>JBAIZL010000010.1:56193259-56195759 GCA_036971475.1 Prosapia bicincta | reverse complement strand
AGAAAAGATGTATAACTTAGAGGTAACAGTCAGTGAAAATAAACAGACTGTAGAAACAGTTAAGGGAGAAGTCAAAAAAGTAGAAAGAAGGGTACAAGTAGTTGAGAATAAGATAAAGAATATGGGAGAAGGGATAAATATAGCTACCTTGTTTAAATCAAGGATGTTTGAGATGGGTGATAATGGAGACAAAAGCAAGAAGGAATTCTACGGTAGGGAAGATGAAGACCCTATTGATTTCATTAAACACCTAGAAGGTATAATGTCCGAAATTGATCCTGACATGGAGGAAGGACAAAAAAGGAAAATAATGGAGAGACATCTTAAAGGACCAGCACAAGAATGGTGGTTGGCCATGAATATGGAGGAGGAAAATTATGATGAAGTTAAGGAGAGATTCTTTAGCCACTTTTGGGGATCTCATGCACAAGAGAGAATTCGAGGAAGAATCGAAAATGGAAAATATGAATACCATCGAGGCACAAACAACATGGTAAATTATTTCTTAAAAATGGTGAACACGGCGAGACACCTAACCCCGCCATACAATCAGGCGGAGTTAATTATGAAGATTATGAAGCATTATGGGAACAGAATGTATATAGGATGTTCCGGGATGGCGGCTACCGACATAGAGGAGGCGGTAAAATACATCCGAAGGAACATGGAGCAGGAGGCTACCAGGAACCGGACTCAGCCTAGGACTGAGGAACGGGAACCTGAAAGGAGAGGGTTTACACACCAAACGAGAAACCCCGGATACAAGGGAAATTGGAGGCAAGAGCCTTACCCGGTAGAAGGGAGAGGAAACTGGAGACAGGGGCCCTACCAAAGAGAGGGACCAAGAAATAGGCCGCAAAATCAGTGGCAACAACAAAGGCCAGAGTACAGGCCACAAAACCAAACGGAAGAAGGCCCACAGACAAAAGAAAAGAGACCACAAAATCCAGGGCCAAGTGGTCAATCAAAAAACTAAATGAGAGGATCCCTAATGGTAGGAAGGAAAAGAGGAGACAACCATTAGAGATCCAACAACAAACAAAATATAGGAAATATTACCCGGAGAAACAGGGAATAGTAAATAAAGGAAAGGCGGAAGACCTAAAGAACAAAAATAAAAAAACAATACAACAGGAAAATAACAATGAAGTACACCAAAATCAAGAGCGTAGAGTTGGTGGACTATCTCTTGATATTCGTGCTGAATTGTTAGAAGAGGACAAGGAGATTGGCGAAGGTAACCAGAAGAAAGAAACATGCCCTGTAATTGACTGTGAGGTAGAAGGGCACTCTATAGAGGTAGAGATTGACACGGGTGCAGACGTGTCAGTCATTCAAGAAAAGGCTTACAACAACCTCAAGTTGCATGGGCTTAAGTTCCTGGAACTACCCATCAACAATGTGGGAGTTGTAACAGCCATTAAGACTGCACAAATAAAGGTTACCCGGCAATGCTTAATTCCCTTAACAATTAAAGGCATAAAAGTGGACTGCATCTTCATAGTGGTCTCCAAACTTCGGTCGGAGATGATTATGGGGTGCAACACACTGTATGACCTAAAGGCACGGATAAACATGGATAGACGCTTTGTGACATTCGAAATAGAAGGGGAAATGGTGTACCAGGACTTTAAAAGTAAAATACAAAAGATAGAGGAAAATGAAGAAGTCCGAAAAATATGCAAGATAACCCAGGAAAAAGAAGATGCATCAACAATAGGGCATCAAAGCAAAAAGGAGGGGTTAATGCGACAGTGCGAGAAGCAGGGGCACTGCCGAATGAATGAAGGAGGAAATGGACAAGAAACAAGTAAAGGGGAAATCTTAAATATAACAAACGAATATCAAAGAAAAATAAAAAATGAAACAGAGGAAAAATTAAACAAAAACAAAAAATTAAAAAACAAAAATGAAAATATAATAAATAAGGAAATAAATTTAAGACCTGAGGGAGTCAAAACAGGAGATAAAGAAACAAAGGACATGGAAAGAAGAGCTGCAGCTGAGATTAAGAGCAAACCAAAATATAAACAAGGTAAGGCCGAAATAGTGCCAAAAAGGGGAAATAATGTGAGTGGAAAAATAATAAATAAGAAAATAAATATAAATAAAAGTATAAACGTCGCGTCGAAACAATTAAAAGGGGGGAACAACGAGGTTAAAATGAATAACCAACAAGTAGCTCGGAAGCCCATGACTAAGACTTTAGATTCTGGAGAGATAACCCAAAGGAAAGAAATTGAAATTAAAGAAAGAAAAAAGAAAAACCCATTTACTAGTTCAAGAGTTCGAAAGTCAATTAAAATGAGAGCCAATCCAAATACGAGAAGAACCTTCATTTCATTACAAGTCAAAAACAGAAAAATAAAAGGTAGATTTAAGGAGAATAAGGGAAAGTTAAGAAATTGGAAAAGGAGAAAGAAGAAAAAGAAAGATAAAGCTGGACGGATAATAAGAAAATATTTAAAGAATAAAGGATAATAAGGCAAGGTAAATAAAA
>JBAIZL010000010.1:56178259-56183259 GCA_036971475.1 Prosapia bicincta | reverse complement strand
AATAGAATGCACGATGTATCTAATTATGTTTTTTTTCATAAACAAAAAGGACTTTAGTCTATGAAATATGAGTAAGTGCAACTAGATTGCAGTATATGCTACATATTTTACAAATATAAGTAAGTGCTACTATATTGCAGTATATGCTACATATTTTACAAATATAAGTAAGTGCTAGTATAGGTAAGTTGTTAAAATATTCACAAGTGTTTTAGTAGCTCACGTGTAGAAGTAATAAACAATTATATACATGTATTAAATATGGTGATACGATTTCTTCTAATACAGTTAATGATTACAAAACCTTTAAATACAAGAATAATTTAGATTTGTATATTTTTCAAAGCTTTTTTCCAATAAAATATATATTAGCTTTTTCAGGAAAATCTACTAGTACCGTAGCTCACGTGAAGATGGAATCACCAATTATATATATATATATATATATATATATATATATATATATATATAGAAAGAGAGAGAGAGAGTGAAAGAGAGTTATGTGTGTGTGTGTACAGTAAATACAATGTAATGAGTATGAAATACGAGTCTCTCGTGCATATATCTCATGATATACATCTTTTTAATGTTTCTTTTAAACATTTTCTATTTAGCATTACTCTATGATTATAAAAGGAAGAAAGACTGATAAATTTACACTTTATACCCCCATAATTCCGAATAAGTTTAAACCTTTTTTTCGTTTAAAAACATGGAATCCAGAAGGTTTGTTATGCAAATTAATATCATAAAATTATTGAAGGGAGAGAACTGAAAAATTTAAGAATATATGATTATAAGAGAAGCAACGACAATGGACAATCGTTGAATTTATTAACAAAAAAGGTTTTGGTATAAATACAATTTCTAAAACCATGTGAGACACTATCTAAGGTTTAGTTCTATAGACGAAAAAATATAACATTATTTTGCGGTTAAAAAAAGTATTTATACGTGTCTGGAATCGAAACCGTAACGCTTTTATTTCTGGTATAGTTGCGGTAATAATTACAAAAAGTCCGCATTTTGGTGTAAATAAATCAAAATAATCTTACAGAAAGATTGTGCGTTGTAGTGCTGAAAAAAGGGGAAAATAATTAACCTAACGGAATCCTCCTGACAGAGGCGCCATGCTTAGGAACGGATGTATACCACTTCTTCCGTACATGTCCGCCAATTACAGAAAGACAAGGGTTGGTAACAAAATCTTAATAATATATTCTGCAAAAAGTCCGTTTCAAAGCAACAGTTATTAATTTGTGTTTTGTCTTTAGTAGTTCATCGAATCACTAACAGATTGCGCTTCTACATGATTTCGCACGAAATGAAGAATTAAAAAACCTAATATGTAACGCATCAAATGACCTGAACATATTTTAAATATTGCATACGTAAAGTACGCATTCAAGGGATTAAAAGTGAAAAACAACGTAAAATTAGACACAAAGTTAAGTACATTTATACATTAAAATTTTTTGTCAATGTCACCTCTATAAATAGTTTTATAAATAAATAAATAACTCTATAGATCAATAGTTATTTTTGAAATAATTGAATTCAAATCAGTGTTATGAATGACCTCATGCTGGCGATGGACAGCCATTGTTATTAGTTGGGAGTTTTAAGAAATTACTATAAATAAATAAATTTTTATTTGTTTAATTCTGTAGTGCCTATATTTAAATTAAAAAGAAAAATTTGTTAAATATGGGTTTGGTCGTATATAGTACCACTACAATACGTCTCTTTTAACCGCCGTTTTTATAAACAGTATATTGCCAAGTTCTCCGGAAGCTCTGCGCACATCCCGTGCAACAAGCGTACTACTGAATTATAAATGTATTCATTCCTTGATGGAAAAGCAAAGAAAAGCACCCTAAGCCTAGCATGCCTTATTCATACTCCCTCCCTCTGTCCGGTGTATCAACACGTTTCCAGTGCCTTGTGTTTGCTTCGTGGTAGTTGGTTCAACCCGAATCAGCCGCTCAAGTCATACAGATTGCATCATCAGTGAAGTGACCAATCCTCCGGGTTAAAAAATCGTTTTCATGATATTATTTCAGGGTTTCGCCCTGATTAATAATATTATTTCAGGGTTTCGCCCTGTAGGGGACAGGTTTTGGATAAGTAAGCACAATAAATATAGCCGTAAGTAGCGTCTAGATCCTGCAATAGTTGCCCCCTTTCTTCGCAGGCAACAAGTCTTTATAGTTTCACTAGCTAAGACCAAGTCTATATATTTCTAATAATAGTTATAAAACAATGTTCTAAATAATAAACATATATTTTGACTCATATTCAGCTCATATTTGTTGCCTTCTGATGATGCTAACTGTATTAGCGAAATGTACATAAAGGTTGTGTAAATACTTGTAGCAAAGGTTTGCATTTGTTTAGATTATAAATACGCTACTGGGTTCTCTATTGGTCTTTATAAACAATATTCTGCAAAGCAAATTAATCTTTCTACTGAATAACATTATTGTAATAAAAATAGAATCATAATAATTGTTTCATAATTCAATCTCAAAAGCGAACTAAGTGGTTAAAGCTCTTGTGTTGTCCTTCTTGCCTGCGTCTATTTCTTTTTAAACCTGCACAATGAGCTTACTGTACATAACAATACCTACGTACTGTACTGTAATATTTTAAGGAACTTACAGTATATAATGCACTTATGCAATTCTCGTATTTATGTACATGTACTACTGCATGCTGCAAATATCTGTAGGTACAGTACTTGTGTGTTAACGCAGATAACACATCTCGTCTTTATTGTCCGCGGTTTTACGTTACCGCGGCAGTTTTGGAGCTTATTACCCGAGTATATGAATGTACAACTGTATATATATATTTATTTATTTATATATTCGTATTTTTGCAACTCTGTTTTCTTCTATTCACTTATCAATTTCATTAAATGTACTTAAACATGAATCTTACTTGGTGTTTATGCGAGTTAACTTTCAAAGATTGTTCGTATCTCCATCATCGGGCATCACTGACCGGGGGTTGTAGTAGACTGCGGCTGTGTGGAATTTCCGTTGTCACAAGCTGCGATGTACCGTTATAGTTCTATTTTCGGGTTCACTGCACTTTGCGAGTCTTTTAAGTTTGTCTTGGGTTTAATGTTGTCTATTAGGTTGAATAATTTATCGTTTTTTAAATTTTATTTGTCTATGTTCCTTTATGATATTATTTTTATGTTTATAAATTTGTAGTTGTTCCCAGATTGCCATTTTGAGGCCTTTTTGTACTTTTTTTTATTAGGTGTACGTTCATTAATGTGGGTAATGTGTGTTTGTTTTTGATGGCGTGTGCAACTAAGTTTGAGTTATAAGTTTTAGGTTTGATGTATGCATTGAAGTGTTCTTGATATCTGTCTTTTAATTTCTTGTTTGTTTTTCCTATTTATATTTTATTACAGTCTGGGCATTCGATTTTGTATATTCCGTTATTAAGTGTGGGACATATTTTTCCGCTTGGTTTATTTTATTGGTTATGATTCCTGTATTTTTGTAAGCTATGTTAATATTATTATTTGTTAGTGTTTTAGTTATTCCTTTTATGTTGTATCCTGTATATGTGCATGTGGCCCATTTTGTTATTGTTCGTAGATCGATTTTAGGTTGATTTAATTTATTTAATATTTTAAACTCTATTTTATCTATAGTTTTTTTTATTGTACCCATTTTTTGGACTATTTGATATATTATTTCTTTTTCTTTCCCTTTTTCTTCGTTTATTAGAGGCAGTTTCAGCATTCTGTATAAGAGTGTATGTATTTTGACGAGGGCTTTCATTTTAGGGGCCTTTGGAGTGTCTATTGTGTATTGGTAAAGGGGTTTTTTGGCTGAATAAATTGTCAATGTTTTTGGCTAATTGTATGATTTCGTTTTAGAATTTTTGTGGGGTCTTTTTTTAAGTTAATGCAATTGTTGAATTTTATGATTTCTTCTGTTTTCTTGTTATATTCTGGTTTTGATATGATTACTGTAGCAATGCTTTTGTGCGCTTTTGTTGCAAAAACCAACATCAAACAAAAATTACAAAGCACAATAGAAAACCTCATATTAGAAACCAAACTGGAAATAAATCTTATAAATTACGAAAATCAAGATAACATTAGAAACACAAATTACACGAAATCAACAAAATCATCAACAAAAAAAATCAAAAAAGGAAATCACATTGAAAATAAAATAAATATATTAACAAAGTAACAAATTGAAACAAAAATTATTAAAAAATGAATTAATTGCAAATAAAGCTGACGAAAACAACTCCTCAAAATAAAAGAGTTTATTTTATGCAAACTCTATTTATACAGCATTGCCTTATATTTATATAATTTCCCAATTTTTCAATTTAATTGTTCAGCTATGCTTTAGAGAACTGTATTTCTTCATTGAATTTGCAATTGTAAATGGTAATATACGGAAGAATAAATATTCTTAAACATCGCTAAACGCGACGCTGAAATAATTTTATTCGTATAATTTATTTGGAAATAATGGTTGATTTTATTCGCGTTCCTATATTCTTATCTACAAATGCATATTTTCTAATTTTATATTCGGAACGTAACTTGTCTGGCTGTTAAGAATAGAAATAAATGCAAGAGCGGTCAGGAAAGTAACTACAAACATCTGGGAAATGTCGCGCTTACAGACGTAAACCTTTTTATATTATTTCTAATGTTAATTATAACTTGAACTAGTAAAGGTTTTGCATTAGCATCTTTGGTAACTGGGTAAATATGTTTGTAACTGATTGAATTCATAGGTATAAAAAATTGAATAACCTACTTCATAAATTAATTCTTCGTTTAGCAATACTCGCTCATACCCGCTGAATGTGTGATACCTATTTGATCAGTTAGGCAACTATCTGCGAACCTTACTTTCCCCACTATTTTCAGTATCATGGGGTCTGTTATTAATTTTTCTTGCTTACATCTCTAAGTAGGCGTTACTGATTTTAAAATTTGTTTTTACAAT
>JBAIZL010000010.1:56160759-56173259 GCA_036971475.1 Prosapia bicincta | reverse complement strand
ATGTGTTTAAAGAATAATAATAATTACTATGAAGTTATTCAGAATCTACGGAAAAAAATGTATTTTATTTAAAAGCTGATAAAATTAACGCTATCGTAGCTATGGATAAATTGGGGTATAGAGAAATAATAGAGGAAATGCTTAGAGTAAAATTTACTAGAAGTGTCAACGAAACCTTAAAAAATTGGAAAAGTGTAGTGGATAGTGAACTAAAAAGAAAATTAACCGTTTGAAACCCATTATTACCATGTTTGTATTGTTTACCAAAAGTCCATAAGGAACTAAGAAAAATGCGACCAATAGTATCTGGGATTAATTCCCCAACATATTTAATTGCTAATAGGTTGATACCACGCCTCCAATAGTTTGTTCCGCCTCCATCAATGGCAGTAAAAAATACGTATGAATTTGTTAAAAAGGTTAAGGATTTATGTATTTCGTCCAGTGAATACATTGTTTCGTTTGATGTTGTATCACTTTATCCAAGTGTGCCTATAGATAAAACAGTCGAATTGATGAAAATTTTGTTAGAAAATTCAGGATGTAGTACAAATGAAGTGGATGAATATATTTCACTTATTAATTTATATATTGTTCAAAATTGTTTCCAGTTTAACAATAAATTTTACACCCAGAAGGAAGGCACCGCTATGGGTAACCCCCTATCACGTTTTTTAGCCAATCTTTTTATGGGTCATTTCGAAATGAATGCGAAAAATACCTTGAAATATTTTCCTAGAGTATAGCTGAGATATGTGGATGACGTGTTTGCAGTGTTTGACAGTTAACAAAGCCTGGACAAGTTTTGTAAAGCAATAAATGGTTTTGTCCCAAGTATCAAATTTACGGTTGAAATAGAAAAAGAGGCGTGTTTACCATTTTTAGATGTTTTAATATCAAGAAAAAGCAATACTTTAAGTTTTAATGTTTATAGAAAACCAACTCACACATGCAGATTTATTACCAGTGATTCATTTCACACAATATCACATAAAAAAGTAGCTTTCAATTCTATGGTGCATCGTTTAATTAATTTGCCTTTATCAGAGGAAAGTTATAAAAATGAGCTGAATTACATTTATAGCGTAGCAAGGTTCAATTGATATAGTAATGTGTTAATAGTAGAAAATCACAAAAAGATGAAAAGCAAGACAATAAGAAATCAGAGAAGCACGTTAATAAGGGATTTAAAGGGGAAACAATGGGTAAAAAAACTCCATCCACCGCTGTCTAATAAAATTAGAAAATCTCTAGGAAAATATAGTAATTTGAATGTTACAATTGCCACTGCAAATAAGCTAAAGAAATTGTTAGGGAACCATAAAGATGCCATACCTAATGAAGAAAAGTCAGGAATCTACTGCCTGAAGTATAGCTAGTGTCTTCTGAAATATATAGGCCAAACAAAAAGAAATATTAAAACTAGGGCTAAAGAACATTTCCCCCACATTAAATATAATAAGCATTGTTTAGAGGAAGAGCACGAATTTAAAGTAGACGATGTAACCCTGTTAAAAAACGTTGTTAAGTGTAGTGAATTGGATGCATGGGAAACTTTGTATACTATTAGGAATAAAAATAATATTGTTAACAACGAGTCAGGCCCTATTCCAAATTCTATATTATTGTAATTAGTGTAACAAATAAGGAAAAAAATAAATAAACAAATAAAATTTATTATAACTTTTAGGTTACATATTTTGACATAACTTTAATGTGTAATATTAATCATCTATTTTGTTTATATGTAGTTATGTTGTATGTTACACATTTTATTGTAATTATTGAGTTACGTACAACATTTCTATTTGTTGTATCATGTGTAAAGTAGGGTTAGTAACTGTTGTTTTGACAAGTGGGTGTGGCAACGCCTACTGTATAAATACGGAAGTGTAACCTTACTTTCACCCTAGTTGTAAGTAAGAGTTTGAAGTAGTAACACTCACTGATGAAGATGAATTGGTCATTGAAACGCGTATGAGTAAATAAATGAATAATTTGTGAGTTTTGTGTATGTTTTATTTGTTTTTCAATAAAATTGTTATTACTAACTTCATTCCTTCCTCTACCGCATTTATGACTTATGACTTTACGCAGCAACACAATTTTGAAGGGATGATTTTGAAGTTCTTTTAAATATGCACCTTATATGTTTCCTTAAACAAGCTTCTTTTGAAATATAATTAACCTATATTTATAGCTAATTTCAAGGTATGTTAAAATTGTTCCCTTTTTAGCAAAGAGACTTCACTGTGTTAAAAGAACATTCCAGATACCAGCCGAGATATTCCTATTTAGAGAAGTTTAAGACACCCTTATGTCCTACATTAGGTTAATGTTACATTTAGGCCTGTTCATTTTAGTGATATCAAAATACATAAATAGTTTATTTAGACAACAGTATATATTTTTATTTATCATGGGAAACATTTCCTCTTATTCAATTGATATCTCTTTAAATCTAAAACCTAAAAACATTAGTTTACTAGCCACTTGGAATTTCTGATATATCTCATGAATAAAATATGTACACTGTTTCACCAAATATTAAATATAATTTCTATGGCCACTATCGGATGTAACATTCCCCGTAACATATTTTTTTAAGAATAATCCTGAACAGTTTGTTTTACAAAGATTCTTCTTAAAAGCAATAATCAAGAAACTGTTATTAATTGTTCCTGCCCCTTGAGGTTTTTTACAATATTTTAGCCCGCAATTCAATACTGTTCCTGGAGCTGAATCTTAAACACATTTTATAAATCTTCTCTAAACATATAGTAAACCTATATGAACCTTAAACATCCCTATTTAAGGGTGGCTTATGACAAGAGCCTAATCTCCTAGATTGGGTTAAACGTTATCGTAAGACAGGAAAATATAGGACCGTACCCATGTGACTAGTGTATATATCACATTAAAGTAAATGTTTTCAGCAGACTGTAAAGTAAAACAACAAACAAACAAGTAAATGTATAATTAGTTGAGTTTAGTGTTAAATACTTGGCTCGTTCGTTCATTGGTTTTACGTTGTCCGACTTGGCCAAACACCCGTCGCGCCGGGTACAAACAGCTTTACGGCCGTGTTTTCGCGCCCGGCAATTGCAAGAATAACGGTGGGGAAATGTTTACGCTACATGCACGAGCCTTGCGTGTGACTGTTTGGCTAGAAATAGGTTCTGGAGGACGAAAGGTAAGATTTCCTTCAAAAGTCTAGACAAACTATTCTTCTTAAGAAATAGGCACTTGTGAACAACTTTCCCTCAAAGCAAATTTTATTGATCATAACCTGTTTCCGGCACCGTGTTGCCTTCATCAGTGGTTCAACTACATTGATTTAATTCCCACACTACATCTACATCTGTGTAGTTTAATCGCTAACGAAGGCAATATGGTTGTCGGAAATACTCAACATCTTCTCCCCCCCTCGCTCTCTCTCTCTCTTTCTCTCTCTCTCTCTCTCTCTCTCTCTCTCTCTCTCTATATATATATATATATATATATATATATATATATATATATATATATATATGCATATTCAGGAAAATAATTATCTAATTATAATAATAAAATAGAAATTATGAAATTAATGAAAGAATTAAATAAAGGAAAAAAGATGAATATATGTGAAATAACATTGGAAATTGATAAACATAAAGTTAAAGACAAGTTAATTGATGAACAAATTCAAGTGAGATCAAGACATCAAACTATTTATAAGGTCATTGATGTTATGGAAAAAATTACATAAAGTGCAATACTTATAAACATATGGTTGTTCGTAGTACACATGATTTTATTTTTGTAAACATATTTTGTTAGATAATTATTTTCCTGAAGATGCTGGTACTGTTTTATCGGCGAAAAGCTTTGAATAATATAAGCATTAAAAGTATCTTGTTTTTGAAATGTTTTAAATTTATTAACTATATGACAAGGAAACATATCACCAAATTTAATATATTATATTGCCTTACTAGGCTACTGGTGTTGTGAATATGTGCTCTACAGAGGTTAGTTCTATTAGTTATCCATCTTTAACAAAAGATTTAAATTTATATCAGAAACGTACAATTCAATTAATGTAAACTAATTGTAATATATTTTTTAACTAACAATGTATTATTAATAATATTGTTCCTAAATATGCACGAATTACTTTTAAAAATAAAAGTAATGTAGCACAAAAAACATGTAAACAAGCAGACATTCTGTGAGTTAGAAATGAAATCAAATTTTTACATAAGAAGCAAAATGAAATAACTTTCGAAATTTATAAATTACATTTAAAACTAGCATTTTTTATGGATAAAACAAAATGGGAAGAAAAATTTAATAAAATTATTATCTTTTTGTTTAAGTATAGACAAAAAAAATGAACACTCTAACCAAAAAGCTAGATATATTACAAATGAACAAAGATAAAAATAAGGAAGTAATCATACAACATCATAAGCTTCACCCCAATTTTGTTAATTTAACAAATACAAAATTCAGCGAAAATGAAATCAAAATTTTAGAAAACAATAATAAAATCAACCTTAAAAAAGATATGAAAAGAAATATTAATACAATAATAATAGATACTGAATTGGCGATCAATACATTAAAAGTAGAGGAACAAGAAAATATGCGAATAAAAACATCACATGAAATAATAAAGTTATTTAAAAATAACAAAACTAATCATACACACATAAAACAATATTCACAAATTAATCAAATTAAACAAAAATTACAAACTAATGATCTTATTATGACAAAGGCTGATAAAGGTAATGCTGTAGTTATTATTGATAAACAAGAACATATAAATAAAACTGAAAATTATATATCTAAAAACCAATATATACAAATAAATAAAGATCCCACCGACAAATATCAAAATGAAATAAAATATATAATAAAAACATCATCTAAATTATTTAATCAAAAATATACTAATAATTACATAAATGAGAATCCTAAAACTCCAAGATTAAATGGACTAGTTAAATTGCACAAAGAAGATAAACCAATTAGACCATTAGTTAATTTTACAACTGCTCCTTCTTATAAAATTTCAAAATATTTGGCTTTATTACTTAAAGATAACGTAAAATTAAATAATACTCATAATATGAAAAACTCAATTGAGCTTATTGAAAAGTTAAAAGATATTAGAATTGATAATAATACAAAATTAATATCATTTGATGTTACTAACATGTATAATAACATACCTATAATGAAAACACTTGAAATAATAAAAAATAATATAGATACATTTGAAAAAATAACACATTGACACAAGAAATAATAAATACATTAAAAATCATATTAAATCAAAATTATTTTTTATATATTAATAAAATTTATAAACAAAAAAATGGATTAACAATGGGCTCTCCAATGTCCAGCATATTATCGGAAATATTTTTACAAAATATAGACATTGAAATAGATAGGATTATTAAAACATATGATCAAAATGGACACTGGTTTAGATACGTAGATGATGGATTATACATATCAAATAATAATGGTTTAAATATTGACAAAATATTAAAATGTATAAATAATATACACGAAAATATAAAATTTACTTATGAATTTGAATCAAAAAATAAACTAAATTATTTAGATATTACAATTACTAGAAATAATGAATCATTTGAATATAATATATATAGAAAACCAACGCAGACAAATCAAATAATATCTAATTATTCAAATCATCCATACAACCAGAAAATGGCAGCGCTTTATAATTTACTACATAGAATGCACAAAATACCAATGAACTTAAATGATCAAATAAAAGAGAAAAATATAATATATCAAATTGGTTTAGAAAATGAATATAAAAGAAACACCATAGATAAATTAAATAATAACATAATAAGACAACAGAAACTCGAAAATAACTTTGTACCTAATAAGAGAGAAAATATTTGGACAACTTTTACATTCACTGGTAACGAAATAAATAAAATTACAAGATTATTTAAAGAAACATATTTACAAATTACATATAAAACCTGTAATAAAAATGTAATAAACAATAACAAAAATCAAAATAATATGCACGAATGAAATGGAGTATATAATATAAAATGTCAAACTTGTAATAAATTATATGTAGGACAAACAAAAAAGAAATTAAAAGAAAGATACAAAGAACATTTAAACGCGTATATAAAACCAAACATATACAAGTCAAATTTAGCTAAGCATTGTATTAATAATGGACATGAGTTTCCAGAAATAGAAAATATGAAATTATTAAAAGAATTAAATAAAGGATTAAAAATGAATATATTTAAAACATTGGAAATTTATAAGCATTAAGTTAAAGACAAATTAATTGATCAACAAATTCAAGTGAGATCAAGACACCAAACTATTTATAAGGTCATTGATGTTATAGAAAAAATTACATAAAGTGCAATACTTATAAACATATGGTCGTTTGTAGCACATATGATTTAATTTTGTAAAAATATTTTATTAGATAATTATTTTCCTGAAGATGCCGATACTATTTTTTTGGCGAAAAGCTTTGAATAAATAAATAAATAAATAAATATATATATATATATATATATATATATATTCTTGTTTTTGAAATATTTTAAATTTATTAACTATATTACAAGAAAACATATCACCATATTTATTATATTATAATATATATGGTGATATGTTTATATATATATGTCTAATGTCTATATATATATATATATATATATATATATATATATATATATATATGTATGTATGTATGTGTGTATGTATGTATGAGCCATATGTAATATTAAACTACAGATCCGATCGCCATGAAACTCTTGGAAATTGTTGAATACATTCCTGGGAAGGTTTCTGGTGACATAACAAATGTTTTCCAACATTTAATAATATATTTCCATAATATATTGTGCCATAATACAACATGTAATTTCTAAGTGCTAAAATAGCATAAAATATTACTTTCTGTTTTATCTTATCCTGAGACATTTCATTGAATTCAATTCAAACTTTCATTGCTTGGTAACACTCAACAATCTAAAATTGAGCAATTACGTATTCACTTAGTTAAGTAGTTTCAAATTATTCTAAAATTATTTTCCAACAATTTTCGAACAGTATATAAAAATATTGTACGTTCGAATGCATTTCAATAAATAACATTCACTCAAGAACGTTTATTGTCACACTTTTCTCGATCCACCACTATAGGTTCAGCTATTATTATGTAAATAAAATACTAAATTATGTTTAGCTAATGTTAACACGTCATCCACTAACTTCTAGCCGGGTCAGCTAGTCGTCAATATAATTTGTGTCGTGAGACAGATTTTCAGAATTCGAAATTCCTTATACATTTAATATTACAAGCTAAACTTAAACTTATATTATTCTCTAAATTTAAAAGTAATATATTATTGTGTTCGTGTCAAGTAATGTTATATTTTAACAATGTATGCACTCTTATAAGAACGACAAATTGTATACTTACAATAAAACCTGTTAAAATCAAATCCCTTCAATCTAGTTAATTAAGTTATAAATATGTTCATTTTTGGTCATACCTATAAAACACATATGTTTAATATAGTGTGTTCTCTAATTATCAACAGTATATGCTTAAGCGGTGTTGTCGAGAGAAGTTATACTTCATGATCCAAAAATTCACGACCAAAATAAAACTTCTGCTGAGGAATCAAAATGTGAAATTTTGAAAACAGATACAAAAATACTTTGTTTTAACACAGAAACAACAATATGAAATTAAAGGTTTCTAAATTGAAAATAGCACTATATTACAATACAGCTACATTATAATCTATCCAATTATAATTTTTTAAAATTTTTATTTACTAATCCCCAAGGTAAACAGTTGAGAAATAAACACGGTCTCCTTGTTCCTGTGACGATGCAGAAACATATACATAAGTGGAGCCTACTTCTATTGTCAACTATTTTGCTCATCATAGCACTACAAACGTTCAGTTTCTTGGTAAGACACTTGGGTTTTGGTAAAAGCAAGATACTTGTTATTAAAACTTGGTTTTTCTGAAACCAAATGGGTTTTATAAACCTTCTGGGTTTTGAATTTTGACATTCCTAGTTAAATTTGGAGGTAATTCATACCCAAAGGGAAACATTAAATGACATTTTCCTTCATTCTAACGCTCATAGACAAAAGTTAACAAAAAGGTGTTAAATACGTCTTATTTTGTAAACTTTTCAAATTATAATAAACCTAATAACATTAGTCTTGAGTACAAATCCTGTTTATTTAGTGTATCAAATGAAATACTCTAAGGCAATAACTAGGCATGAAAGGCAAACTTTAAATGTTTATTTTCGTAAACTACAATTCTACAAGGAAGTAATGAGTCTGAAGGACTTTTATAAAAGTGGTTTAAGAAATTCATTTTCTGTTACAGCTATTCTATCATCAATACAAGCGACGTCTAGCCCATTTAAGGCTTGATAATAATTTAATATTTAATTTTCTTTATTACATAGTCAACTAAAAATCTATTTTAGTCCTCAAGAGTATAAAAAAGACATAATCCTCCAGTGGTAGGGGTTATCACAAATCTCCACGCATCTTTAACTCGCTTTTAAGAGTGATTAATTGATTTATTCCTGTGGGAAAATAAAACCAAACGACAGGTAAAATATAATTAATCTTAATATAATAATTTTAGTTTATATTAATTTTTACGGACAGCTGTTACTTCCCACTCACTAGCTACTCATAGCTATAGCTCTGTTTTTCCTTTTGCGATCAGTGTAAAATCGTTGTGACTTTTCCGTATTGTGAAAATAATAAATATTTGAGCTTTTAAAAATACTTAGACATGAAATCATTTGTAAATTATTTATTTGGGAATTTGTTAATCCTCCCCCAGTAATATCTAGAAAAGTTTAAAGGCTATTGAAAATATATTTTATATATATGTTCCTTTAAAATATCATCCGATAGATTGTGAGTGGCAGATGAAGCATGTCATTCGCGTCATAAGAACAAACAATGGCGGCTGGTGCCTAAAACCTGTGGCATTTGCAGATCGTAAGAGTGTTTTTAAGGCAAAGCAATCGTAATAATTAAAACTTATAGGGCTGTTGTAGGCAAAGTAAATAGTGACTGTCTAATACTTTATAATTTATTCTATTGAAGGTAATAGATTGGTAATTTTCAATTTTTTGTTTTACATCGGATCTCAAGACATGGATTTATTTATTAATAAAACAATCTCAATTCAATCTTATCAGTGATTGTCAACAAACTCGTAGCGGAGCGGATAAGCATCACTTCGGAAGATGCCGATTCTAACCGAACACTCCCTAGGTTGCAGACCACTTTCCTCCATTAGATGTGACGTCACTGGGGGTTGCAGGTTACCTCGCAAGACTCTTTGCAACAGTTGCTGCGGTTCTGACTTTTTTATCATTATTTATAATCATGCATCATGTTAAATGATGGAAAATTACTAGTAACATTCTACGTAAAGGTTACATAATAAAAAAAATTATAATATTTTTCGTTTTACCTCTGGTTTGGAGGCTGCACAACCCTGCAACCTGTTCACGGGCAGCCACTACTTAAAGGAAAGTAACAAATGAAGCGTGAGCCCAGCAGATCTCATATTAATTAATTTTTCAAAATATACACTTACGTATGGACTTACCAAAATTCAACTATATTCAAAATGAAAATTCTTTTCTTTTTTTTCTTAACAAATCCAAATCAAAAGTTTCTGTAGCATAAAGTATCCTTTGTCGTAGCAGAAGAAATAAAAATACAGACAATGTGTTGCTTAACTAAATCTGCCAAGAATGCGAACTTGTGATTGGTTGAAGGGTGCAGTGATTAATATTTCTTTCCATTTTAAAACTTCAGCTAAAATTTGTGTATCTACTCGAGCAGACGTAGTTTTTATTAGAATGTTAGTATATGTAGCCATTAACGCCTCTGTGGAGCAGTAAATGTATGCACTGGCTAGAGGCACCTTTTCATTTATGTTGGGAGAAGTGTAACTACAAATCAAGTGATGGACAATAGGCTTTATTTTGCATTTAGTTTTAGAAAAATTTTAATATAAAAATACCGACAAATTACACTCAGCAAAGACGATTTAGATTATTTTTAAATTTCTTCTATTAGCTCACACTCTCCTGATGTATACCTGTATCTTGCGAAAATTTCCAATCGGTAATAAAATACGTGTTTATTCACCCAATCAAGTTCAAATACATTTTTCTAACCTATAATTTAATGACATATGATGTTACTACAGATTTTCAAATATTTATTCAATAATTAAATTATAAAATTTATAGGTTCAAGCCAGATTCGAACTGAGAATCTTCATTTACAAACTTTGGCGACCTTGGCAATGTGCTAATTTTCTTATATCTAGAAATATATTTCTCAAAGATGTATATGAATTTTTACCCTCTCTGGTTCTCTTCGAAACCTCCAATGTACAACCTTAAACTGTTTACCATGGTTACCACACAATATCATAAATAGTTCTCTAGGTTAACTAAAATAAAATTTTTCTTTGGTAACCTCAGTAGAAATTTTGTTAAATAACTTCATCAAATGAAATGTACATAAATCTTTTTATAGTAAACCAATATCAATATGAAAAGATGGTATAACATCTGGTTTTTCATGCAATAAATATTTATGTGTTACGGTTTGTATTTTTTGAAATCTAATAACATTGTTTTTATGGGAGAATTATTTGTACTGACTGATAAAATTCCGATAAAATTCTTTTCCATCGCAGGAATCGATACAGTTTCTTAATCAGAGAGGTATATCGTGAACTACCTGGAGGTACATACAAGTTTAACATATTGTCTACTATATTTTTCTTTTTACAATATTTTATGTACAAATCTGAACTAAATAATAATTCTTGATTTGCGTGTAAGCAAATGCTTTATAAATAAATACCAATCTCATGTGTTGCTATGTTTACAGTTGCCAAAACAAGCAATGATCGACAGCAAACGAGACACTATAGGTTGACTCTACCAACTGTTGGCAAGTTTGGTGTGGCCAGCAGGTGCTGCTCTCTGTAAAACTGTGAGTATTACTGTTTATTATGAAGTCAAGTAGTAAGTTACTATAGCGGAACTATTCTATCACATTACAATCATGATGACGTATTTGGGGATTTGCTTTGGAATCTCGCTTTATAATACAATTTTAAATGTAATGCTATAATAGAAATGACTTACCGAATAACTCAACTACAGGTTTTGGAAATTTACTTTTATTTAATCATAGAAACAAATAATTTAGAGAATTATTTTTTATAACTCATTATCAACATAAATCGAATTATTTACAGAGAGCAGATTGAAAAAACTAAACAGTATATGCCCTAATATTTTTAACCGTAAATCTGTTTAGAATGTAAAAACACTTCGACTTTTTGTCTTTTCTTCAGTAATTAACTTCCTATCATGCATGTATTATAACTTTAAAACATTCAGTCATGAAATCCACTCAACCGTCAATTTTCCCAACCAATTTCAGTCTATATAACAAATCACTTATAGAAGTGCGTGTCCGTGTGTGTGTGATCTTTATCAGATGTTCCTCAGGACAAAATAAATACAAATTACCTTAAAACGTCACTGTTCAGGTCGAAAGTTTTTCATATATTTTTCTAAAAGCGATAGCTAAAGTTATAAATTTCAAACTTTACATAGTTGTTATTCTAACCCAAAATTTGTTTTAGTTTACCACTGATAGGTCGAGAAAACCTGTAGCCATAGTTTGATTTAAAGAAGAAAAGGAACGTGTCTGTGGCGGTTTAGGGATGTGGTGTTGTCAGTTTGAACGCTGTGACACTGAACGACGAACGGAAGTTTAACGTAGAGTTGGCAAGGAGACTTAGCAACACGGTAGGATGTGGATTTCCCATTCACCCAGACCGTCCACCTTCACCTCTTATGGCCAATTTCACTTTCGTAGAGTTCTGTTCTGTTCTGTCCTTAACTATATAGAAGGTTAAATACGTCACAATGGTCTCACTCCCTCCCCCGGCACGTCTCCAGCGTTAACGTTACCGGAGGTGGACAATGTCGAATCGTCGAAAGTACCCTTTATTTGATTACGCAATATATTGTTGCTAAAACAAATAATAAATTGGTAAAGACAATGTGTTTATAAAAACTTATTACACATTGAACAATTTTAAAATAAACTACTTACTGACAACAGAAATAAAAAAAGGAAATAAACTACAAAGCTCAGATAAAGGAATATTGTACATTGAGATAATGAAATAAACTGCATATTTATGGTTCCCATTTGTTTCCCTATTTGTGATCATAACAGGAATAAATTTATTGTGTGATAATCAAGCGGTAAAATTCAAAATGGCGGTTTTTATGTGTATATTTACACCGAATGTTTATAATTGCGGACCATCATTAAATGTAATGAAATGTCTAATTAAGAGTTAGTTAAAGAAGCAATTGAA
>JBAIZL010000010.1:56153259-56155759 GCA_036971475.1 Prosapia bicincta | reverse complement strand
TAGGCTTATGGCGCTTTTCTTTGCTTTTTCATCAAGGAATGAATACATTTATAACTCAGTAGCACGCTTGCTACACGGGATGTGCGCAGAGGTTACGGAGAACTTGACAATATACTGTTTATAATATATTGTGTATATTGTAACGAACTTGTATTATAAATCCTGTTTATAAATTTTATAAATTTCCAGTGTTTTATGCATTTGATTGTGTTACGTAATTTTATGTATAATTTTACGTTGTTTATCAGTTTCAGCCCCTTGAATATGTATTTTACGTATGTAATATTTAAAATATGTTCATGTCATTAGATGCGTTACATATTATTTTTTTAAATACTTTATTTCGTGCGAAATCATGTAGAAGCGCAATCTGTTTGTGATTCAATGAACTACTAAAGACAAAACCCAAATTTATAATTGTTGCTTAGAAACGGACTTTTTTCAGAACATATTATTAAGTTTTTGTTAACACTCATTGTCTTCCTGTAATTGACGATATGTATGGAAGAAGTGGTATAAATCCATTCCTAAGCATGGCGCCTCTGCCAGGAGGATTTCGTTAGGTTAAATATTTTCAACATTTTTCCGCACTACAAAGCTCAGTCTTTGTGTAAGATTATTTTGTTTTATTTATAACAAAATCCGAACTTTTTGTAATTATTACCGCAATTATCCAAGTAATAAAAGCGTTCCGGTTTCGATTCCAGACACGTATAAATACTTTTTTTGTCCGCAAATAATGTTATACTTTTTCGACTTTAGAACTAAACCTTAGATAGTGTCCCACAATACGGCACATGGTTTTAGAAATTGTATTTATACCGAAACTTTTCTTTGTTACTAAATTCAACGATTTTCCATTATCTTTGCTTCACTTATAATCATTTATTCTTACATTTTTCTGTTCTCTTCCTTCAATAATCTTATGGTATTAATTTGTATAAAATACCTTCTGGGTTCCATGTTTTAAAACGAAACAAAAAGTTTAAAATAATTTCGAATATCTGGGCGTGTTAAGTGTAAATTTACCAGTCTTTTTTTCTTTTTATAATCATAGAGAAATGCTAAATGGAAAATGTTTTTAAAAAACTTTAAAAAGATGTATAGTGCATTTTATATTATTTCCTTTAGAAGTACAATATTTCAATTTAATTGTTGAGCTATGCTTTAGAGAAATGTATTTCTTCATTGAATTTGCAACGGTAAATGGTAATAAAAGGAAGAATAAATATTCTTAAACATCGCTCAAAGCGACCCTGAAATAATATTATTCGTATAATTTACTTGGAAATAAGGGTTAATTTTATTCGCGTTCCTATATTCTTATCTACAAATGCATATTTTCTAATTTTATATTTGGAACTTAATTTGTGTGGCTGTTAAGAATGCAAATAAATGCAAGAGCGGTCAGGAAAGTAACTACAAACATCTGGGAAATGTCGCGCTTACAGAAGTAAACCTTTTTATATTATTTCTAATTTTACTTAAAACTAGAACTAGTAAAGGTTTTGCATTAGCACATTTAGCATCTGGGTAAATATTTTTTTAACTTAAGGAATTCTTAAGTATAAAAAGTTTAATAACATACTTCTTGAATTAATTCTTGATCTAGCTACACTCGCTCACACCCGCTGAATGTGGGATTCCTATTTGATCATGTAAGCAACTATCTTCGAACCTTACTTTCCCCGATGTGTTGAGTAACATGGAGTCTGCTATTTACCTTCCTTGCATACATCTCTAACTAAGCGTTACGAACGGATTTTAGTATTTTTATTTTACAATTCGGCTCTCATACTTACACTAGGGAGGTTGTGGTAAATTCGTTTTACTAGTTATAAGTTACAAAGTAAACACTCCATTGCCCGCTTCTGCTATTCAGCACTGCACTCCATCTGGGGTGTCTGCTATTTGAGACGTTTAGTACTTGGAAACCTATTGGTAAGAAACTGTGAAATTGCGTGTCATTTAGCTAAATCATAACTAACTAAGCCAATCACAGCTAATTGGAAAATCAAAATTTTTTAAATTTATATGGTGGTAAAGTATGCACACATTTACAGGCATTAATTATTTATTTAATCTAGCACCCTCTTTCCTTGCTTACATCTGTAATTAGCGGTTACGAAAGGATTTTAGAATTTTTATTTTACAATTCGGCACCCATACTTACACTAGGGAGATTAAATGTGGTAAATTCGTTTTACTAGTTATAAGTTACAAAGTAAACCCTCTATTGCCCGCTTCTCAGTATTAATGGGAACAAAATATAATTCTTTAAAAAACAAATCAATATTAAAAACAACACAAAGTATTTTTTTTAAATTTTCCCTTTGGAGCTTAATGCAAACTGATTTCTATTACAACAACCAGGAATATACCAACTGGTGGACACAGGAGCACAGCTCTTTTAGATTGTTAACACTAACCTTTACATGTATTGACCTCAGTAAACATTGGTAGAATAACGATGAATATTGAACACTGACATAATTTTATC
>JBAIZL010000010.1:56145759-56148259 GCA_036971475.1 Prosapia bicincta | reverse complement strand
AATTAGGGCAAGCAGAAATTATTTAGTTCGTAAAATAATCAATTCTCTACCTCCAATATCTTTCAGCAGTATCTATCAATTTCAGCAATATCTTTCAGTTGTCACATAAATCTACATCGTTCGATATATTTCGCAAGAATAATGCGAGTAAATGGTACTGCGGGTTAAATGACGATTGTAGTACAAATTTCCTCTCGATTAGGTATTTCGCGCTCAAAAAACATTTTTTTCAAAGTCACTCTAACCTAAGTAGCAGAGCCAGATTAACCATGTAAAGTGTGTGTGCTTTTGTGTAATAACTATTTAGGAAATATGTTTTGTTAAATTAATAATTGCTAATGGTGAATCTGGTTTTCATTGATTATTCTATTACTCGCGTTTAAACAAACTGTTTAGTTAAAGATATGGATGTATTTGTACGCTTTTAAATCTTATATTACTCTTAATAATTATTGATAATGCACATTGAATCGCGAGTAATAATTTATTACCTTTCGTTTCTAATGGCATCATCAGTGAGTTACAAAGTGACGCCATCGAAGGGATGATGATGATATTGGCATCGAAACGAGCTTCAGTCGATTAATTTTATAATTTTAAGTCAGTGTATATTAATAATGAATTATTGCCATCACTTCATAGTATAAGCTAAAATACAATAAAATTGCGTAAATACATTGGAAATATGGAAGAGGGGGATTTACGTCTGTAACAGGTTTGTAACATTATCCTTCTTGGGGTCCTGGATAAGGGCCAGAGTGTAGAGAAAGGCCCAAGCTGAAGGCCACACTTGGGACAAGCGCGAGAAATAGCAGTTGCCGAATGTATTCACCCGAGAAGCAATAGTACAGGTGGTTTTGCTTACAGCCTTCAGGTGCCTTAGGTTACCATGGGAACTAAGTCCGAAGTAAACATAAGGGAAACTCGTGGGGCATAAGTACCGGCTTGCGCATCGGCAACACGATATGTTTAGACATATCTGGGGAACTACGTAATACAATCTACATGAACTACTTGAAGTGGTCTCGGCGTTGAATTCATTTCTAACCTCCGAGGTGTCATTTGATATTTAGTTTTTAAAAGTATCCCAATAGTTTACCAAATTTTGAACATAAGTTGTTATATTTGGGCAGTAACACCTTCTGTTTATTTGTTCATATGTGTCCTGCAACCCACAATGGTCAATGTAAGGGTCCTGCATGCTAATTTTCTAATATTTCTTGAATTTCCTCTTCTTCTGTTACACCTATTTATTTTGTTGTACATTTAAGTAACCTTAGTTGCGAAATTTTAGGAATATATGGCTAATCTTGAGTGGACGAATAAACATTATTTTAATAACGATTGAAAAATTGAACAAGATATAACAGAGAGAGTGCGAACTAAAAGAAATAATTGAAGAAAATAAAAGCAAAATAACCTCACATTTTAACAAACCTTTTCTAGAGTCTGAAAATGAAAATTACTTAATAATTCTAAGCTTCCCATATAACAAGGTAAACTCTTTCATGAAGGTCTATGTCATGTTACTAACTATATAACTTCCCTCATGCCAGAGACGGTGACATCAGACTATGGATATTGAACTCAGGAAAGCAACATTAATGACCATCAACGAACGATTCCCTGAAAGTGACTGGCTTCATATTTACACAGATGGATCTTCAAACCCTTCAAGTGGAGAAACTGGAGCAGGATATTTTTCAAAATTATTTTAGGGCTCGGTAGCTGTGGGCCTCTGCTGCAGCAATTTTGATGGTGAGGTTGTGGCCATAGGAGAAGCAGCATCATGCGTCATGCGACTTTCGCCGCGGCAGGTTGTATTCCTGATTGATTCATAATCAGCGATTTTGGCAGTTTCCTCTAACACACCAACTGACTGCACCTTGACAGTGTCGTGCAGAGAAAAAATGCAACTATGCCAAGAGGCAGGCTTCAGAATTGCGCTCCAGTGGATTCCCAGCCACGTTGGCACAACAGGGAACGAAAAAGCTGACAACCTCGCCAAGAGTGGGTCCCGTCTACCACAGCCACAAATCAAAATATCACTGGGCTCTGCTTACACCAGGATCCATGCAGCAGCTAAGACGTACTTGAAAACATCACAAGAAAACCTGGCTGTTGGAAAGAGATGGCAAGAACTTTGCACCAACCCCATTCCAAAAATCCTGCCTCGACCTATCAGTGTTGCGCTGTTCCGTCTAACCACGGGACACGACTACCTTCAGGCGCACCTTCATCGCATTGGGCTGGCAGACACGGATCGGTGCCCCTTGTGCCAAACAGGAAAGATGGATGGAGACCACCTTCCTGCCTGCCCACAGCTCGAAGCATATAATAGCGACCCAAAAACCAGACTCTCCAAGCTCTACTGGTCTGCACGATGCCAAATGGTCGAGTTACCAAGGGCAGGCGTTGGATAAAGTAAAGTAAGTAGAGACGGTGACATGATGATGTATATTATAAGGTAACCTTTACATTTTACAGAACCAGCCCAAGA
>JBAIZL010000010.1:56125759-56140759 GCA_036971475.1 Prosapia bicincta | reverse complement strand
TTTATACCAAAATGCAGACTTTTTGAAATTATTACCGCAACTATCCAAGAAATACAAGCGTTACGGTTTCGATTCCAGACACGTATAAATACTTTTTTTATCGGCAAAAAAATGATATATTGAACTAAACCTTAGGTAGTGCCCCACAATTCGCTACATGGTTTTAGAAATTGTATTTATGCCGAAACATTTTTTTTTTATTAAATTCAACGATTGTCCATTAGCGCTGCTTCTGTTATAGTCGTATATTCTTACATTTTTCTGTTCTCTTTCTTCAATAATCTTATGATATTATTTTTTATATAAAACACTTTCGGGGTTCCATGTTTTTCAACGAAACAAATGGTTTAAACTAATTCGGAATATTTGGGAGTGTAAAGTGTACATTTATCAGTCCTTTTTCCTTTTATAATCATAGAGTAATGCTAAATAGAAAATGTTTTAAAGAAACATTAAAAAGATGTATATCATGAGATATATGTACGAGAGACTCGTATTTCATACGCATTACATTGTATTATCTGTACAGACACACACAAACACACACACACACACACACACACACACACACACACACACACAGACACACACACACACACACACACACACACACACACACACTGTATACATTAATCTACTGCATTTTGCCAATCTTCAGCACTTAATATCCTACATTACTGGGATGTCCCACAGTAACTATATCCCCTTTAAATGTCCTAAACCAGAAACATTCTTTACAATGTAAATAATATTTATAATAGCTAATATATAAATAATTAGAAGAATAGAAACATAACCTAAACTTGCAGAAACATTTATATAGAGTTACGACAAAGTAAATTGTTTTTCTATAATTTAGATTTTTTATAGCAAACACATATCCAATTAGGATAGGTTTGTTTAAATAAAAAATATGTTTTATAATATGATCCAACCTATTGTTGAAATGATAGAGTGGCTTTCATTTCCACTGACACATTTACTACGTACGTGTTTATTTTAGGCTAGGAAAGTGGTATTTTTATTTTACTGAATTAAACATAATATGATATTTTGTTGCTAAATTTTAATTTAAGAAAGAATATGTTTTATTTAGATCTGATTTGCAATTTAACATAAAATTTTAAACTTTTATTGAGTTTGAGATTTTAGGTCATGTTTGTTTTTATGAAATAACTGTTTTGCAGTGGTAACAATGACTTGTTCCTTGTTTGGGATGTATATAAAGTATCATGTATAAATGTTTAAAATACACAGACGATTTTGAGGCGACGCCCTATATTATTTACAATAACCTAGTTAAATGCCGTTTTAATTGAAACATGAGCTATATATTTCAAAAATTATTATGTTATTTTTTCAGTGTGTGTGTGTGTGTGTGTATGTGTGTGTGTGTGTGTGTGTGTGTGTGTGTGTGTGTGTGTGTGTGTGATGTGCGCGCGCATGTGTGTGTAGCACGCAGGCTTATATAATACATGTATTTGAAGTGATAACATTTTTAATGAAGGTCAAAGCACCCTTAAGATTTGCGTATTAAAAATAAAACTTATTGAGATTCTCCTAAATAGTTTTCAGCTGTCTCTGTGAAATAGCAATTTATATTTTACTTCGTGCCCTTCAAGGTTACCTAAATTACACCCAAGTTTTTTTTATAAATACTTTAACTCGCAGATTTATAACTTAATCTCTGCACTGTGTTTACCTGTATCTATGTTTAGACGCTACACTGTGAACGTTAACAGAGAACGACCACAAAGTGGTGTTTGTTATGCTTCCAACGAATAACTGCATCAAAGGTTATTTACTCTAGAACTTCTTGCATGTTTCCCAGAAACTCTGCACCAGCTTCTACGTCATTCCAAGTGACCTCAACGCTTAATTTGGAGCGTGAGGCGAACGGTATTGGTGTGTTGTGCAGTAGTCGGTTCAAGATATTAATAACAGGTCCGAGTGTACGTCAACGCTACATCTGGGTTGTAGGAAAAGCTAGGCTCTCTTCAGTACAAGGGCAGGTACTAGGAAGGGACCAATTCTCTATCGGGTTCGAAGGTGTCTTTAACCTAAGGAAGATCGTAATAGTTGCCTGGAACTGTAGACGGGGAACAGTATGGCTTGCGTAGGAAGGGATATCTGACCTAATGAATAAATATTAGTATAAAATAGGAATCTCTAACAAAGATAATATTAACGGTTTTCTAGGTTAATTGAAGAAAATCAAATTTGTTATCTCTTTACAATTTTGAAAACAAATATTTTTTTATTTGGTTATAACATTCTCTTGTGGTTATTGGTTAATATCAGTCACACTGTATTATAAGAAGTAGTTACAGGGGCCCTCTTTCACCTATCAATCACCATAATGTGCTCATCTCTTTATTTTAAAAAAATATCTTTTAATTTTGTTACCTCTGGGAGGTTTAGGCAGAGGTATTTTTCCGCCGCTACAGAGAAAATGTAGTTTTCTCATTACCACTCTTTGGGTTACTCCTGTAACAATTATTCTTCAAGTACTCAGACGGCGTCCAATCACGTCGGTACAAAACCACTGCCAAGTAGAAAAGGTAAAATGGATGTCAAAATCCAGTTTATACTACCAGCTAATCTCGTAATGAACAAATAAACCCTTTACTTCCTTAATTATTTCAACCCCTTAATTCATTATCTTGTAATATCTGTTTTGAAATACCCGGAAATTTTTGAAATTTCCTGAGTTGTAATACAAATATTTGTATACTTGCATTCTTATGGAAACGATGTTTCGTTTTTCATTTGTAAATGTTTTTTATAGGTTTTCTTTAGTTTTCACTAAAAATTTCAAATTGTCCAGTTGTAACATATTAAATGATATTATAATGTTTAAATGCATTAATCCTGTTTAGTTTTTTTTTTAAATATCTTAAACAGTTTTCTTTTATAACTGTATAAATCAACAATGTCATAATGTTTAATTTTAATAAATAGAACCTCTATACCACAAATAACGTTTCCATTTATTCAATACGTTACGTTTAAATTGCATAGGAATCATCCTCAGATGTAATTTACAAAACAAATCACTTCATTACAGGAACTTTGTTTTGTAAAGTTACCTCTGAGGATGATTGTTATCGAAATGTTCATTAGGTATTAAATAAATGAAAAAGTTATTTTTTGGTATAGACGTTTTATTTATTTAAAATAAATTTTGGTATTCATTTTTTTAATGTTAACAGTTAGCATATATTTTTGCCGATTTTGTGAAAAATTTTCTTCTATGCTAGTAAAATTAAAATTTCTTTAAATAATTTACCTGAAAACATCAGTACACTAACCTGTGATCTTTTGAAATTTCATTTCATGAATTATAAAATGTAAATTTTTTTCTCCATGAAAGTTCATTCTGGAGGGACAAACGGCGTATGATTTCCCAACCAACATTTATTTTTAGAATAGTTTGTTTTACAAATATTCTCTTTAATATTTACCAACTGCTTTCCATCCTCTACCGCATTTATGACTTATGACTTTACCCAGCAACACAATTTTGAAGGGATGATTTTGAAGTTCTTTTAAATATGCTTCTTATATGCTTCCTTAAACAAGCTTCTTTTGAAATATGTTTTACCTATATTTATAGCTAATTTCAAGGTATGTTAAAATTTTTCCCTTTTTATCAAAGAGACTTCACTGTGTTATAAGAACATTCCAGAAACCAGCCGAGATATTCCTATTTAAAGAAGTTTAAGACAAGACCCTAATGTCCTATATTGTGTTAATGTTACATTTAGGCCTGTTCATTTTAGTGATATCAAAACACATAGGTTATATAGACAACAGTATATATTTTTATTTATCACGGGAAACATTTCCTCTTATTCAATTGATGTTTTTTAAAATCATAAACCTAAAAACATCAGTTTACTAGCCCCTTGGACATATCGCATGAATAAAATATGTACATTTTTTCACCATAAATTAAATATTAATTCTGTGGCCACTATCGGATGTAACATTTCTCGAAACATATTTTATTAGGAATAATCCTGAACAGATTGTTTTACTAACATTATCCTTAAAAATAATGATAAAGAGACTGTTAATAATTGTTTCCTGCCCCTAGAACGTTGTTGATATTATTTTAGCCCGCAATACAATACTCTTCATGGAGCTGAATCTTAAACACATTTTATAAATCTTCTCTATACATATAGTGAACCTAAATTTATAGTCAAATGCAAATTTAGTTATTACTGTTCGCGTTTTTGTAGAGACGTTCACTGCGGTATTAAAAGAACATTGCAAATACACTCTGAAACATCCCTATTTAAGGGTGGCTTAAGGTAAGAGCCTAATCTCCTAGATTGGGTTAAACGTTATCGTAAGATAGGAAAATATAGGACCGTACCCATGTGACTAGTGTATATATTACGTTAAAGTAAATGTTTTCAGCAGACTGTAAAGTAAAAAAACAAACAAACAAGTAATCGTATAATTAGTTGAGTTTAGTGTTAAATTCTTGGCTCTTTCCTTCATTGGTTTTACGTTGTCCGACTTGGCCAAACACCGGTCGCGCCGGGTACAAACAGTTTTACGGCCGTGTTTTCGCGCCCGCATTGGTCAGCGTAAATGTAGCACCCGTTAATTGCAAGACGAACAGTGGGAAAATGTTAACGCTACATGTTCGAGCCTTGCGCGAGACTGTTTAGCTAGAAATAGGTAGTAAGATTTCTTTCAAATGTCTAGACAAAGTATTCTCCTTAAGAAATACGCACTTAATATTGTGTGTCCTCGAATTATCGACAGTACAATCAATATTGGCGAGAGAAGATATACTTCGTGATCCAAAAAGTCACGACCAAAATAAAACTTGTGGTGACGCATCACAAAATGTGACATTTTTAAAAAAATACAAAATCACTCTGCTTTAACACAGAAACAAAATTTAGTAATTAAACATTTTTAAATGGAAAATAGCACTATACTACAATATAGCTACATTACAATCCATCCAATTAGAATGGATTTGTTTCTTTTTAAATAATGTTTACTAATACACAAGGTAAACAGTTGAAAGTTAAACACGGCCTTCTTGTTTTTGCGTCGATGTAGAAACCTATACACGAATGGAAGACTCTCCAATTGTCAATCATTTTGCTTATCTTAGCACTAAAAAAGCACATATCTTGTTTAGTTTCTTGATAAGACACTGGGTTTATGGCAAAAGCAAGATACTAAGTTATTAAAAACTTGGTTTTTTAAACCAAATGGGTTTTACATTCCTCTTGGGTTTAGGATTTTTACATTCTGAAGGGGCAATGGGAGCTGATTCATAACAAAAGGGAAACATTAAACGTTATTTTTCTTCATTCTAACGCTCAGAGACAAAAGTTAGCAACAAAGCGTTAAATACGTCTTATTTTATAAACTTTCCAAATTTGAAAAGTGTCTAAAGAACATAATTTTGAGTACAAATCCTGTGTATTTAGTGTATCAAATTATAGACTTGAAGTAAACAACCAGGTATGAAAAGCAAACTTTAAATTTTTTTTTTCATAAACTAAAACTCCACAAAGAATTAATTATTCTGAAGGACTTTTATAAAAGTGGTTTAGGAAATTCATTTTCTGTTATTCTGTCATCAATACATGCCACGTTTAGCCCACTTAAGGCTTGATATTAATTCAATATTTATTTTCTTTATCATATAGTCAACTCAAAATCTATTTTAGTCCTCAAGAGTATAAAAAAGACATAATCCTCCAGGGGGAGGGGTATTACATTTCTCCACGCATCTTTAACTCGCGTTTAGGGGTGATTAATTGATTTATTACTGTAAGAAAATAAAATAAACCATTATAATCCAAACGGCATATAAAATATTATTACTCTTATTATAATAATTTTATTTCATATTAATTTTTACGGACAGCTGATGCTTCCCGTTCTCTAGTTACTCATAGCTATAGCTTTGTTTTTTTCCTTTACGAGCAGTATAATATCGTTATGACATTTGCATATTGTGAAAATAGTTATTATTTGAGCTGTTAAAAATATTTTGATGTGATGTATTTCGTAAATTATTTAATTGGGAATTTTTTAATCGCTCCCCTCAATTATATCTTTAAGGTGGAAAAATTACATACATTTTTCATATCCTATATCGAGAAAACCCAGGGTTTAGAAGCTACGGAAAATAAATTTTATGTTTATGTTCTTTAAAAAAATCATCCGATTGATTTTGAGTGGCAGAAGAAGGATTTAATTCGCGCCATAAGAACAAGCAATGGCGGCTGGTGCCTAAAACCTGAGGTGGTTACAGATCATAAGACTGTTAGTTATTTTAACGCAAAAAATCTTAACCACCAAAACATAAAGGGCTGTTATAGGAAAAATAAATAGATACTGTATAATACTTTGTGATTTATTTTATTGGCAATTTTCAATTTTTTTTTTTACATCGGATCTCAAGTCATGGGTTTATTTATTAATAAAACAATCTCAATTCAATCTTATCAGTGATTGTCAACAAACTCGGAGCGGAGCGGATAAGCATCACTTTGGAAGGAGCCAATTATAACCGAACACTCCCGAGGTTGCAGACCACTCGTTACCTAAGGCAGTCTTTTTTCCATTAGATGTGACGTCACTGGGTGTTGGAGGTTACCTCGCAAGACTCTTCGCAACGGTGTCTGCGCTTCTGACATTTTTATCATTATTTATAATCATGCATCATTTTAAATGATGGAAAATTACTAGTAACAATCTACGTATGGATCTTTAGTTTGGAGGTTGCACAAGTGAATCGTGAGCCGTGCAAATCACTCATTAATATTTTTTAATAGAGATACCAAAATTCAACTGTGCATAAAGTATCCTTTGTCGGGGCAGAAGAAATAAAAATACAGACAATGTGTTATTTAACTAAATCTTCCATGAATGCGAACTTGGGATTGGTCGAAGGGTGCAGTGATTAATATTTCTTTCCATTCTAAAACTTCAGCTAAAAATGTGTATCTACTCGGGCAGACGTAGCTTTTATTAGAATGTTTGTATATGTAACCATTCACGCCTCTGTGGATATTGTCCCCCCCCCCCATTTATTCTTCCCAGTAATACATTTATGCACTGACTGAAGGCGCCTTTTAATTTATGTGGCGAGAGGTGTAACTACAAATCAAGTGGTAGACAATTACCTTTATTTTGTATTTAGTTTAAGAAAAGCTTTAATATAAAAATACCGAAAAATTAATCTGAGCAAAGACGATTTAGTTTATATTTTAATTTCCTGTATTGGCCCACACTCTCCTGAAATATATCTTGTACAACTTTCCAAGCGGTAATAAAATAGGTTTTTATTCATTCAATCAAGTTCAGATATATGGCATATAACCTATAATTGATGGCATTTGATGTTAATACAGTTTTAAAATATTTTAATAATTAAATTATAGAAATTGTAGGGTCAAGCAAGATTCGAACTGAGAATCTTCATGCTCAAACTCTGCTGCAACTTGGCACTGCGCCAACTTAACAATACCTAAAAATATATGTCTCAAAGATGTATATGAATTTTTCTCCATTTTAGTTGTAGTCGAAACCTCCATTGTACAGCCTTAAACTGTTGCCATGGTTACCACACAATATCATAAATACTCCTTTAGGGTAGCTAAAATAAATTTTTTCTTTGGTAACCTCAGTAGAAATTTTGTTAAATTACTTGTTCAAATGAAATATACATAAATCTTTTTACAGTAAATCAATATCAATATAAAAAGAAGGTATAACGTCTGGTTTTTCATTCAATAACAATTTATGTGTTACGGTTTCTATTTTTTGAAATCTAATAACATTGTTTTTATGGGAGAATTATTTGTACTGACTGATAAATTCTTTTCCATCGCAGGAATCGATACAGTTTATTTATCAGAGAGGTATATAGTGAACGACCTGGAGGTACATACAAGTTTAACATATTGCATACATTCTTTTTCCTTTTACAATATTTTACTAAATAATAATCCTTGATTTGAGTCTAGACAAATGTTTTATAAATAAATACCAATCTCATGTGTTATGTTTACAGTTGCCAAAACAAGCAATGATCGACAGCAAACGAGACACTATAGGTTGACTCTACTAACAGTTGGCAAGTTTGGTGTGGCCAGCAGGTGCTGCTCTCTGTAAAACTGTGAGTGTTACTATTTATTATGACGTCAAGTAGTAAGTTCCTATAGTGGAACGATTCTATCACACTACAACCATGATGGCGTATTTAGGTGTTTGCTTTGAAATCCACATTTAAAGAAATTTTTAAAAGTAATGCTAAAATAAAAATGACTTACCGAATTACTCAACTACAGATTTTGGAAATTTACTTTTCATTTTTACTTTTATTTGTTCATAGACACAAATAAATTAGAAAATTAATTTTTATAACTCAATATCAACATAAATCGAATTATTTACAGAGATGAAACTGAAAAAATTAAACACTATATATCCTATTATTTTTAACTTTAATATCTCTTTTGAATGTAAAACACGTAAAAGAGACATTTTGTTTTTCACCAGTAATTAACTTCCTATCATGCATGTATTATAACTTTAAAACATTCAGTCATGAAATCCACTCAACCGTCAATTTTCCCAACCAATTTCAGACTATACAACAAATATATAAGTGCTTGTCCGTGTGCGTGAGTGTGTGTGTCTGTGTGTGTGTGTGTGTGTGTGTGTGTGTGTGTGTGTTTGTGTGTGTGTGTGTGTGTGTGTGTGTGTGTGTGTGTGTGTGTGTGTTTGTGTGTGTGTGTGTGTGTGTGTGTGTGTTTGTGTGTGTGTGTTTGTGTGTGTGTGTGTGTGTGTGTGTGTGTGTGTGTGTGTGTGTGTGTGTTTGTGTGTGTGTGTGTGTGTGTGTGTTGGTGGGTGTGTGTGTGTTTGTGTGTGTGTGTGTGTGTGTGTGTGTGTGTGTGTGTTGTGTGTGTGTGTGTGTGTGTGTGTTTGTGTGTGTGTGTGTGTGTGTGTGTGTGTGTGTGTGTGTGTGTGTGTGTTTGTGTGTGTGTGTGTGTGTGTGTGTGTGTGTGTGTGTGTGTGTGTGTTGGTGGGTGTGTGTGTGTTTGTGTGACTGTGAGTGTGTGTTTGTGTGTGCGAGCGTGAGTATCTGTTGTAACTATTGTACATTTGCAGACGGTATATAGTAGAGAGTTTCAAAACAAACCTCTTCCTTAAACGCTTTTTTGTTTTGGAAGATTAACTACTTACAATTAGGATTGTAACGAACTTGTATTATAAATCCTGTTTTAACTTTTTTTTAATAAATTTCCAGTGTATTGTGCGTTTGTTGTGTTACCTAATTTTATGGTTATTTTTCGTTGTTTTTCAGTTTTAATCCCTTGGATACGTATTTTACATGTGTAATATTTGAAATATATTCCATGTCATTTGATATGTTACATATTAGGTCTTTTAATATCTTGTTTTTAATCTTTTTTCGTACAAAATATCGTAGAAGCGCAATCTGATAGTCATTCAATGAACTACTAAAGACAAAACCCAAATTTATAATTGTTGCTTAGAAACGGACATTTTTTAGAACATATTATGAAGTTTTTGTTAACACTCATTTGTCTTCCTGTAATTGACGACATGTATGGAAGAAGTGGTAAAAATCCATTCCTAAGCATGGGGTCTCTCCCAGGAGGATTTCGTTAGGTTAAGATTTTTCAACATTTTTCCGCACTACAAAGCTCAGTCGTTGTGTAAGATTATTTTGTTTTATTTATAACAAAATCCGAACTTTTTGTAATTATTACCGCAATTATCCAAGTAATAAAAGCGTTCCGGTTTCGATTCCAGACACGTATAAATACTTTTTTTTGTCCGCAAATAATGTTATACTCTTTCTACTTTAGAACTAAACCTTAGATAGTGTCCCACAATACGGCATATGGTTTTAGAAATTGTATTTATACCGAAACTTTTCTTTGTTAATAAATTCAACGATTATCCCTTATCTTTGCTTCTCTTATAATCATTTATTCTTACATTTTTCTGTTCTCTTCCTTCAACATATCATTAGGTTTTTGTTAACACTCATTGTCTTCATGTAATTGGCGGACATATATGGGAGATGTGCGATATATCCGTTCCTAAGCATGGCGTCTGTGTCAGGATGATTTCGTTATTTTAAATAGTTTCCACATTTTTCCGCACTACAAAGCTCAGTCTTTGTGTAAGGTTAATGTGTTTTATTTATAACAAAATCCTGACTTTTTGTAATTATTACCGCATTTATCCAAGTAATAAAAGCGTTCCGGTTTCAATTCCAAACATGTATAAATATTTTATTTTATCCGCAAAATAATGTTACATTTTTTCGACTATACAACTAAACCTTAGTTAGTGTCCCGCAATACGGCACATGGTGTTAGAAATTGTATTTATACCGCAACTTTTTTTTTTTTTATTAAATTCAACGATTGTACATTATCTTTGTTTCTCTTATATTCATTTATTCTTACATTTTTCTGTTCTCTTCCTTCAAGAATCTTATGGTATTAATTTGTATAAAAAACCCTCTTGGTTCCATGAGACTCGTATTTCATACACATTATATGGTATTTACTGTACTGACACACACACACACACACACACACAGACACATATATAAATATATATATGTATATATATATATATATATATATATATATATATATATATATTTACGTATGTAATTTTTTTATATCATTACTTTTTCTTGAAGTAGCTAATACAAAATTTATTGCTAAAAAGCTTTGAAAAATATACAAATCTAAATTATTCTTGTATTTAAAATATTTGTAATCGTTAACTGTATTAGAAGAAATCGTATCACCATATTTAAATATTTAATATATGTATATAATTGTTGATTCCTTCTACACGTGAGCTACTAGTTCCTACTAAAACACTTGTGAATATTTTAACAACTTACCTATACTAGCACTTACTTATATTTGTAAAATATGTAGCATATATTGCAATATAGTAGTACTTATACTATAGTAGTACTGCAAATACTTGCAGGTACAGTAGTTGTGCGTTGTGATACAACAGTATATATATATATATAAATATATATATATATATATATATATATATATATATATATATATATATATATATATATATATATATACAAAAGACATGAACTGACTTCTTTGTAAATATATTGATTCGCCATTTTATAGAACCTGAACCAATTTTCCAGCTTATTGTGAGCATTGTTATGTAAATATCTGTTGAGTGTTGCCAACTGCTTCGTACAACATAAAATGTACGCTAATAGTAATTTGAATAAGTAGCGTCAATCGATATTTATTCTATGCAAACTCTATTTATATAGAATTTTATATTATTTCACTTAAAAAAAATAATTTTTCAGTTTAATTGTTCAGCTATGTTTTATGTATTTCTTCATAAAATTTTGCAATTGTAAATGGTAATATACGAAAAAATAAATATTCTTAAACATCACTCAACGCGACGCTGAAATAATATTATTCTTATAATTTATTTGGAAATAAGTGTTGATTTTTTTCGCGTTCCGATATTCTAATACACAGATGCAAATTTTCTAATTTTATATTCGGAACGTAACTTGTCAGGCTGTTAGGAATGCAAATAAATGCAAGAGCGGTCAGGAAAGTAACTACAAACATCCGGGAAATGTCGCGCTTACAGAAGTAAACCTTTTTATATTATTTCTAATTTTACTTACAACTAGAACTAGTAAAGGTTTTGCATTAGTACATTTAGCATCTGGGTAAATATGTTTTTAACTTAAGGAATTCTTAAGTATAAAATGTTTAATAACATACTTCATGAATTAATTCTTGGTCTAGTCACACTCGCTCATACCCGCTGAATGTGGGATTCCTATTTGATCAGGTAAGCAACTATCTTCGAACCTTACTTTCCTCGATGTGTTCAGTAACATGGGGTCTGCTATTTTCCTTCCTTGCTTACATCTGTAATTAGCCGTTACGAAAGGATTTTAGTATTTTTATTTTACAATTCGGCACCCATACTTACACTAGGGAAATTAAATGTGGTAAATTCGTTTTACTAGTTATAAGTTACAAAGTTAACACTCCATTGCCCGCTTCTCAGTATTAAAGGAAACAAAATATAACTCTTTAAAATTATTAAATACTAAAAGACAACACAATATTTCTTTTTTATTTTAACCTTGGAAATTTTATGCAAACTGATTTCTACCGTAAAAACCGGTAATATAATAACCAGAGGAAACGGGAGCACGATCCTTTTAGATTGTTACCACAAACCTTTAAATGAACTAACCTCACCAAACATTGGTAGAATAATAATGGATTGTTGAAAACTACTTTAATAATAGCCTAACTCAACAAAACTTCACTCAAACTAATCTACAAAAAACAATACCCCCTTGCTTCCACTGTTGAAACTAACTTTACCTAACCTAAATTACATACATGACCTCAAGGGAAAACCGCCAGAAGCAGGCATCAATGGAGCGACGTTTCGAAACGCGTCAGCAGTCTTAAGTTGTTATATTTTGCATTCACTCCATTGAAAATAACATTTTTGTATTAGGATGATCTTACTCCACTTTTTGCAACTCTCCTCTAGATCTTATCGTTTCTCTTTAGACCTACAGCTAGTCATCTATCTCTAGCCGTGCTCTTCTACGGTGAGGCCACATGAAGTTAGATAGTTTCTTTTCCGTAAAGTTACAATGGCATTTTATAACTGCATTTTGCCCTAATTCTTATGAAATATAAACACACACGCACGCCAACTCACACACACACACACACACACACACACACACACACACACACACACACACACACACACACACACACACACACACACACACACACACACACACACACACACACACTGCAACGGGCCTTTTTACTTACTATATATACTCAACTATTCTTATTTTTACTTCTTATATTTATTTACTCCTTACGTACAACTTATTTATTTCCTTCAATAATTCAATCACTACCTTTTTCTATTTCCCCTATTATTCTTCAACCTTCGTCATTCATATTTGTTTATATACTATTCTCCGAGACTCTCCCTTACCTGACAAGTATTAGGACCTACCTTTCCTAATACCTATTTGATCCTGTCCGTTCTCCTATGTCTCCCTAATACTTACCAGTTGCCCTGCAATGGTAGAATGACCTAGGAGGAATTTCGGTCAGTCAACCGAAGCCTGTAACATCCCTGCCTAGATCTCCTAGGAATGTATTCCTAGATTTCGTATGAAAAAGCAATTAGCGGAGTATTTCCTTATACTAGCATAATACTCGGGGTGGAGTGTCTGCTATTTGAGGCGTTTGGTACTTGGAAACCTATTGGTAAGAAACTGTGAAATTGCTAAATAGCTAAATCATAACTAATGGCAGCTAATTGGAAAATCAATATTTTTTTTTTATATGGTGGTAAAGTATGCACCATTTACAGGCACTAATTATTTATTTAATCTAGCAGCTAGACCCCTAACACAACATCATCAAAATAATTAAATTTTATCTGGAATATCTGTAGTAAATTCATATCAATTAAAGTCTATTTGATGATTAATTTGTTAGATAATTTATGTGTTTTAATTATTTATAAAATTAATATTATTCACTAAAGAATTTAATATTTGCAGAAAAATTAAAATAACTCCTGGCCACACCTTGGCTAGATTCTCTTTATAAAACAAATTAAAGTAACATTCTTCTTGGGTTTGCTTAAATGTTTCCCAGTGAATTTTATATAATATAAGAATACTTGAAATTATGTTATATATATTTTAGCGTTTAATTTATATTAAACTCCCCCTATTAAATATTTAATTCTTCACTTCTTACTCAATTCCCAATAAAATCTTACTTACTCATCAATCATAGCATATTATTATATAATTTATAATTATTTTATTATAATAAATAATTCTATTCCCCTCTGTATATATTTGCCAAAGATTTATCATTTTTTTGAATGAAAATATATTATGTTTTATTAGTATTTACCTGAAATATCTTTCTTTATATATCTTCTTATAGGTATAACCTTAATAATTTAAAATATATTAAATTTCTATAATTTTATATTTGAACAATTTTAAAAGAATTTAAGTAAAGCCAAATCTGTTCTAGAAATTGTTTTTTTTAATTTAACAAATTTACTCAAAATTATTCTTTAAGAAGCAAAGTTAAGCATGACTGGATTGGACTTGCCTTTGAAGGAAAACGTCATCTTCATTCGCATGTTTTTGCCAGCAATTGGATGCTGATCCCGCCCGGAATGGTTTAGGAATGTTCCATCTCCTCTCCTGTTTTCTTGCGATGAGTCCCTCTTCTCCAGTTAGTTGGTTGCATACTCCAATCTCTTCTTCTTTCCGAATTTAATAATTACAAGTGAAATACATATTATAAATTACCCGTTATCTGTTAATTTTTAAAACTTTATCGTTCCGTTCGTAATGACTCTACCGCGGTAATTTTACATTGAGAAATTTGTACTAACATTATTGTTCCTGGCAAGGCTAAGGATTAACTCTTTAGCCCGCCAGGATGATATCAAAGAAAACTTGAAAACAACACCTGCTCGTATATCTTCTCTGCCTGGTGTCTCGAATCCAATTCTTCCCATTCAACTCTCTCAATCAACTAACCAGCATTTGGCATCCAGAACGTTCTGTCCCACTCCTACCTTTAACTTCTTTGACTTTGATCTTTGCGATTAGTTTGTAAAATCTTTTAAAATGATTTGGCTTTACCGTAACTATTTGTTTTATAATTATTATTCCTTTAGTCTTGTTGCATTTTATTTGAATATTTTTTTATTAAAATTTATTTTTTAAATTATTTAATAAATTTCGGCTTTCAAGCCTTCAAACAGCATTTTTACCCGTTTGAACACACACACACCCCACACACACTAGCGCGCGCACACACACACACACACACACGCGCGCGCACACACACACACACA
>JBAIZL010000010.1:56028259-56120759 GCA_036971475.1 Prosapia bicincta | reverse complement strand
CAAAGGTTCCTATCGCCCAGTCTGTAGGAGCGAACGAGGTAGGTGTGGTAAGGAGTGGGTTAACGGACTGCTGCAGGAGCCACATGGCGCAATACTTTATTTCGTGCAATATCATGTAGAAGCGCAATCTGTTAGTGATTCAATGAACTACTAAAGAAAAAACTCAAATTTATAATTGTTGCTTAGAAACGGACTCTCTTGCAGAATATATTATTAGGTTTTTGTTATTAACCCTTGTCTTCCTGAAATGGGCCGAAATGTGCGTTTGAAAAGATTTGGTTTTTACCTGTTGTCACAAACTGTAAAGTTTGGCCGGACGTTATTACCTTAATACTTCTCTAAAGATTTAACGTTAATTTCTTTTTTGAACTTTCACAAACCAATTTAAGGACTTTTATGCTTAAAAAATGGCATATATTTAGTGCTAAGTTCCCCAGAGGTGCATTTTAAAATGCCTATTTAGTACTAGGTTTCCAAGGGGTCAGTTTAAAATGTCTATTAATTATTAAGACATCCCTAGAAGGTGTGTAATGCAATGTTATACCATAGAATCATGATTAAACTCGGATTGTTTGATCTTGTAGGTGCTATCTGCTTGACTATTTTAAAAATATTTAGCAATGGACGTTTTTGAATCCAGTAGCTACTAACTGTAAATGTTATGATTTAAGGCATGATGTGTAAGATTTTGTATTTATTTCAAGTCAAATACTGTCAAGATTGAAAATGCGCTATTAACTTAATATTTCTCTAATGTTTTAACCTTAATTTCTTTTTAGAACTTTTACAAACGAATTTAGGGACTATTATGTTTACAAATTGTCATATATTTAGTGCTAGGTTCCCCAGAATTGCAGAATAAAATGTCTATTAAATATTAAGACATCCCTAGAAGTTGTGTGGTGGAACGTTAAACCATAGAATCATGATTAAACTGGGATTGTTTGACCTTGTAGGTGCTGCCATCTGCGTGACATTTTCCTAACTATTTAGCAATGGACGTTTTTGAATGCAGTAGCGATCAGCTGTAAATGTTATGATTTAAGCAATGATCTGTAAGATTTGTTTTTACCTGTGTTACACAAACTGTTAAGATTGAAAATACGTTATTAACCTATTATTTCTCTAAAGTTTTAACGTTAATTTATTTTTGGAAATTTTTACAAACGAATTTAAGAGGTTTTATGTTTACAAAATGTCATATATTTAGTGCTAGGTGCCCAAGTGGTGCAGTTTAAAATGTCTATTAATTATTAAGACATCCCTAGAAGGTGTGTAATGAAACGTTATACCATTGAATCATGATTAAACTCGGATTGTTTGATCTTGTAGGTGCTGCCATCTGCTTGACCATATTCAAACTATTTAGCAATGGACGTTGTTGAATGCAGGTGCTACCAACTGTAAATGTTATGATTTAAGGCATGATCTGTAAGATTTTGTTTTTATTTGAAGTCACAAACTGTTAAGATTGGATATACGCTATTAACTTAGTTTTTCTCTAACGCTTTAACCTTAATTTCTTTTTAGAACTTTTACAAACGAATATAGGGACTATTATGATTACAATCTTTCATATATTTAGTGCTAGGTTCCCCAGAATTGCAGAATAAAATGTCTATTAATTATTAAGACATCCCTAGATGTTGTGTGGTGGAACGTTAAACCATAGATATATGATTAAACTCGGATCGATTGACCTTGTAGGTGCTGCCATCTGCGTGACAATTTCCAAACTATTTAGCAATGGACGTTTATGAATGAAGTAGCTATCAGCTGTAAATGTTATCATTTAAGCCATGATCTGTAAGATTTTGTTTTTACCTGTGGTCACAAACTGTTAAAATTGAAAATACGTTGTTAACCTAATAACTCTCTAAAGTTCTGAACTTAATTTCTTTATGGAATATTTACAAATGAATTTAAGTACCTTTATGTTTAAAAACTGTCATATATTTAGTGCTAGGTTCCCAAGTGGTGCAGTTTAAAATCTCTGTTAATTATTAAGACATCCCTAGAATTTGTGTAATGGAACGTTAAACCATAGAATCATGATTAAACTCGGATTGTTTGATCTTGTAGGTGCTGCCATCTGCGTGACCTTTTCCTAACTATTTAGCAATGGACGTTTTTGAATGCAGGTGCTACCAACTGTAATTGTTATGTTTTAGCGCATGATCTGTAAGATTTTGTTTTTATTTGAAGTCACAAATTGTCAAGATTGAAAATACGTTATTGACCTAATATTTCTCTAAAAATTTAACCTTAATTTATTTTTGATTTTTTTACATACGAATTTAAGAAGTTTTATGTTTTCGAAATGTCATATATTTAGTGCTAGGCTCCCCGGAATTGCAGAATAAAATCTCTATTAATTATTAAGACATCGACAGAAGGTGTGTGATGGAACGTTAAACCGTAGAATTATGATTAAACTCGGATTTTTTTTTACCCGGGTCTGAGCCCAAAACCCGCCCAGCCCTCGTGGTAGCCAACCTCTAGCGAGCTACCTCCGTCTCACATGCGCATGCGATTAGTATCGCTACCGCGAATGAAGGAAACGGGATTGATTGCCCATGTACCAAGCTCATAAGCTCTTTCCATGGAGAATCAGGAGATAGTGAAATGAAACAGTACGGTAAGTGTCGCGCTAAGAGCGGGATGAAAAAACCTGGCAAGAAAGAAACCCTGCCAGGAAAAATCCCGCGACAGATCATGCAGGAACACTGGGGGCTTGGATCACCTTATACGAAGGAATAAGGAGAGGTATTACCTTGCAAATACCTTGTTAGTGAGTCTATGGCAGGAATGACATGCACCTCTTCTTCTGCTGCCTACTCGAAACTGAAAAGGCATGCAATCAAATTATTACTTCTGTTGGGGCTAAGCTGCGGCCCTGGAGATGTGCCCCTGCGTCACCTGGAACATAACTGTGAAGCAGAATTTATTAGTATGTATATTTTATTTTGGTGGTATGGTGTGAGCTAGGCGGTCAGTAAGGACGGCGGCCGTCTGTGTGTGTCGTGGGTGGGGTAATATCTACCCAGTGAGGAAATGAGTGTTGATGTTGTATGTGCGTGAGCCTGTTTGTAAGGCCCTCCGTCATAGTGTAATCAGTGCCTAGCTCTGATTGGGAGTAGGTGCTGACAGGAGTGGCTGGAATAGATGGTCCCTCGGAGAGCTTGTCCCAATTTACTCGGCCCAGCCGATTGTGAGCCCGCGTTGCGCCTCTCTAGTCGTGATTTCTAGGGAAGTGTAAGGATTGCTGTGGTACCTACCTATTTGCAGAAATCAAGTACCAACCTTTTGTTAAATCTTCTGATATCCTCTGCTGTACACACCTGCCCGCCAAACCACTTTTTCCTTGCAAGCTCTCAAAGCAGGGCACTCACAGAGTACGTGGATTGGGCTTTCCTCTTGCTCCTCATCGCATCTCTTGCACACAGGGAACCTAGATTTTCCAACTTTGTATTGGAACCCCCTTAGATTACCATGCCATTTGACCAGCTCTACAGTAACTCTGAGTTGAGGTCTACTTAAGTAGAGTAGTTCTTTTCCCACAAATCTCCTGAGTAACCCCACAGTACCTTGGATTTGTTACACCCCAAGGTTGCATTCCATTCTTCCCTGCACAACCTGTCTATATGTAACGTGGTCCTCTTGCTTTCCTCTTGAGAGGCATGCCCACTGCCTTTAGCAACGGTCCTTGAGTTATACACCCTTGTTTTGCTAAGGCGTCAGCTCACTCATTTCCTATCCAGGCAGAATGTCCTGGAATCCAGGTTAGGTTAAGCGAATTATACTTACTCAGCTCTGCTAGAGAAGCTATAGTCTCAGCCACGACCATAGAGCTGGTACTAGCCTTACCTAAAGCCTTCAGAGCTGCCTGACTGTCCGAGGAAATCCAGATGGTCTTCTCCTCCTACCAGACCCTATTATTTTCTCAGCGCATAGTTTGATCACGAATACCTCCCCCTGGAAGACAGAGTTGTAGTCCTCTAGGCGATGACAAGATCGTACTTGGTGTCTCAGTCCACTAAATCCTGCTCCCACTCCTTCCTTCATCTTGGACCCATCGGTGACCCAGATTTCACCATGTTTGGATCTAAACTCCGCCCTTGCCTCTCTTGCAGGAACATGGAGTTTGTAGTTTTTTTTCCATTTTAAGAGACAGTATCTTATCTTGAGTTTCTATCCAGAGCTCCTACAGTGAATCCCCAAATAGCTGTTTATGACGTTTGCTACTTGTCTTGCACTGCCCGGTACAACTTAGCCGGTATGCAGTTTTCATTGCCGCCATGCTAATTTGAAGACTCAAGGATGGAAAACCAAACATAACCCTCATGGCCGCACATGGTGTGCTTCTCCTTGTAGCTATTATTCCTCTAAGGAAGAGCCCCTGCGCGCGGTCCAGCATTCTTTTACTTGTTTCTTTCTGTGCCCTGTCCCACCAGACGATTGAGGAAAAGACCAACCTCGCCACCACAATGGCGGAATAAATCCAGTTCATCTGACGTGGACCCAAACCCCATCTTGTGCCTATTGCTCCTCTGCATTGCCAGATCGTAGATATGGCTTTTTTGCACCTATCCTCCAAGTGCTCACGCCAGAGTAGCTTCCTATTCATAATAACTCCCAGATGTTTAGCGCTCTCAACGTAGGTTATTTTGGTATTACCAATTTCTATCTACTCCAGTATTTAGTTTTATATCCCCTAGTGAAGATGAGCGCCACAGATTTCTGTCCTTAAATGCGTAGTTCATTCTCCCTGCACCTTGCTTCTGTTACCTGCAGTGCCTCTTGAAGCAGGTTTTTGAGGACCTCTTCAAACTGCCCCCTAACAAGGATAGCTATATCATCCGCATATCCTACCACCTTGACACCCATTCCACTGAGCGTCCTTAGTAGGCCGTCCACGAAGAGGCTCCACAGCAGAGGGGATAATACTCCACCCTGCGGGCAGCCCTCCGAGACCATTCCATTTATCTTCCACCCCATCCGGAATGCAGTACTTATACAGTTTTTATACAGGAACTCATAATCCAATTTATAATTTCATCAGAAATCCCGTGATTCATAGCTTCTCTCTAGATGGGCAGTCTAGAGGTACTATTAAAAGCCCCCTCTACATCAAGAAATGGCCCAATACATATCCCTTGTGGTTGATCAGACCCTCAATAAAGTCCACAACCGACAACAGCGCAGTCTCCACTGACCTACCAGTTCGGTAGGCGTGTTGGTCCTGATGAAGCGGATACTGCTTCAGAGGTTTCTCCTTCAAGTCGTAGTCCAGCAGCCTTTCCAGTGTCTTTAACATGAAAGATGTAAATCTGATAGGTCTGAAGTCCTTTACCTCTATATAGCCTTGCCTCCCCGAGATGGGGGGAAGATAACTTTCGTTTTGAGCCACTGCCCGGGCGTGTAACCCAAGTAATATTATCTAATCCAGGTAGTATGCGCGTTAAAAGGCTCAAAAGACAGAATCGCCTCTCTCACCTTTTGCGCTGAGATCACGTGTCAAAGCAATATTCCAGTATGCCCTTAGCCCAGTATGGCGGAGAATTTGAGCACTGTCCCCTACTTTTCTAATATCGGGAAAACTGTTCCTCATACGGAGACGCAGGGTTTCCTCAGGGTGTCAGTAAAGCTACCATCAGTCTTCTTGACAAACGTAAGCTCTCCCCTCGGTCCACCTGCTAACACCTTAAACAGTATAGCAGTGTCACTCAGTGTGGTTGTCTCTGTGCTTATCCCAAGAAGCACGTTTAACTTCTTTTATAAGATTTTTATAAAGACTCTGGAAGTCTTTATATGCCTGCCAGGTCACCGTCGTTTTCTTCTTCTGTGCTCAGTTAAAGAGTCTTCTAGTCTCTTTCCGTCTTGCCTCTAACTCGCTGTTCCACTTAAGCTTACTACTCCCAGTGTTTATCTGCGAGAGAGGGCAATTTTCTTCAAATGACGTGGAAATTGCAGTCCTGATGTAGGCCTCAAAATTGTCCAGTTCGTTTGATGTACCATACTTACCACGGAAGTCTGACATCCGCCTCCTCACCGAGGACTTAAAACCTTCCCAGTTTGTCCTTCTCGGCTTCCTAAACCACACCACATGTTGGACAACTCCCCTCATCGCAGCAGTAATGGTCCGGTAATCTGACATTGAAGGCTCATCCAAAACCTGCCAGTCATGCACCCACCATACCATCTGTCTATTACAGAAGATGATATCAAGTACTTCCATTCTGTTTGAAGTGACAAATGTTGGCTCGGCACCTGTGTTTAAAACCAGTAGGTTTTTTTCAATCAAGAAGGCGAGGAGCTCTTCACCTCGCTCATTTGTGTCTGTGCTGCCCCACACCTTATTATAAGCATTGGCATCACAGCCCACTAAGATTCCTATATTCCTCTCAATGCAGTACCGAACTAACTTACGTAATTCTGCAGGGGGCGATTCTCTATTGTGGGCGCAGTAAGTGGAGGCCACGATGAACTCCCTGCTCCCACTTACCTCGCTCTTACTTCGAATTCTAACCATCGCAAGGTCTCTAGTTGAGAATTCTTGAATCAGCGTGGCTTCTAGTCCCTTGACTATCACACATACCCTGTGTCCCTCATGTTCCCCACTTACGTAGGTGCGCCCAGCTGCAGTCATACCCCTTATACGGTTCCTGACCAGCCACGGTTCTTGAACTAGTGCAAGTGCTGGTAATGTGTACCTCACATTTAAGCCCCTGGTTAGGACCATCGAGGGGCTTTTATGTGGTGCAAGTTAAATTGCAGGATCATTGCTTGAGGGTCAGCCATATCCACGCCCTACGCCTTCTCCTGATTCACTTTCTCGCACTTCTCTTCCGGGTCATTAGAGGTCCACCTAAAAGTGAAATCTCCAATTCCCAGGAAGGCCTTCCCATCTCTTGTCTTGAGTTTTCTGGCCGATGCCTCATTCAATCCTAGGCAGAGGAGGCTTGCAGGTCCCCCCTCAATGCACTGTAGGATCTTCTACTTCGAAGTGTCAATTTCTGGGTTTTCCATCCCCATGACCTTGACCAACTGAGTGGCCTCCCTTTTTGGTGGGGGTACGAGCACCGTCACTTTCACACTTTTGATCAGTTCATCACGCATGACTAGCCTTGCCTGAGTCAGACCTCGAGCTTAACTGGTGGTACCACTTCTCTCAGCTATTTTGCCGTTTCCTTCTCAGCACAAATAAATGCCGCGACTACATCCCTCAAGTATGTGTCTCTGAACCGCGGAACAAAACCTCCACTAGGAGTGTCCAGAATCCGGTCCATGACGGTGCCCTTAAGGTGGTTGAACGCCGCCATCCCCATCCTAACACCTACACTATCCCCAAAGGTCACTAGTACCCACGTTAGTTTGGCGGAGATCGACTAGAAAGACGGCCCTCCGATCCAACAGGCCTAGACCCTTGTCTATTACTCTTAGCCTCCGACTCTGGAGTAGGATTAGAAGATCTCCTTTCCTTTGTTTCCCTCTCTTTCATGTGCCGTACTAAGGTCCTACCAGATCCACTGACTTCCGGGACGACAGGGCGGGTTCTAGCCCCAGCCTTCGTCAAACACTTCAGCTGCCTGGACCGGTGTTTCTTCAAAAGGGGTGACGGTGATTCTCTGCCCTCCACCTCCGCCTTATTTGCTTCCTCAAGCATTATTTGCTTTGTGTTCTACTCATTCTTCCTGTTGCCTATGCAACTGGATTTATGTCTGTCTCTACGAGTGCTGAAGCCACATCCATTGGGACAGATCTTTCGGTAGGTTCTAAGCACTGACCAGTTAATATTTCTTTTGTTTCTGCCATGTGTATTCTCACGAGTAGCTAGGGATATTTATTGTCCGCCGCCGCAGAGCCCCGCTTACGGCGGTAAGGCGACTTAAGTATTCGGGAGTAGCGCCAGGTGCCCCTGAGGCTCCGTTAAAGACCTTCCTTACCCTGAGAGTCACGAATCTACATCGGCATGGATCGAATAACACCTTCCAATCGGGTGTGTATGTACCCATCCAGATCACCAACCTGAGATGGGGGGGGGGTGCTTCTTGGTTGCCGCCCGCAAGGGAAGAGCAGGGCTAGATAACAACCATTCAAGTGCTAGGACTGTCCCGTTTTTTTGAGCCGTCTTCATGGACTCACATTTTCCTGGAATTTCCGTTTATAGGGAGCCACGTACATACAGCTCCGCTCCACCCGTACCTAACGCCCAGATTAAGCCTCTCCATCACGTCAAGGTCATGCATCCCATAGGAGAGGATCACGACCAATAAAGTCAGAAAATCCTACCAAGTGTTCAGTTCTTCCCATAGTAACTACCATATCTCCTGAGGTCCTGGAAATCCTTCTTCAGGTCGTGCTAAACAATTCTGCTCCAGGTTGCCGCCAATGCTTCGGTCACAAAGCCGTCCTCTACCGAAATAGTGAACCTGATTGGTCAAGTTTAAATTACAGAAAATAATAATTTTATTAATTACTGACTGACCCAGTGAACTTCGTACCTCCTAAAAGTAAAGGAATGGAATGTCAACATTAGCTGAACCTATTTTAGTATTTTTAGTGCATTCAGATATACAATATTATTGGTTTTTCTTTCTGCCGTGTACACAAAAAATCCGGTTTTCCGACGTGTGAATAAGCCACATACAGCTGTAATGTGAGAAGTATGTATTTTCAAAATTAAGTGTTGCTTAGCAACCAAAATTTCGAATGAATTCAATGAAATGTTTTAAGACGTTGCTGGTTTGGTACTTAAATAATGTATATGTTATCTCGTTAGGAAGCTGTTTTGTCGAAAACCTAGCACCGTTTTAGACGTTAATATTTTTCCGCTAAAATTAATTGGTTTTGTAGGGTGTAGTGTCATCCCTTTGGGCTACGCCCCTAAGACCTACTTATCTCCGAAACCTTCCCAGGAATGTACTCAACAATTTCCCAAAGTTTCATGTGGATCGTATTATTGTTTTCGTAATGCATAAATCTCATAGCCTACATACATACAAAAATTCATCTTTAATAAATCTTAAAATAAGTCATACTTCTTGAGAAAGGAATGTTTTTCGTTGAAATTCTGTCAAGTATAACTGAATTGGAGAAAATGTAGTAAATTGTTATTTTGTTCAAAATAGTTGTCAATCATAATTTACTAAAATGGCAATTAAAAAGTGTTCCTTTTTCAATATGCACTTCCGATTAATTGATTCCGAACCAAATTTTTATTGGCTTGATGGAATTAATTAATGTTTACATACTACAATTACTGGAGTGTAACATAATATTCGATATATTAAACTATATTTACAAATTGGATTTTAAATTATCGTCATATAAGGCAATAAATTGAACTGTTAGCTTATAATACAACGAAACTGTGTTGCCAAATTCACTGCAATGTAGTCTAGAGTAAACAAACTAAAGGAAGAAAGTCGAGGCTGCCTCAGCCCACTAGAGTAACAAATTGCTATCGCTACGATACAGACTTTGGACTTAAAGGGAATCGGGCTGTCAGCTGTGTTTATTCAACAAGTGCGTTTTATTTTATCTTTTTTTACTCGATTAGAGTTATGATGAGTTTAGCCGTATTTTAGCATTTTGTCTAAAGGTTTTTAAATTGAAAGTTTGTTGTCAAATGTAATACTCGTAAGTTTATAATAATTGGGGCGGTTAGAAGTTTTCCATTATTGTTTTCTATTAAGGCAAGTAACGTTGCCCTGTTAAAATTGCACAAAGAAGACAATTTGTAGTGTGGCCGAAACATGTATGTATAGAGAGCTATATCCTGTTGTGGTTTTGTGATTATTGTGTTCCTATAAATAGATTATAACGATGCTATAAGAAAGTTAATGTATTTGTTTGGCGAGATTTTATATTTCTCTTGTTTAATAAACCTTTGAAGCATTTACCTTATGTAGTCTATGTTCGCAAAAGTAATTTTGTAGTCTGGAGTTGCCATTTGTAATTCATTGATTGTAATTTACAGACACACACAAACTTATAGTTACACATGCACGCGGAGACAGGCATGCGGTAATACAGTCACACACACACAGCAAACCAGCTGATCTATTATCGGAAATATCAATTTTTTGGAATAAAAGAAAATTTAGTTGATAACCTGTTTTATTCCTTGGGTACAGCTTTTTAGGGAAACAAAAGCAAAAAAGCCATTTATTATAGCAAACTTGTGTACAATTTAAAATTTGTTACATTTGTTGTTAAATTGATTATTTTTATAGGTTTCATGTGTGTCATGGTTAAGTAATAATTGGCTATGTTGCTTTAAGAATGAATTTGTGGGAAATGAAAGTTTGAAAAATCCTTTTTATAAAAGTGTTTTAAAATTAGAAAAATTAAACACAAACCTAAAACTATGTGTTTAGATATAAAACATAGAAGAACACTACAGTGGGTTTTTATTTTAAATGTTTATGTTTAAAGATATTGCTAGATGTGGGCCTATTTCTGCGTAATAGGCTTATTTAGGAAGAGAATTGAATATTGATGTCTTGCTTTTGTATAATTTACTTTTGAATAATAGTATCTTTAAACGTACTTTAAGGCACTAACCAGCCAAGTGACCTTCACATAGTGTAATGCAAAGTTATAGAAGGAAACAATTATGCTGTTATTGCATTTGCAGACTAATGGTGAACCAAGCAGATGATAACTTGGGAAAATCCTCGAAGCCCTCCGGAGTCCCTTAGAGCTCCCCCGCATCGTGCAGTGCACTAAGGTGAGTTAATGGGTTGCCTATGTTTGCTGTAATGTACGAACAGTTGGGTGTTTGATTGCATTGTGTTCTGAAATATAAAGACTTTTAAAAAGAAAGCAGTACAGTTGTTGGTGAGGATGGGAATAATAAGATGAAACACGCAGAATTAAAATAATCCAAGCGTGCTGGTACAAGCTCTGGCAAAATGAAATCCATTTACGTCAGGTTTATGGTACTAGTAAATATAAAATAGTTTACCTATACGCCCAGATAAATTTAAATTTTTTATAGCGACAAACCTAGATTCCAGGAACAATGGATATTTCCATGGAAACAATAATGTAACCCCAACGCATGTTACCAGGCAACTATTCTTCAGTCATTATTAATATGTTTACAACAAAATATTATGTAATATATTTACTCTAATTAATTTTAAATTATTTCCCGAAATTAATATCAAAATATCTGTCTAAAAGCATTCACAGTAAATATCATACTCTTATATTTCGCGTAAATACTACTTTTACCGCCATAATATTTAATGAACGCTGATACGGCTTTTGCAAACTGTACTTTTCCAGCGACAAACCAATAAGTCCTTTAATTAATATACAAGGCAAGGTCTACATAAAGATTAAAGAATTTGTTATGTTTAAATGGTCCATTTATTGTTACTTTGATATTTTGTTCTGTATTGTTTACAATAGTGCTATAGACTTCATTTTATGTAGTGAAACTTTGCATTGTGGGATTTCTAACCCATTTACGTGTTTCTATAATACGAGTCCTTCTCCATGTATCTGTCGGAAATCTCCTTTCTTTAAAATGTGTTTTAAATTTCCTTCTTATTAACTACACGTTTTATTCTTGGGGGGGGGGACAAGGCTAGGGTAGAGGGGAATTCTAATTAGCTAGAAACTTCAATGTATGTTAAAACGTATGTAATTCAATTTGCGGAATTATTTTATAGAAACTCGGCATTCATTTGACTGAGTAATTATCACAAGAGTAAACATAAGCTTCACATATAACAAGGTACACACTAACTATCATGAAGGCCTTTGTCATGGTTCTAACTATATGACCTTCACACATGCCACAATCGGCACAACATAATGATGAATAATATAATATTACTTGTATATTTTACAGAACCAGCCCAACATCCCGGCAGATAATGGGGCTGGACACTGCGACTTGTATAACACACCATCTTCCCTCAGTACTCCATCGGATGAGTCATCAAGGCTTTATAGTATGTTACCATCTGTCTGTTTACTTTTATACAACTTTATACAGATTCCTTCCTCTAAACAAACGAGTCGAATCTGCGATCTGATATTTATAAACATCTTCAGTGGAAGAAGGGATTTATAGGCTTAATATCCCTGAGGAAATCAAAGTCAACAAGCTTCAACTTTTGCATCTTTCACTCTTTATACAATATATTACGCCTTTTAAACTTTCTAAAAAACAAAAGTGGATGGTGTCAAAATATTGCGTATGATAGCAATACATTAAAATAATTATGAAATATGGCGTTCCACAAACTACAAAATGCACGTGTAAATAGAAGGGTTATCTACGATCTAAGAGGTTGTGCCTCTCAGGAGATCCTCGCTAAGGGTTGTATCCTTGCATGTTGCGAGTTTGCTGATTTTATATGTAATTTGTGCAGCTGTCAGTAACTATTTACCGTATAATGTTGTTTTTGTTGTTTCCATAAAGTTTTGTTTTAAAAACAATTTTTAATTGTTCATAGTTGTAGAAATATTTGATAAAACGATTTCTTCTTTTGTAATTATTCACATCAAATTGTAATTTTTTAAAAGGACTCTAAATTGTTTGTAACTTGAGAAATGGATTTCAGAACAAATATTTCATTTATTTAATTACAAACGTGCGTCTTTTCCAATTAAAAGCAAAGTTATCTATTTTATTTTTATAACACAACAAATTCCTTGCTTCCACGGCCATTGCATAGCTTTCTGTTGTCACCTATATCAACGTTGCGTCGTCCGGCCACAGCCACACAGATTCCTCTTCCTTATTCTAAACATTAATGTGGCCAACAATGAATCAGCTGTTTTTTTCGCTAGTGTTTTGTAAGTTTAAGGTTATCTTTCCGACTGACAAATAATTGAACGCTGATGTAAATAGCTTCACGTGTGTGAAATGTATGTTTGATGTAATTTAACTTGGAATCAATCAGAAATGTCGATATTTAAGTAAGTAAAGTTTATCTTTTGTTATTTGCCTAAATTACTACATAAGTAGTTTAATTTATACTTAGTAGAATCTAAAGTTAATTTTGGCTCTTAGAAACTTGATGTAAATTTCTCGTATTCTCAACACGGTTTTTATTTACTAATGGCAAAAGCTATTAGGTATTCTCGTACACCTAAACTGCTAAACAGGATTATAGCTAACGTTATAATGTAAACGCATATTGAGATTTACGTTCGTGTGATTTTGCCTTTACTTGCATTAATTGTTTACAGATAATTAGATTAGGCCTGAATTCTAACTGGCAACATCCTAGTAGAACTCTTTCCTTACGATTGCAAGTTATAGGCATTTAATTCTAATCCCATGTTTGGAATAACATGCATGTTTTAGTAAGACCAAATGTAGGTAATTGATGGAACTGCTTTTCCTAAGCTTTTTGTTAAGCGGTGTTTATTTATTTAGAAATAACTATATATTCTTTAAAAATATACGTAGCCTACAAATTTCGTGTTCACAGCATGGTTTTTGTTTATTAATAACTCAAACTAAAATTCGTTTATTTCAAACTTTTAAACAGAGTTCTGAGTTGGAAGCAACTTAAAGCTAGTGTGGTGTATTTATCAATTAAAGAAAAAAATCTTTTCTATTTAGTTCTTGTGTACATTTAGATTTCAAAACAATCTTCTTGAGAAGAAATTAATAAATATATTATTTTTTAAATTAATACATAAAATTATTTTCCGGATTATTTTTAAAATTAATACATAAAATTATTTTCCGGGTTATTTTCAGCCTCGAGGGGCACGAAAATTCTCAGTGTGGTCTTCAAAACGTAGAAGTTCAATAAAGCTTCTTTTTTTAAAGAAAGTCAATTCTCGTTAAGTTTAAATTATTATTTAATATAAAATAAATTAATTATATCGTAAATCTATTACGTTTATATTTTCTTGCATTATTAAAAATGATACTAGCACCAAATATTTGCTTATACACGGCATTGCTGTTTATTGCCTAATTCGTTCCTTCGCGGGGAGGTTTATTTTCCTGATTATATGGTTACTATATAATACATCAGACGATGATAATATTAACGATGCACAGTCAATAATATATCAAAAATATAAGCATTGTAACACTACTACGTATGGGAAATCCTGTACAGGGTGTCTATGAATTACTCTAATATAGCCTACTTGTTCAGACTTACACATGTCTGAAATTTTATATCTAGTAGCCTGAGAACTCCTCGTACTGTAATCAGAGAACCCCTCGAACTGTGGTCAGAGAACAATTCGAACTGTAGCCTGAGATCTCCCAAAACTGTGGCCTGAGAACTCCTCGAACTGTAGTCAGAGAACTCTTCGAACTGTAGTCAGAGAACAATTCGAACTGTAGCCTGAGATCTCCCAAAACTGTGGCCTGAGAACTCCTCGAACGGTAGTCAGAGAACTCCTCGAGCTGTAGTCAGAGAACAATTCGAACTGTAGCCTGAGATCTCTCAAAACTGTGGCCTGAGAACTCCTCGAGCTGTAGTCAGAGAACAATTCGAACTGTAGCCTGAGATCTCCCAAAACTGTGGCCTGAGAACTCCTCGAACTGTAGCCTGAGATCTCCCAAAACTGTGGCTTGAGAACTCCTCGAACTGTAGTCAGATAACAATTCGAACTGTTGGCTGAAAACTCCTCCGGCTATATCCTGAGAACTCGTTGAACTGAAGCCTGAGAATTCGGAGAACTGTAGCCAGAGAACTGCTTTTGCTGTAGCCAGAGTTATTTTAAGTAGTTAATTTTAAATGATTGCACCACTGCCTAATTGTTTTAAGGAATATAAAAGGCCATTCTTTACGTTATATTAAGTATGCCCATCACTCCACAGCACTATTACAGACATGGTCATTTTAGTTGTATTAAAATACGATCTAACCTCTTGCTGTAACTAATATTATTTTATCAATACATTCAGTGCAAAGCTGAGGACTTGGCCAACACGAGGTGACATCGAAGCGTCTTGTGTGAGTCTATGAGTTATGATGTGAGACCATTTTGGGTTGACAAAATCAACCTGACTGCAACGATTTACAAAACATGCATTCAAACAGAATTTGTTGCTTCTATATTAGATGATTTCGATATTATTCCTTTATAAATTATGTGAATAATAATAGATAAACCTGTAGTCTCAGTTTTTGTTACTTTGCTTCCTTGTAATATATATTATTTGTAAAAGAAACGAAATCACAGGGGATTGTCATTCTCTCGATGCATTTATTGTGGTTTATTTTAATGGTTCCGAGATGTTCCGAAGTGATAAAACTGTTTTAAATATTTTGTATTGATTTCAACGTCATAATCTTTTTGTTGCATAGGTGAATTAATCTCTGAGGCTTCAAAGATAGCGTCACTCTTATATAGGGGCTGGCAGCCTAGGGATCACAATATTCCTAGTTGGGGGCTGATATCCCAGAGATCGCGACCATCATAGTTGGGGCTGAGACTTCAGAGATAGCGTCACTCTTATATAGGGGCTGGCAGCCTAGGGATCACAATATTCCTAGTTGGGGGCTGATATCCCAGAGATCGCGACCATCATAGTTGGGGCTGAGACTTCAGAGATAGCGACCTTCATTGATAGGGGTTGGTACCCCGGGATCGCGACACTCTTAGTTAGTTGCTGGACCCTAGCGATTGCGACCTACCTAGATAGGAAGTGGGACCTAAATCAGACAACTCAGTATGCTGCGCAACATAGATACGTATATAGTAATGGCCGCCCGTAGTGAAATTGGGCTTGTTCTGTTAAGCATAGGGTATAGTTGTGTTAATCTAATTGTTGCTTTTTTTAACGTGTTGGTAATGTGAGGGTCCCAAGTCAGGCCTCTGTCGAGTATGACTCCCAGATATTTGACCTGGTTCCCCCAGTGAATGTCCTCGCCTAATAGTTTTAGAGGTGTGTTGAGTTGGTGTGTCCTACGTTTGGAGAGAAGCAGAGCCTGGCACTTGGCCACGTTCACCCTAACTCTCCAGTAACTCAGCCATGATTCTGGTACTGTAAGGAGGTCCTTTAAATTGGAGTTTATAGATGTGGTTCCTATGACTGAGCGAATAACGCTGTCTTCTGCAAATGAGGCCACTTGGTTGTTGAGTGTTGTCGGTATGTCGTTGATACAGATCATGAACAATACGGACCCAATAGTTGAGCCCTAAGTAAATTATTGGTTTTTTTTTAAACCGGGTCTGAGCCCCCAAAACCCGCCCAGCCCTCGTGGCAGCCAACCTCTAGCGAGCTACCTCCGTCTCACATGCGCATGCGGTTAGTATCCCTACCGCGAGTGAAGGAAACGGGATTGATTGTCCATGTACCCAGGTCATAAGCTCTTTCCATGGATAATCAGGAGATAGTGAAGAGAAACAGTACGGTAAGTGTCACGCTAGTGCGGGATGAAAAAACCTGGCAAGAAATAAATTATTGGTAAACGATATCGTCAGGTGTTGCCCTCGACGGACTTATCGTGAACTATTACGAACAAGAATGCTTTATGCAGCACGAAGGCGATTACTAATCGTTTTTTGCCAATTACTCAAAAACAAAATATTTTTAAAATTTAAGTCAGCTAACACGAATATTGACTTGTCCGCGTTATATGGTATAACTTTCCTCCTTTCTCGCAACACTCAACACCCATCTTTATAGTAAGGGGAGTTACAGCACTAAAGCTTTCAGTGACTCATATGGTATAACTCTCCTCCTTTCTCGCAACACTCAACACCCATCTTTATAGTAAAGGGAGTTACAGCACTAAAGTTTTCAGTGACTCATATGGTATAACTTTCCTCCTTTCTCGCAACACTCAACACCCATCTTTATAGTAAAGGGAGTTACAGCACTAAAGCTTTCAGTGACTCATATGGTATAACTCTCCTCCTTTCTCGCAATACTCAACACCCATATTTATAGTAAAGGGAGTTACAGCACTAAAGCTTTCAGTGACTCATATGGTATAAGAAAAGGTTTGTTGTGTTAAATATCTGTAGAAATGTCACTAAAGGCTCCGACAGAAACAAATAGATATCAGTCCCGGTTTGTAAATTTATACACGTTTAAAGTGATAAAAACACACCCTGATTTTATATTTACTGGTTTCATGATACAAGGATTTCTTAAAACAGTCATCTGCACATATTTAACCCAACTAGATGATATGTACACTGAACGAAAGGAGAAAGTCTGTATTTTCATCCGATATTTTTTTCTTCAATTTTCCTTGAAATGTTTTAAATAGCCCAACGTCTTCTGTAGCAGACAAAGCCAAACCGGTTCCCGCTGTTTTACAGGGATAGCCACTGAATCTGTGCAATAGCCGGCATCTTAACTGTTCTTCTCTGTTATAAAACATTCAAGATATAGTAACTTAGATTTTAGTAACGAAAAAGGAAGGGTACGGGGTAAGTAAGCGATGCGTCAACATGCACCCAGACCGCTTCGCCAACTTACCTCTTCACGCTATCTTAGGTTGGAACTAATCTTGCTATATACCAAAGTAAGTAAAAGTATGAATCTGCGGCTTGTTTTGTAGCTTGATAAAAGGCAAATGACGTGGTTTGTGCCTAAAGACTTAGAAGCTAGAGCAATGGTGTTATAAAATAATACTTGTAACAAATATTTACTTAATTTTTTATAAAATAATACTTGTAACAAATATTTACTTAACTTTTTATAAAACAAACCATCCCAAACACTCACTAAACAACTAAGAATCTAGGTCTCAGATTACGTCCGCACTGTTGTGTTACGTGGGGAAATACATCACCGAGCGGTCAGTGTTGTGAACTCATTAACATAGAATTAGAAGCCACTGCGCCAACTTACCCGTGTGGCAACTAGCTTTGGTCTCCTCCACTTATAGGTTCTGCAACAATAACATAGCCAGTATGGTTGCAAAATAAGATAAGGGTGTGTCCCTATCGTTATTTATAAAGTCAGGTATATTGCGGACATGGAGGGGGTTTGTGTGATACATCGCACCTTGTCTTGTTCTAAAAAAATATTTTTTAAAATGAAAAGAATATATAGTAAGTCTAATTGCAAAAACCGAGGTTTATTTTGGGTTTAAGTATTGTTTATATGGAGGTTGTACAGCTTGGATGAGGACGATTTGATAGATGTGACTCTATCAGATATATATATATATATATATATATATATATATATATATATATATGTATATAAGAGTATTATTCCTACGTGCGTGGTGCATCGCTGGCAAGGCGAACTCTATGCGTCTTGGGAATCTCATTTGCTCTATGCCTGAGCAAGTCGATGCATGTCATCGGCAAGGCGAGAAGAATTCGCGTCCCCCGTGACCTCGCTTGAGCCTTTCGTTTCTTATTATTTCCAAGGTCGATCTTGCGCTGTTATTCGTGAAGTTCTGCAGCTCGCTTACGGCGTTTGGCTAATCGTGCAACCTCACCTGCTTCAGGTTCCTCTTGCAGCCCAACTTGCCGTGTTTGCCTCTCCTCGTTGTGCAGCTGTCGCTTTAACCATTGTAACGATTGTCACAAACGCAACATTCACTCACACACGAAGCACAGATTTAAATGATGAGTGGGGGATATCGCAACGGTTCTCGCTTGAAGTGTTTAACGATCGGCCAAATGGGTGTATCTGTTGTGTTTAAAACCGCCAAATCCGCTTGGAAGCCATCGACTTTATACTGAGTTAGTTACCTTATAATTTGCCTCCTAAGGTAATTAAGAGTGTTGTGTGGAACGCATCGTTTTACCCCGTGTTGCAATGTCGCTGCAAAGGATCCTATTTCGCCGCATTAAGAATTTGTCTTGTGGGTTTAGGTGTATTTCTGTAATAAGGGCTAGTTTATAGTCATTTCTATGCATATAGCAAAGAAGCTCTAGTTTTCTATCTTTAACGCCGTTGGCATTCCATATCAGGACCGGTAACCTATCCATGGTTGACAGAAGAGAACTAGTGGATGAAAGGAGTCAGTAATTCTAAGAAGGTTTTGGGGGGGGGGAGAAGATCTTAACAAAGGAAAGACCCAGGCCGACCGTGAAGGCTTCCCAGGTCTGTGCAGAGTTAATATCACTTAGGAGGTTCAATGAGTGTTTCGCCCAGTCTATAGAAGTAAGTGAGGTAGGTGCGGTCAAGGATGGGTCAACGGTTGCTGCAGGAGTCAAACGGAGCTCCGGCTGGGGTTGTATGACCGTCATGGCCTTTGTAAGCTTGGGGTGTCTATCCTACTGTTCCTTTTCCGGGGGATTTACCCTGGGTTCAGGAATGGGGGGGGGTGTTGCTGATGATCCTGACTCAGGACCAGAAGCGGGTTTATGTTTCGGTAGATTAAGTGTAGGAATTAGGCCCGGCTTGGATGGGAACGCCGGTTTGGGGGAGGTATAGGTAGGAAGGTATTGCACCGGCTTCCCAGAGGTAGCCGGGGCAGATGCTTGGGTTTAGGAAATGGTCGGTGTTGTGTATCGTGAAGCAGGCACATGTGTTTGTGTTTTCGCTGAAGGGGCCAGTTTTTAGGTTTTATTCCCGTCAGCCTTCTTCTTTGCCTTATCCTTGGATTTGGTGACCTGCTTGTAAATGGCGCAGCCTTGATAGTTCCCGGTGTGGTTATCCCCGCAGAGGGTCCAATTGAAGTGGTCTCGATCCCTTGTGCAGGTCTTGGAATCGTGGTCCTCGCCATATTTAACGCACCGAGGAGCGGCCTTACAACAACTTGTTGTATGGCCTATCCTCTGGCAGTTGTAGCACTGCACAGGACCTGTGGGCTGCCTGTAGGCTTCCACTCGTATTCTCGTTAAACAAATATTAGTGAGGACATAGTTTTACGTGCGTCATTGTCGGATTCTAGCTCTACAAGGAACATGGGCAGAAGCTCCTTGGTAAAGTGTCCCTTCATTTGGGACACTTTGAGGAATTCCTTTGATTCATCCACCCCTCGAAATACTACTTTAACGTTCCTCGCTTTTTCGAGACGGAATACGTGGTGGGACACGCCCCTACCCCAAGTTTTCTCTGAAGGTTTACTAGACGTCGAAGGTGCTAGTTTTATAGTTTCACTCCATCCTTCACCATAGTTGCCCTGGCAACTAGCACAGGCAGTTGTATCACTGCACAGGACCTGTGGGCTGCCTGTAGGCTTCCACTCGTATTCTCGTTAAACAAATATTAGTGAGGACATAGTTTTACGTGCGTCATTGTCGGATTCTAGCTCTACAAGGAACATGGGCAGAAGCTCCTTGGTAGAGTGTCCCTTCATTTGGGACACTTTGAGGAATTCCTTTGATTCATCCACCCCTCGAAATACTACTTTAACGTTCCTCGCTTTTTCTAGACGGAATACGTGGTGGGACACGCCCCTACCCCAAGTTTTCTCTGAAGGTTTACTAGTCGTCGAAGGTGCTAGTTTTATAGTTTCACTCCATCCTTCACCATAGTTGCCAAGTATAAGTAAGGGTTGTATTTGGACTTGAACTCCTTACTTATGTCTATTAAACGATGTTGTACTGGGTAGATTGCTGGGTTTTTGGCCGCTGCCCCGGCAGTGTTCGTGTTTGTAATGAGTCAATCTTTTGCGATTGACGACCTTTTTGGAGCTCTGTGAGCCTCTACGCTGGCTACAGCGCTGGCAGTCTTCACAGGGTCCACGGTCTTTGGTTTCACCTCGGTTTCAGTTCCGAGGTCGGACTGGCAGATTCCTCTTCCTCCTTACGACGGGCCGATATCCGGCATCATCGTAAGCAGAACCCTCCGTCATAGTGTAATCAGTGCCTAGCTCTGATTGGGAGTAGGTGCTGACAGGAGTGGCTGGTAAAGATGGTCCCTCGGAGAGCTGAATATTTATATAAAAAACATTAGCTCAAAGTTATTCTTTGTAGGAAAAACATAAAATTTGTATTAGATAACCTTTGAAAGAATGTAGCCGTGCACGATCATTTCTTTCCCGACCAATAAATGGGGAAAATCCTACCAAGTGCTCAGTTCTCTCCGTACTACCATTTCTTCCAAGGTCATGGGAATCCTTTTTAGGCCGTTCTACTTCAGGTTGTCGCCAGTCCTTCGGTCACAAAGCAGTCCTCTGGCCGTAATAGTGAAACTGATTGACCAAGTTTAAATCACAGAAAATAATAAAATTTTTACAATTACAAACTGACCCAGGGAAACTCGTACCGCCTAAAAGTAAAGGAATGGATTGTTAACATTAGCTGAACCTAATTTAGCAATTTTGCCTTTTTAGCAAGTTTTGAACCTCTCACACCAAAATGTAACCATATATTAACCTGTTGATGCAGTGTACACTTATTAAAAGGATTATTTTATCCTCGTAATTCTAATCTAACGAGAATATGAATGTAATACAAGGCCGACATCCTAGATGGTCATGTAGCATTTGTACACAACTTGGCAGAGTGTATCGATTTAATACTTAGCTTCACATCCTTGTTCCATATATCCGTATATCTTAATCATCGCTATTTGTCATAAGCAATTTGGTTTATAGTATGCTCTATCTTTTGTTTTTTTTTTTGCACATTGAACAGACTAGAACTATTGTTTTCTCACTAATGTAATGTTACTAGCTGACCCTACGAACCTCGTATCGCCTAAAGGTTAATGAATGGCGTATTGACATTAGCTAAACTTAATCTAGTATTTTATTACCATAATAATAGCTGAACTTATAGTAGTCGATCGAGAAAAGTGTGACAATAATTGTTCTTCTTTGAATCTCATTTATTGAAGTGCATTCGGATATACAATATATTTCCTTTCACTCAGACGTTTTTCCGACGCAACTGTTAATGGGAGAAGTATGTATTTTCAAAATTAAGTTCAAATAATTTTAACTTGTTGAGTGTTGCTTAGCAACCAAAATTTGAAATGAATTCAATGAAATGTTCAATACAAGATGATATAGAAAACCATATTTTATGCTGTGTTAGTCCTTTATATTTTATTTCTTATCTCGTTGGGAAGCTGTTTTGTTGAAAACCTAGCACCGTTTTATAGGTTGATATTTTTCTGATAAAATTATTTGGTTTTGGGGGGTCACGTGTCACCCTCTTTGGCTACAACCTTAGAACCTACATAGATTCATTTTTATATCAATTATAATTCTCCTAGTAGGACGATCTAGAAAGATTAAAATAAGTCATACTTCTTTAAAAAACAATGTTTTACGTTGAATTTCTTTCAAGTGTAACTGAATTGGAGAATACGTAGTAATTTGTTATTTTGTTCAAAATAGTTGTCGATCATAATTTGTTAAAATAGCAAATAAAAAGTGTTGCCTCTTCAACATGAACTTCCGATTAATTGTTTCCGAACGAATTTTTTGTTGGCTCGATAGCATTAATTAATGTTTATATACTAAAGTTTCAAATGTAACATAATTCGATATATTAACCTTTTATTACAGATTAGATTTTAAATTATGATCATATAAGATAATAAATAGAACTGTTAGCTTATAATACAACCCAGCTGTGTTGCCACATTCACTTCAATGTAATGTCTAGGGTAAACAAACTGAAGGTAGAATGTCGAGCCAACTAGAGTAACAAATTCTTATCGCTACGTAACAGACTTTGAACTGCAAGGGAATCGGGCCACAAGCTGTTTATTCGACCAGTGCGTTTCTTTCAACTTTTCTTATTCGATTAGAGTTTTGTCTAAAGGTTTTAAACTAAAAGTTTGTAGTCAAGTGTAATTAGTTTATAATAGTTGAGACAGTAAGAGGCTTTCCATTATTGTTTTCTATTAAGGCAGATATTTTACAATAACCACATAGGAAGAAATATTTAAATTTCACAAGCAACTTTGTCACGCTAAAAATGCACAAAGAACGATTTGTAGTTTTGCCGAAACATGTATGTATAGAGAACTATATCTTGTTATGGGTTTTGTGTTTTTTAAAATATTTCTTATAAATAGATTATAAAGATGCTATAGGAAAGTTAATGAATTTTTCAGGCGAGATTTTATATTAACTTTATATTTCTATTGTTTAATAAACCCTTGAATCATTCACCTTATGTAGTCTATGTACGCAAAAGTAATTTTTTAGTCTGGTGTTGGCATTTGTAATTCATTGATTGTAATTCACAGACACACACAGACTCGCAGTTACAGAGGCACTTGTTTGGGATGAGAAAAAATTTAGTTTATAACCTGTTTAATTCCATGGGTAGTTTTTTAAGGAAACAAATGCAAAAAAGCCTCATATTATAGCAAACATTTGTACAACTTAAAACTGTTACTTGTGTTGTTAATTTGATTACTTTTATAGGTTACGTGTGTGTGTAATGGTTAAGTGATAATTGGCTATGATTGATTCAAGCACGAAGCTTTGGGAAATAAGTTTTTGGAAAACCTGGAAAAGCATTTCATTGTTTGTGTTATAAAATACTTTTGGTTTTGAAGGGCTATTTTGTGTGAAAAAACTATTTAACACCGTGTGGGACATTGACCAAAAATGCTGTTAAAAACGTGTATAGAAATTAGGAAAAATAAACACAATTCTAATAAAGAAGAACACTAAAGTGGGTTTTATTTGAAATGTTTACGTAATAAGTTTAATGCTATATTTCTTTGCGTATAATATTTAGAAAGTCAATTGAATATAGATGTCTTGCTTTTGTATAATTCGAGGCATTTTAACAAGAAAATTTGTAATAAAAAAAATCCAAAGTAAAACATTTACTACCAAAAGTTTAGATAAAATCTTATTAAAAACCAAAAAACGTTTATCTTTAAAGTACTTTCAGATACTAAACTGCAAATGGAACTTCCCATAGTGTGATACAAATTTATAGATGGAAACAATTAATGTTTTTATTGCGTTTGCAGACTAATGGTGAGCCAAGCAGAGGATGACTTGGGAAAGCCCTTCGAAGCCCACTGGAGCCCCCCAGAGCACCCCGCATCGTGCAGTGCGCAATGGTGAGTTGATGGGTTGCTTATGTTTGCTGTAATGCACGAATAGTTGGGTGTTTGGTTGCATTGTGCTCTGCTATGTAAAGGTTTTTAAATAGAAAGCAGTACAGATGTTGGTGAGGATGGGAATAATTAGATAAAACAAGCAGTGTTTAAATAATCCAAGCGTGCTGGTACAAGGTCTGGCAAAATGAAATCCATTTACATCAGGTTTATGCTATTAGATGCTATTAGTAAATATAAAATAATGTATCTATAAGCCCAGATAAAACTAAATATTTTATAGCGGAAAACCTAGATTCCAGGAACAATGAATGTTTTAATGAAAGCAATAATGTAGCCTCAACGCATGTTACCAGGCAACCATGCCTCAGTCATTGTTAATATGTTCACAACAAAATATTATGTAATATATTTACAATAAAGAATTTTATATTATTTCCCAAAATTATTATCAAAATATCTGATTAGAAGCATTCAAAGTAAATATTTTACTCTTATATTTCATATTAATACTATTTTTGCCTCCATAATATTTAATGCACGCCGATACGCCTTTTGTAAACTGCACTTTTCCAGTGACAAACCAATAAGGCCTTTACTTAATGTACGAGGCAAGGTCTACATAAAGTTTAAAGAATTTGTTATGTTTAAATGGTCCATTTATTGTTACTTTGATATTCTCTACTGTGATGTTTACAATAGTGCAACAGGTTTCATTTTATGCAGTGAAACTTTGCATTGTGGCATTTCTAACCCATTTACGTGTTTCTCTTATACGAGTCCATCTTCATGTATCTGTCGGAAATCTCATTCCTTTAAACCATGTTTTATATTATCTTCTTACTAACTTGTATATATTTGCTAGAATAACTCGACTCTATATGAGGAGTTATTTTTCTCAGGGGGGACAAGGCTAGGATGGAGGCGAATCCTAATTAGCTAGAAACTTCAATGTATGTAAAAACGTATTTATTTCCGTTTGCGGAAACAGTTTATAGAAACTCGGCATTAATTTTACTGAATAATTATCCCAAGAGTAAACATAAGCTTCACATATAACAAGGTACACACTAACTATCATGAAGGCCTTTGTCATATTACTAACTATATGACCTTCACAGATGCCACAATCGGTAACATAATGATGAATAATATAATATTACCTGTATATTTTACAGAACCAGCCCAAGATACCGGCAGATAATGGGGATGGACTCTGCGACTTGGATAACACACCATCTTCCCTCAGGACTCCATGGGACTCAGGCTTTAAGGTATGTTGCTACCTGTCTATTTACTTTTATACAACTTTACACTGATTTCTTCCTTTAAACAAGCGAGCCGAGTCTGGGATCTGATGAACTTATAAACATTTTTAGAATAAATTTTCCTGGGGTTTGAATCAACACGCTTCATTTGTTATTACATCCAGTATAAACTATTGGGGCTTTTAGACATACTAACTAAACCAAAGTGGATGGTGTCAAAACATTGCGGATAATTTCAAAACCTCATAAAAATTAAAAAATTATAACACGAAAAACTCCAAATACACATGTAAAGAGAAGGGTGAGCACGAATTTGACAGATTGTGCCCCTCAGGCGATCCTCGCTAAGTTTTGTATCCTTGAAAGTTGCGAGTTTAATGATTTTATTTGTAATTTGTGGAACTGTTATAAACTATTTAGCCTATAGTATTATTTGGTGTTACCTCTATGTAGGTTGTTTTAGATACACAATTCTTAGAACACAACAAATTCCTTACTTCCACGGCCTGTGGAAAGCTTTCTGCTGCCACCGATATCAACGTTGCTTCGTCCGGCCACGGCCACACAGATTCCTCTTCCCTATTCTAAACGTTAATCTAGCCATCAATGAATCAGCTGTTTTTGTTGCCAGAGTTATGTTAGTTTAAGGTTATGTTTCCGACTCACAAATATGTGTAAATAACTGAACGTGTGTGAAATGTACGTTTGTTGTAACTTGGAATTATTCCTAAATGTCGATATTTAAGTAAGTAAATTTTATCTTTCGTTATTCGCCTGGATTTCTGTTTGAAGTAGTTTAATTTATAGTTAATAGAATCTAAAGTTAGTATAGGTTCTTAAAAACTTAATGTTTTTTCTTGTATTCTCAACACGCTTTTATTTAGCAATGGCAAAAGCTGTAAGGTATTCACGTAAACCTAAACTGCTAAACAGGATAATAGTTAAAGTTATAATCTAATCGAATATTGAGTTTTACTTTCGTGTGATTTTGCCTTTACTTGCAATATTGGTTTACAAATAATTAGGTTAGGCCAGTATTCTTACTGGCAACATCCTAGTAGAACTCTTCTCAAATAGTTGCAGTTATAGGCATTTTCGAATGTATTTTTCTATTTAATTATTTTGTACATTTAGATTTCAAAACAATCTTCAGTTAACAATCGTCAGTTATAATAATCTTCAATTATTTAAATATATTATTTTTTAAATTATGATATAATTATATATTCTGTGATATTTTTAGTCTGGAGGGGGTCACAAAAACTGTCAGTGTGGTCCATAAAACTATTTTTTTAAATTAAGTGAATACTGGTCACGTTTTAGATATTAATGACGTAAATTAGGTTTAAATTATTATAAATATAAAATAATGTATTTATATCATAAGTCTGTTACGTTTATATATTCGTGCATATTTATAAAGGATATTAGCACCCCATAGTTGCTTATATACATGGCATTGCGGTTTATTGCCTAACTCTTTCCTTCGCGGGGAGTTTTATTTTCCAGATAACATTGCTATTATATAATACATCAGACGATGATAATATTAACGGTGCAAAGTAATTTATGTATCAAAAGTATAAGCATTGTAACACAACTACGTATGGGAAATACTGTACAGGGTGTACATGGATTACACTAATATAGCCGTCAAATTTTAGTCTGTCCACAACTTGTTGTAAAAAGGTTTTGAAAAATTTGTTCTGACAATACCCAGACATTTCAAAATGTTGGTCATGAAAAGTTAAAAATCAGATCGAACTGTTGCAGTTCAAAATAATCTCAGAGATTTCAAAATGGGGGTCATACAAAGTTAGAGAACTGCTAACTGATGGGAAGGCCACTTTAGCTGTAAGCAAAGACCCTCACTAACCAAGGCTAAGGAACTGCTCGAACTCTTGATTTAGGCCACTTTAGCTGTAAGCAAAAACCTTCTCTAACTGTAGCTAAGGATCTGCTCGACCTCTTGCCGTAGGCCACGTTAGTTGTAAGCAAAGACCCTCTCTAACGTTAGCTAAGGAACTGCTCGAACTCTTGCTTTAGGCGACTTTAACTGTAAGCAAAGATCCTCTCTAACTGTAGCTAAGGTACTGCTTGCACCCTACCCTTAGGCCACTTTAGCTGTAAGCAAAGTTCCTATCAAATTGTAGTTAAAGAACTGCTAACTATTGCCGTAGGCTGCTTTAGTTGTAAGCAAAGATCCTCTTTAACTGTAGCTAAGGAACTGCTCGAATTCATGTCCCAATCAACTTTAGCTGTAAGCAAAGATCGTCTCTAACTGTAGCTAAGAAACCGCTCGAACTCATGTCTTAGGCATCTTTAACTGTAAGCAAAAACCCTCACTAACCATAGTTAAGGAACTGTTCGACCACTTGCCTTAGGTAACTTTAGCTGTAAGCAAAAACCCTCTCTAACTGTAGTTAAGGAGCTGCACGAACATTTGTCTAAGGAAACTTTAGCTGTAAGCAAAGATCCTCTCTAACTGTAGCTTAGGAACTGCTCGCACTCTTGCCTTTGGACACATTAATTGTAAGCAAAGACCCTCTCTAACTGTAGCTAAGGAACTGCTCGAACTCCTGTCTTAGGCTGATTTAGCTGTAAGCAAAGATCCTCTCTAACTGTAGCTAAAGAACTGCTAGAACTCTTACATTTGGCCACTTTAGCTGTAATCAAAGATCCTCTCTAAATGTAGCTAAGGAAAAGCTAACTGTTGCCGAAGGCTGCTTTAAGTGTAAGCAAAGTTCCTATCATACTGTAACTAAGTAATTGTTCGAACTGATGCCTTTAGCCACTTTAGCTGTAGGCTAAGGTCCTATCTAACTGTAGCTAAGGAACTGCTCAACCTCTTGCCTTAGGTAACTTTAGCTGAAAGCAAAAACCCTCTCTAACTGTAGTTAAGGAACTGCACGAACGTTTGTCTTAGGAAACTTTAGCTGTAAGCAAAGATCCTCTCAAACTGTAGCATAGGAACTGCTCGAACTTCAGTCTTAGGCCGATTTAGCTGTAAGCAAAGATACTCTTTAACTGTAGCATAGGAACTGCTCGAACTCTTAACTTAGGACACTTTAACTGTAAGCAAAGACCCTCTCTAACTGTAGTTAAGGAACTGCATGAACTTTTGTCTTAGGAAACTTTAGCTGTAAGCAATGATCCACTCAAACTGTAGCTTAAGAACTGCTCGAACTCCAGTCTTAGGCCGATTTAGCTGTAAGCAAAGACCCTCTCAAACTGTAGCTAACGGTCTGCTCGACCTCTTGCCTTGGGCCACGTTAGTTGTAAGCAAAGACCTTCTCTAACTTTAGCTAAGGAACTGCTCCAACTCTTAACTTAGGCCACTTTAGCTGAATGCAAAAACCCTCTCTAACTGTAGTTAAGGAACTTCACGAACGTTTGCCTTAGGAAACTTTAGCTGTAAGCAAATATCCTCTCAAACTGTAGCATAGAAACTGCTCGAACTCCAGTCTTAGGCCGATTTAGCTGTATGCAAAAACCCTCTCTAACTGTAGTTAAGGATCTGCTCGACTTCTTGCCTTGGGCCACGTTAGCTGTAAGCAAAGATCCTCTCTAACTGTAGCTAAGGAACTGCTCCAACTCTTGCCTTAGGCCACGTAAACTGTAAGCAAAGATCCTCTCAAACTATAACTAAGGAACTGCTCGAACTCATGTCTTAGGCAACTTTAACTGTAAGCAAAGACCCTCACTAACCATAGCTAAAGAACTGCTATAACTCTTGCCTTAGGCCAATTTAACTGTAAGCTAAGGTCCTATCTAACTGTAGCTAAGCAACTGCTCGACCTCTTGCCTTAGGACACTTACGATGTAAGCAAAAACAGTCTCTATCTGTAGTTAAGTAACTTCACGAACTCTTGTCTTAGGAAACTTTAGCTGTAATCAAGGATCCTCTCTAACTATAACTAAGTAACTGCTCGACCACCTGCCTTAGGCCACTTTAGCTGTAAGCAAAGATCCTCTCTAACTGAAGCTAACGAACTGCTCGAACTCTTTGGCAACTTTAGATGTAAGCAAAGATAATCTCTAACAATAACTAAGGTACTGCTAACTGTTGCCGAAGGCTGCTTCAGCTGTAAGCAAAGATCCTCTCTAACTGTAGCTAAGCAACTGTGTTCGACCTCTTGCCTTAATTCCCTTTAGCTGTAAGCAAAAACCCTCTCTAACTGTAGTTAAGGAACTGCTCGCACTCTTGCCTTAGGACACGTTAGCTATAAGCAAAGACCCTCTCTAAGAGTAGCTAAGGCACTGCTCGAACACCTGCCTTAGACCGGTTTAGCTGTAAAGCAAAGACCCTGTCTATCTGTAACTAAGGAACTGCTAACTATTGCCGTAGGCCACTTTAGCTGTAAGCAAAGATCCTCTGTAACTGTAGCTGAGGAACTGCTCTGGATCTTGCTTTAGGCCACTTTAGCTGTAAGCAAAGACCTTCTCTAACTGAAGCTAAAGAACTACTCGACCTCTCTTGCCTTAAGCGTCATTAGCTGTAAGCAATGATCCTATCTAACTGTAGCTAAATTACTGCACGACATCTTACCTTCGGCCACTTTAGCTGTAGGCAAAGACCCTCTCTAACTGTAGCTATGGAACGGCTAACTGTGCCGTATGACGCTTTATCTGTAAGCAAAGACCCTCTCTAACTGTAGCTAAGGTCCTGCTAATTGTTGCCGTAGGCCACTTTAGCATTAAGCAAAGACCCTCTCTAACTGTAGCTAAGGACCTGCTAATTGTTGCCGTAGGCCACTTTGGCATTAAGCAAAGACCCTCTCTAACTGTAGCTAAGGACCTGCTAATTGTTGCCGTAGGCCACTTTAGCATTAAGCAAAGACCCTCTCTAACTGTAGCTAAGAAACTATTCAAACTCCTGCCTTAGGCCATTCTAGCTGTAAGCAAAGCCCTTCTCTAACTGTAGCTAAATTACTGCACGACCTTTTGCATTCGGTCACTTTAGCTGTAGGCAACGACCCTCTCTAACTGTAGCTATGGAACGGCTAACTGTTGCCGTAGGCGGCTTTAGCTGTAAGCTAAGATCCTCTCTAACTGTAGCTAAGAATCTGCTCTAACTCATGTCTTAAGCATCTTTAAGTGTAAGCAAAAACCCTCACTAACCATAGTTAAGGACCTGCTCGACCTCTTTCCTTAGATACCTTTAGCTGTAAGCAAAAACCCTCTGTAACTGTAGTTAAGGAACTGCACGAACATTTGTGTAAGGACACTTTAGCTGTAAGCAAAGATCTTCTCTAACTGTAGCTGAGGAACTGCTCTGAGTCTTGCCTTAGGCCACTTTAGCATTAAGCAAAGACCCTCTCTAACTGTAGCTAAGAAACTGCTCAAACTCCTGCCTTAGGCCATTCTAGCTGTAAGCAAAGCCCTTCTCTAACTGTAGCTAAATTACTGCACGACCTTTTGCATTCGGCCACTTTAGCTGTAGGGAAAGACCCTCTCTAACTATAGCTATGGAACGGCTAACTGTGCCGTATGACTCTTTATCTGAAAGCAAATATCCTCTCAACTGTAGCTACGAAACTGCAAACTTTTCCCGTAGGCGGCTTTAGCCGGAAGCAAAGGCCATCTCTAACTGTAGCTAAGAAACTGCTCGAACTCTTTTCTTAGGCTACTTTAACAATAGGTAAAGGCCCTCTCTACCTGTAGCTAAGGATCTGCTAATTGTTGCCGTAGGCCACTTTAGCATTAAGCAAAGATCCTCTCTAACTGTAGCTTAGGAACTGCTCGCACTTGGACACATTAATTGTAAGCAACGACCCTATCTAACTGTAGCTAAGAAACTGCCCGAACCCTTGTATTAGGCCGATTTAGCTGTAAGCAAAGTTCCTCTCTAACTGTAACTAAAGAACTGCTCGAACTCTTACATTTGGCCACTTTAGCTGTAATCAAAGATCCTCTCTAAATGTAGCTAAGGAACTGCTAGAATTCATGTCTCAGGCAACTTTAACTGTAAGCAAAGACTCTCAATAACTATAGTTAAAGAACTGCTAGAACTCTTGCCTTAGGCTACTTTAGCTGTAGGCTAAGGTCCTATCTAACTGTAGCTAAGGAACTGCTCAACCACTTGCCTTAGGTAACTTTAGCTGAAAGCAAAAACCCTCTCTAACTGTAGTTGAAGAACTAGCTATGGAACGGCTAACTGTGCCGTACGACGCTTTATCTGTAAGCAAAGTCCCTCTCTAACTGTAGCTAAGGAACTGCTAATTGTTGCCTTAGGCCACATTAGCATTAAGCAAAGACCCTCTCTAACTGTAACTAAGAAACTGCTCAAACTCCTGCCTTAGGCCATTCTAGCTGTAAGCAAAGCCCTTCTTTAACTGTAGCTAAATTACTGCACCACCTTTTGCATTCGGCCACTTTAGCTGTAGGCAAAGACCCTCTCTAACTGTAGCTATGGAACGGCTAACTGTGCCGTATGACGCTTTATCTGAAAGCAAATATCCTCTCAACTGTAGCTAAAAAACTGCAAACTTTTCCCGTAAGCGGCTTTAGCCGTAAGCAAAGGCCCACTCTAACTGTAGCTAAGAAACTGCTCAAACTCCTGCCTTAGGCCACTTTATCTGTAAGGAAAGGCCCTCCCTACCAGTAGCTAAGGAAATGCGAATTGTTGCCGTGGGCCGCTTTAGCTGTAAGCAAAGATCCTCTCTAACTGTATATAAGAAACTGCTCGAAAGCTTGCCTTACGCCACTCTAGCTGTATGCAAAGCCCCTCCCTAACTGTAGCTAAATTACTGCCCGACCTATTACCCTCGGCAACTTTAGGTGTAGGCAAAGATCTTCTCTAACTGTAGAAAAGTAAGTGCTAACTGTTGCCGTAGGCCGCTTTAGCCACTGGCAACAGCCCTCACTAACTGTACTCAAGGCACTTCTCGACCTTTTGCCTTAGTCCACTTTAGATGAACGCAAAGACCCTCTCCTACTGTACCTGAAGAACTGCTTAACATCTTGCCTTAGGCAACCTAAGCTGTAAACGAAGACCGGCTCTAACTGTAGTTAAGGAGTTGCTCGTCCTCTTGCCTTAGAACTCTTTAGCTGTAAGCAAAGATCATCTCCAACTGTAGCTATTGAACTGCTCGAACACTTACCTTAGGCTACTTAAGCTGTAAGCAAAGATCTTCTCTAACTGTAGCTAAGCATTAGTTCGAACTGTTGCCGTAGGCCACTTTAGATGTAAGCAAAGAGCCACTCTAATGTTAGCTTAGGAACTGCTCGACCTTTTGCATTAGGCCACTTTAGTTTTAAGCAAAGACCCTCTCTAACTACAGATAAGGAACTGCTCGAACTCCTGCCTTAGGCCACGTTAGCTGTAAGCAAAGACTCTTTTTAACTATAGCTAAGGAACCGCTAACTTTTGCCGTATTCCTCTTTAGCTGTAAGCAAGGACCCTCTCTAACTGTAGCTATGGAACTGCTAACTTTTGCCGTAGGCCGCTTTAGCTGTAAGGTAAGGTTCTATCTAACTGTAGCTACGGAACTGCTCGAATTCTTGCCTTACTCCACTTTAGCTATAAACAAAGATACTCTTTAACTGTAGCTGTGGAACAGCTCGAACTTTTGCCTTAAGCTACTTTAGATGTAAAAGGCCTTGGACCAGTTTATGTAATCAAAGACCCTCTCTAACTGTAGCTAAGGAACTGCTTGACCTCTTGCCTTAGGCCACTTTAGTTGTAAGCAAAAATCCTTTCTAATTATAGCTTAAGAATTGCTCGACCTCTTGCCTAAGGCCAACTTTAACTGTAAGCAAAGATCCTCTTTAACTGTAGATAAGAAATTGCTCGAACCTATTCCTTACGCCATTTCAGCTGTAAGCAAAGATCCTCTCTAACTGTAGCTAAGGAACTGCTCGAACTCTTGCCTTAGGCCACATTAGCTGTACGCAAAGACTGTTTTTAACTGTAGCTATGAAACTGCTAACGTTTGCCGTAGGCCGCTTTAGCTGTAAGCAAGGATCCTCTCTAACTATAGCTAAGGAACCGCTAACTTTTGCCGTAGGCCGCTTTAGCTGTAAGGTAAGGTTCTATCTAACTGTAGCTAAGGAACTGCTCGAATTCTTGCCTTACTCCACTTTAGCTGTAAGCAAAGACTCTCTATAACTGTAGCTAAGTAACTGCGCGAACTCTTGATTTTGGCCACTTTAGCTGTAAGCAAAGATCCACTCTAACTCTAGCTAAGAAACTGGTCGAACTGTTGCCTTAGGGTACTTTAACTGTAAACAAAAATCCTCACTAACTGTATATAAGGAACTGCTCGAACTGTTGCCTTTAGCTACTTTAGCTGCAAGTAAAGACCCTCTCTAACTGTAGCTAAGGTACTGTTCGTACCTTAACCTTTGGCCACTTTAGCTGTAAGCAAAGTTCCATTCAAACTGTAACTAAGTAACTGCTCGAACTCTTGCCTTAGGCCGCCTTAGCTGTAAGCAAAGGTCCTCCCTAACTCTAGCTAAGGAACTGCTCGAACTGTTGCCTTTGGTCACTTTAGCTGTAAGCAAAGATTGCCTCTAAATGTAGTTTAGGAACTGCTCGACCTCTTGATTTAGGCCACTTTAGCTGTAAGCCAAGACCCACTCTAACTCTTGCTAAGGAACTGCTCGAACTATTGCCTTTGCCACGTTAGCTGTAAGCATAGACGCTCTCTAACTGTAGCTAAGGAAATGCTCGACCTCTTGCCTTGCGTCACATGAGCTGTAATCAAATATCCTTTATAACTGTAGCTAAGGAAGTGCTCGAACTCTTGCCTTAGGCCACTTTAGCTGTTAGCAACGTTCCTCTCTATCTGTAGCTAAGAAACTGGTCGAACTGTTGCCTTAGTGTACTTTAACTGTAAACAAAAATCCTTACTAACTGTATATAAGGAACTGTTGTCTTTGTCCACCATAGATGTAAGCAAAAACTCACTTTAACTGTAGCTAAATAACTGCTCGAACTGTTGCCTTTAACCACTTTAACTGTAACCAAAGACCCTCTCTATCTGTAGCTAAGGAACTGCTCGAAGTCTTGCCTTAGGCCACTTTAGCTGTTAGCAAAGTTCCTCTCTACCTGTAGCTAAGGCACTGCTCGAACGATTGCCTTAGGCCTCTTTAGCTGCAAGCAAAGATCCTCTCTATCTGTAGCTAAGGAACTGCTCGTACTGTTTCCTCAGTGCTCGTACTGTTTCCTCGTACTGAAGGGCTGTAAACAAAGACCTTCTCTAACTGTAGTCGAGGAACTGCTAACTTTGCCGTAGGCCGCTTTAGCTGTAAGCAAAGATCCTCTCTAACTTCATATAAGGAACGGCTCGAACTATATCCTTTAGCCACTTTAGCTGTAAGCAAAGACTCTCTCTAACTGTAGCTATGGAACTGCTGGAACTCTTGTCTTAGGCAACTTTAGCTGTAAACAAAGACCCTCTCTAACTAATGCTAAGGATCTGCTCGAACTCTTGCCTAATGCCATTTTAGTTGTTAGCAAAGACCCTCTCTATCTTTAGTTGAAGAACTGCTTGCCCTCTTTGCCTAGGTCACTATAGTTTTAAGCAAAGACCCCACTAACTCTAGCTAAGGATATGTTCGAACTGTTGTGGTAGGCCACTCTAGATGGAAGCAAAGTTCCACTCTAACGGTAGCTAATGAACTGCTCGATATCTTGCCTTAAGCCACTTTAGCTGTAAGCAAAGATCCTCTCAAAATATATATAAGGAACTGCTGCAACTCTTGCCTTAGGCCACTTTAGCAATAGGTAAAGGCTCTCTCTACCTGTACCTAAGGAACTGCTAATTGTTGCCGTAGGCCTCTTTAGCTGAAAGCAAAGATCCTCTCTAACTGTATTTACGAAACTGCTCAAACTCTTGCCTTAGGCCACTATAGGTGTAAGCAAAGAACCTGTTTAACTGTAGCTAAATTACTGCCCGACCTCTTTCCTTCGACCACTTTAGCTGTAGGCAAAGACCCTCTCTAACTGTAGCTATGGAACGGCTAACTGTGCCGTATGACGCTTTATTTGTAAGCAAAGATCCTCTCTAACTGTAGCTAAGGAACTGCTCGAACTCTTGCCTTAGGCCACTTTAGCTGTAAGGAAATGCGCTCTCTACCAGTAGCTAAGGAAATGCGAATTGTTGCCGTAGGCCGCTTTAGCTGTAAGCAAAGATCCTCTCCCTGTATATAAGGAACTCTCAAACTCTTGTCTTAGGCTACTTTAACAATAGGTAAAGGCCCTCTCTACCTGTAGCTAAGGATCTGCTAATTGTTGCCGTGGGCCGGTTTAGCTGTAAGCAAAGATCCTCTCTAACTGTAGCTAAGGAACTGCTCGAGCTCTTGCCTAAGGCCACTTTAGCTGTAAGCAAAGACCCTCTCTAACAGTAGCTATGGAACGGCTAACTCTACCGTATGACGCTTTATCTGTAACCAAATATTCTCTTTAACTGTAGCTAATAAACTGCTAACTGTTGCCGTAGGCGGCTTTTGCGGTAAGCAAAGACCCTCTCTAACTGTAGCTAAGGACCTGCTAATTGTTGCCGTAGGCCACTTTAGCATTAAGCAAAGACCCTCTCTAACTGTAGCTAAGAAACTGTTCAAACTCCTGTCTTAGGCCATTCTAGCTTTAAGCAAAGCCCTTCTCTAACTGTAGCTAAATTACTGCACGACCTTTTGCATTCAGTCACTTTAGCTGTAGGCAAAGACCCTCTCTAACTGTAGCTATGAAACGGCTAACTGTTGCCGTAGGCGGCTATAGCTGTAAGCAAAAATCCTCTCTAACTGTAGCTAAGAATCTGCTCGAACTCTTGTCTTAGGCAAATTTAGATGTAAGAAAAGACTCTCTCTAACTGCAGGTATGATACTGCATGACCTCTTGTCTTCGGCATCTTTAGCTTTAAACAAAGACCCCCTCTCACTATTGCTAAGGAAATGCTCGACCCTTTGCCTTAGGCCACTATAGCTGTAAGCAAAGACTCTCTCTAACTGTATCTATGGAACTGCTCGAACTCATGTCTTAGACAACTTTTGCTGTATGAAAAGATCCTCTCTAACTGTAGCTAAGGAACTGCTCGAGCCCTTGCCTTAGGCTATTATAGCTTTAAGCAAAGACCCACTAACTGTAGCTAAGGATCTGCTCGAACTGTTGCCGAAGGCGGCTTTAGCTATAGGCAAAGGCCCTCTCTAACTGTAGCTAAGAATGTGCTCGAACTCTTGTCTTAGGCAAATTTAGCTATAAACAAAGACCCTCTCTATCTGTAGCTAAGTACCTGCTCGAAGTCTTGCCTTAAGTCACTTTAGCTTAAAGCAAGACCATCTCTAACTATATCTAAGAATATGTTCGAACTGTTGAAGGTAGGCCACTCTAGATGTTAGCAAAGTTCCTCTCTAACTGTAACTAAGGATCTGCTCGAACTGTTGCCGAAGGCCGCTTAAACTGTAAGCAAAAACCCTTTCTAACTGTTTCTAAGGAACTGCTCGAACTCTTGCCTTATTTCACTATAGCTTTAAGCAAAGACCCCACTAACTGTATCTAAGAATATGTTCGAACTGTTGAAGGTAGGCCACTCTAGATGTAAGCAAAGTTCCTCTCTAACTGTAACTAAGGATCTGCTCGAACTGTTGCCGAAGGCCGCTTAAACTGTAAGCAAACCCTTCTCTAACTGTAGCTATTCACCTGCTCGACCTCTTGAATTATGCCTCTTTAGATGTAAAAAAGTCCTCTCTATTTGTAGCTAAGCAACTGCTCAAAGTCCTGCCTCAAACCACTTTATCTGTAAGCAAATGCCCTCTCTACCAGTAGCTAAGGAAATGCGAATTGTTGCCGTAGGCCGCTTTAGCTGTAAGCAAAGTTCCTCTCTAACTGTATATAAGGAACTGCTCGAAAGCTTGCCTTACGCCACTCTAGCTGTACGCAAAGCCCCTCCCTAACTGTAGCTAAATTACTGCCCGACCTATTACCCTCGGCAACTTTAGGTGTAGGCAAAGACCTTCTCTAACTGTAGAAAAGTAAGTGCTAACTGTTGCCGTAGGCCGCTTTAGCCACTGGCAACGACCCTCACTAACTGTACCCAAGGCACTTCTCGACCTCTTGCCTTAGTCCACTTTAGATGAACGCAAAGACCCTGTCCTACTGTAGCTGAAGAACTGCTTAACATCTTGCCTTAGGCAACTTAAGCTGTAAACGAAGACCGACTCTAACTGTAGTTAAGGAGTTGCTCGACCTCTTGCCTTAGAACTCTTTAGCTGTAAGCAAAGATCCTCTCAAAATGTATATAAGGAACTGCTGCAACTCTTGCCTTAGGCCACTTTAGCAATAGGTAAAGGCCCTCTCTACCTGTAGCTAAGGAACTGCTAATTGTTGCCTTACACCACTATAGGTGTAAGCAAAGAACCTCTTTAACTGTAGCTAAATTACTGCACGACCTCTTTCCTTCGACCGCTTTAGCTGTAGGCAAAGACCCTCTCTAACTGTAGCTATGGAACGGCTAAGTGTGCCGTATGACGCTTTATTTGTAAGCAAAGATCCTCTCTAACTGTAGCTAAGGAACTGCTCGAACTCTTGCCTTAGGCCACTTTAGCTGTAAGGAAAGGCCCTCTCTACCAGTAGCTAAGGAAATGCGAATTGTTTCCGTAGGCCGCTTTAGCTGTAAGCAAAGATCCTCTCCCTGTATATAAGGAACTCTCAAACTCTTGTCTTAGGCTACTTTAACAATAGGTAAAGGCCCTCTCTACCTGTAGCTAAGGATCTGCTAATTGTTGCCGTGGGCTGCTTTAGCTGTAAGCAAAGATCCTCTCTAACTGTAGCTAAGGATCTGCTCGAACTGTTGCCGAAGGCGGCTTTAGCTATAACCATACGCCCTCTCTACCAGTAGCTAAGGAAATGCAAATTGTTATCGTAGGCCGCTTTAGCTGTAAGCAAAGATCCTCTAACTGTATATAAGGAACTCTCGAACTCTTGTCTTAGGCCACTTTAACTGTAGGCAAAGGCCCTCTCTAACTGTAGCTAAGAATGTGCTCGAACTCTTGTCTTAGGCAAATTTAGCTTTAAACAAAGACTGCACGACCTCTTTCCTTCGACCACTTTAGCTGTAGGCAAAGACCCTCTCTAACTGTAGCTATGGAACGGCTAACTGTGCCGTATGACGCTTTATTTGTAAGCAAAGATCCTCTATAACTGTAGCTAAGGAACTGCTCGAACTCTTGCCTTAGGGCACTTTAGCTGTAAGCAAAGACCCTCTCTAACTGAATCTAAGGTACTGCTCGACTACTTGTTTTAGGCCACTTTAGATGTAAGCAAAGAAAGTCTCTAACTCTAGTTAAGGAACTTCTCGACCTCTTGCCTTAGGCTACTCTAGCTGTAAGCAAGAACTCTCTAACTGTAGCTGAAGAACTGCTTAACATCTTGCTTTAAACAACTTAAGTTGTAAACAAAGACACTATCTAACTTTAGCTAAGGAACTGCTCTACGTCTTGCCTTTTCCCACTTTAGGTGTAAGCAATGGCCCTATCCACCTGTATTTAAGGAACTGCTCGACCTCTTGCCTTAGGACACTTTAGCCGTAAGCAAGGACCCTCTCTAACTGTAGCTAAGGTACTCCTCGAACTCTTGCCGTAGAACGGGGAAAACTTTAGCCAGAGAACTGCTAGAAATGTAGCCAGATATCTGCCTTATCTATGTCAAAGAACATTTTGAACAGCAGCCATAGAAATGCTTTGAATTGTTGCCAAAGGGTTGCTCAAACTCCAGTCAAAGAACAAATTTAACTGTAATCAGAGAACTGCTATGATTGCAAGCACAGAAAAGCTGGAACTCCAGTTATAGAAATGCTTGAATTGTAGCCAGCTAACTGCTCGGCCAGTAGTCGGAGAACTGTTTGAACTGTAAGCATTAAACGGCTTGAACCGTAGCAAGGGAAGTAGCTCGAACCGTAGCCAGAGAACTAAACGAACCTTAACTATAGAACTGATGAATTTTGCTGACACTGTAGGTAGAAAACTGCTGGAATTCTAGGCAGGAATTTACTTAAACTGTAGGCAGAAATATGTCCAAATTGTAGGCAGGGAACTCCTGGAACTAAAGGCAGAGAACTGCTCGAACTGTAGCCAGATATCTGTCCAAACTGTAGGTAGGAAACTACTGGAACTGTAGGGAGAGAACTGTTTTAACTAAAGCCAGAGATTTGCTCTAACTCTAGACAGAGAACTCCTCGGACTCTGCCCTGAGAATCCTTAGAATTTAAGCTATAGAGTTCCTCAAACTGTAGCAAGAGAATTTCTCGGAAGTTGCCTGAGAACTTCTTTAACTGTTGCCTGAGAACTCCTCGAACTGTAGCCAGAGAACTCCTCGAAATGTAGTAAGAGATCTCCTCGAACTGTAGTCAGAGAACTCCTCGAACTGTGGTCAGAGAACTCCTCGAACTATAGGCAGAGAACTTCTCGAAATATAGTCAGAGACCTCCTTGAACTGTTGCTTGAGGTCTTCCCGAACTGCAGCCAGAGAACTCTTCAAACTGTATTCAGAGAACTCCTTGAACTGTTGCCTGAGAACTTCTCGAACTGTAGTCAGAGAACTCTTCAAACTGTAGAAAGAGAATTCCTCGATCTGTTGCCTGAGAACTCTTCAAACTGTAGTCAGAGTACTCTCCGAACTGTAGCAAGAGAACTAATTGATCTGTTGCCTGAGAACCCCTCAAACTGTAGCCAGGGAACTCTTCAAACTGTAGTCAGAGAACTCCTTGAACTGTTGCCTTAAAACTGCTCGAACTACAGCCAGAGAACTCTCCGAACTGTAGCCAGAGAACTTCTCGAACTGTAGTCAGAGAACTGCTCGAACTACAGCCAGAGAACTCTCCGAACTGTAGCCAGAAACCTCCTCGAACTGTTGCCTGAGATCTCTTCGAACTGTAGTCAGAGAACTCTCCGAACTGTAGCAAGAGAACACCTTGATCTGTTGCCTGAGAACTCCTCAAACTGTAGCCTGAGAACTCTTCGAACTGTAGCCTGAGAACTCCTCGAACTATAGCCAGAAAAACTCTTCAAACTGTAGTCAGAGAACTCTTTGAACTGTAGCCTGAGAACTCCTCGAACTACAGCCAGAAAACTCTTCAAACTGTAGTCAGAGAACTCCTCGAACTGTTGCCTGAGAACTTTTCGAACTGTAGCCAGAGAGCTCTCCGAACTGTAGCAAGAGAACTCCTCGATCTGTTTCCTGAGAACTCTTCAAACTATAGTCAGAGAACTCTCCGAACTGTAGCAAGAGAACTACTTGATCTGTTGCCTGAGAACCCCTCAAACTCAAGCCAGAGAACTCTTCAAACTGTAGTCAGAGAACTCCTTGAACTGTTGCTTGAGAACTACTCGAACTGTAGCCAGAGAATTCTCCGAACTGTAGCAAGAGAACTTCTCGATCTGTTACCTGAGAACTCCTAGAACTGTAGCCAGAAAACTCTTCAAACTGTAGTCAGAGAACTTCTCGAACTGTAGTCAGAGAACTCCTTGAACTGTTGCTTGAGATCACCTCGAACTGAAGAATGAAAACTCCTTAAACTGTAGCCTGAGAACTCCTCGAACTGTACCCACAGAACTCTATAACTGTTACCTGAGAACTCCTCGAAATATAGCCAGGAAACTCTTAAACTCTAGTCAGAGAACTCGAATTGTTGCCTTAGAACTGCTCGAACTGCAGCCAGAGAACTCTCCAAACTGTAGCAAGAGAACTCCTTGATCTGTTGCCTGAGAACTCCTCAAACTGTAGCCTGAGAACTCTTCGAACTGTAGCCTGCAAACTCCTCGAACTATAGCCAGAAAAACTCTTCAAACTGTAGTCAGAGAACTCTTCGAACTGTAGCCTGAGAACTCCTCGAACTATAGCCAGAAAACTCTTCAAACTGTAGTCAGAGAACTCCTTGAACTGTTGCCTGAGAACTTCTCGAACTGTAGCCAGAGAACTCTTTGAACTGTAGCCAGATTATTCCTCGAACTGTTGCCTGAGATCTCTTCGAACTGTTGCCTGAGAACTCCTTGAACTGTAGCCAAAGAACACTTCAAACTGCAGTCAGAGAACTCTCCGAACTGTAGCAAGGGAACTCCTTGATCTGTTGCCTGAGAACTCCTCAATCTGTAGCCTGAGAACTTCTCAAACTGTAGTCAGAGAACTCTTTGAACTGTAACCTGAGAACCCCTCGAACTGTAGCTAGAGAACTCTTCAAACTGTAGTCAGAGAACTCCTTGAACTGTATCCTGAGAACTGCTCAAACTGTAGCCAGAGAACTCTCCGAACTGTAGCAAGAGAACTTCTCGATCTGTTACCTGAGAACTCCTCGAACAGTAGCGAGAAAACCCTTCAAACTGTAGTCAGAGAACTTCTCGAACTGTAGTCAGAGAACTCCTTGAACTGTTGCTTGAGATCTCCTCGAACGGAAGAATGAAAACTCCTTAAACTGTAGCCTGAGGACTCCTCGAACTGTAGTCAGAGAACCTTTCGAACTGTAGCCAGAGAACTCCTCGAACTGTTGCCTGAGATCTCTTCGAACTGTAATCAGAGAACTCTCCGAACTGTAGCAAGAGAACTCCTTGATCTGTTGCCTGAGAACTCCTCAAACTGTAGCCTGAGAACTCTTCGAACTGTTACCTGAGAACTCCTCGAACTATAGCCAAAAAATTCTTCAAACTGTAGTCAGAGAACTCCTTGAACTGTTGCCTGAGTACTTCTCGACCTGTAGCCCAAGAACTCTCCGAACTGTAGCCAGAGAACTCCTCGAACTGTTGCCTGAGATCTCTTCGAACCTTTGCCTTAGAACTGCTCGAACTGTAGCCAGAGAACTCCTCGAACTGTTGCCTGAGATCTCTTCGAACTTTTGCCTGAGAACTGCTCGAACTGTAGCCAGAGAACTCCTCGAACTGTTGCCTGAGATCTCTTCGAACTGTTGCCGGAGAACTCCTTGAACTGTAGCCAGAAACCTCTTCAAACTGTAGTCAGAGAACTCCTCGAATCGTAGTCGAAGAACTGTTTCAGCAGTAGCGAGAGTGTTTTTAAGTAGTTATTTTTAAATGATTGCACCACCTTCTATTTGTCTTACTGAATATTAAAGGACATACTTAAGGTTATATTGAGTATGCACATAAGTTCACCGCATTATTACAGGCAGGATCATTTTATTTGTTTAAAAATATTCCCGAGTGATTTAAACTCTTCCCGTAACTAATATTATTTTATTAATACTCAGTGCCAGGCTAGGGACATTAGGTGACATCGCTCTATGCAGGGTTTAGGATGCAATTTGGGTTAGTCTATGAGTTATGATGTCAGGCCCACAGAACACTTAATATAGTGCTCTGTGGTCAGGCCTATGTTGGGTAGACGAAAACAACCAGATTCCAATGATTTTCAACAACTTGCATTCAGACAGAATGTGTTGCCACTATATTTTCCTTTTATGGTACCAAGGTGTCCTCAAGTGTTAAAGGTAGTGTAAATTGTTTGTATTGACTTCATCATTGTAGTCCTTTTGTAGCATAGGCGTATCTGAGATCTCAAAGACACCGTCCCTCCCTGATAGGGGATAGCGCCCCGGGGATCGTATTATTCCTAGTGAGGGTCCGATACCCCGAAGATCGTAACAATCGTAATTGGGGGCTGAGACCCCATTGATTTTGACCCTCATAGATTTGCTGGGACCTCAGATATCACAACCAACATATATAGAGATTGAGACCTCTGGTATCACAACCCTCCTAGATAGGTGCTGAAAACTCAGGGATAACGATCCTCCGAAGAAGAGGTCTCAGGTATCGTGACCCTCCTAGGAATGGGGTGAGACCTCAGAGATCAGTCCTAGAAAGGAGTTAAGACTTCAGAGATTGCAACTGTCCTATTTGCGGGCTAAGACCTTAGAGATGGCGACCCACCTAGATAACATCTGAGACCTAAGAGATCTCAACTATCCTACTTAGGGACTAGTACCTCAGAGTTGGCGAAGCACCTAGTTAGGGACTGGGGAAAGACCTCAGAGATGGCAACTCTTCTATTAGTGCTAGCTACATCCTGAGCTTTGTCAATATGCTTTGCTTTCTTGTCTTGTGTCCAGCTACACCTGGCTCCACAACCCCGCAAGTCTAATATATTCAGTCACAATAAGAGGAGACATCGCCACTCCACAACTTCTTTCCTCGCATTGAACGACGTCGTCACGTCTCTGCAGGAACATTTAAGTTTGCTTACATCCTGAGCTTGCTCAATCTACGTTGCTTTCGTGTCTTGTGTCCAGCTACATCTGGCTCCACAACCCCGCAAGTCTAATAGGTTCAATCACAAGGTGAAGAGTCATCGGATAAAGAAAAGGGAAGGAGCCGATCTATACATGTCAGTGGTCATCGATGTACATATTTATTCTATCCTTTACATTGCGCATGGAATTGGAATTCTATCTTCAGCTGTGCTTGGTTCTAGACTCTGCGTCTTATTGTGGAAAGTCAAACCCCATTATATTGTGTGTGTAATAGTCTTACTGTTTTAATTTCTCATAATATATTATTTTATAATTACAATTTTTCATTTATTAATTTCCATTTTTGTTACAGGTGACCCCCTGAAGACATCTGACCGCATGTAATAAACTTGTACCCCAGTGGTTCCCAAACGTTTAACCCGTGGCTCCCTCGAGGTAATATGTGTTTATTGTGAAGCTTCTACAGAAAATTGCTTTACTTTGTTATTAATAAAGTGTGAAGTAATTCTTTCAGTGCTGTTCTTCATACAATAGAAGCACATAGGCTATAACGGTGTATTCTTTAAAATTTCTTTTAATTTGGGAACTTTTATTCAAAACATTTTTTATACAAAGAAATACATATTTAAAAAAAATTTAAAAAAATACAATTTTACTTAGATACATTAAAAACTTATTTTACTAGGGAGACTGCTTCAGCTTCTCTCCGTCGTTGCCTTCGCCAAGCCCGCTGCTTGTTCCGCCACCGGCGTTTAGTGCGGAGTTCTTTTTCCTATTCATCTCTCATATTCTCTTCATACAGTTGGATGTGGCCATTGGCGAATACTTGGTCCTTGACGTAGACCCCCGGAGCAAGAACGAGCTCAGTAATCTCTCGAAAAGAGGTCGAAAACTCGTCGGCAAGGATCAGCTCAGCGATGACTTCGTCCGCCTCCTCGGAGTCCCAGAAGGAATTTTCGGACACGGACCGGCTTGGTCTTCGGCCGACGGCGGCGACGCCGTCTCTCTCCCAGTCGGTAGCAGCAGCGGGATCCTCCCTGTACTCGATGTTGCGGTACTTCCTCTTACGAGGGGGAGCAGTTTTCTTAGATACCCCAGTATTCGGCGGTGACGACGTCGCAGCCTCTTTGCAAACTGTAAGATTATAAACTCATAAACTGTAAAATTATACAATAGACGGATGGTTTAGTCGTGACGTCAGCCATTACAAGAATTCTGCAAGGAAAGGCAGACCATTGTTGTATAGTCAGTAGGTCTCTACTCTTAAACAAATTATTTTATCCTTTTACTGACACTCCAATATTGTAATTCGTCCACAATATTTTTAATTCAATCGTTCAATTCTGAAGCTCGCCCCCGGCGCTCCTGATGATGATATGAAGGATAGCCACGGCGCACACTTTGGAAACCACTGTTGTAAACTATATACATATAAGTTGCATATATTATAATTTTCTTCAAATTGTATTCTAGTATTCAAAATGTACTTGAAAATGTGTGAAAAGTTATTATTAATGTTATTATTATTATTATTATTATTATCATGAATATTACTATTATACTGTTTTGTAATTATGTAAAAAGAAAATGTAAAACATATTGAAAAAATAAAACATGTTTATATATTTTCTGGCGTTTTATTTCAAAAGTTCACCATATTGTGTCTGATGAGTGATTTACCATTTTAATTGCATCCTGAGAGAAGCTGTGAACGTCATTGGTGGTCACACATATCTTTACATGTGGTAAGAATATGTTTAGCCAAAATGATATGTAAAGAGGTTTGGCATAAACCACTTCACGTGTTATATACTCCTGATACTTGGAAGAGAATTTTAGAAAGTTTAAATTTTTCAAAACCCGGCCAAAGAAATTAACCGAATAAATATGTTAAGATCAACAACCTCTTTTCTCATTATAGACTCCTGATACTACCTGGTGAGAGTTTTTTAAAATTTTACTTTAAGAAAGTATCAGGGGAATATGAGATGATAAGAGGTATATCGTCTACCTCTTGTAACATTATAGTCTCCTGATACTTCATGTTAAAGAATTTTAAAATTTTACTTACACAATGTAACAGGTGAATATAAGATGCTAGGAGGTATATCGTAAACCTCTTTTAACGTTATAGTCTCCTGATACTTTGGTGTGTTGCATAAAATGTCGAAATGTATCAGGAGCATATAAGTTATGAAGAGGTAGGGGGTATTGGTATTCCCCGCCCAGTCAACCCATCCAGTAGGTGCTGCTATCTGGTTGTAGAAAAATTAACTATACAAAAGAGAACCTTGTTTGTGCTGCTCTCTGGTTGTAAAAAATGTAACTATAAGAGAACCTTGTATGTGCTGCTATCTCTACTACTATTTTCGAACTTGTAACAGTTGTATTGAGGAAATAATTCTTACTATCTATTTAATATGATAGGAAAATGGACAATAAATGAAACAATACTTTGCAGTAATTTTCAAATTTTATTAATATACTATTGATACATATTATTTATAAATATTTACAGATCGTAAAATATTTTACTTAGCAGTTGATTTATACAATACTTTCAATTACATAATATATTATTTTAACTTGAAGCCTAAATTAATTTCCTTTTGAAATCTAAGCCCTCTGTGTTCAGTCTCATAGCATCGTTCTGGAACAAAAAATATAGTCAATTAGCGTGTAATTAGGTACCTTCATTACAAATCACTGTAAAGTGTGTTTGTTGATTATAATTTATTTCATTATTGCTCTTATTTTCAAATAAATACACTACAAAATTAAAAACAAATATTTATATGACAAAATGTGTTTCCTTTATCCTATGCAGCCCAACATTGAAATGTAATTATTAAGTAAAACCCAGATTACTTCTACTTTGGCGATCCGGGAGTTCCAGACCGTCTCTAGGTGCTGCCACAAGTCCGATGCTGCGACACATAGGGGGTTGTAAACGACGCTGAGCCTTTAGGCAATCCTCTTGGTGTTACGGTCGCCAGGATATTCAAGGTGCTGCCACACGTCCACTGCTGCGAAACCTAAGGGGTCCAAACATTGCTGAGACTTTAGGCATTCATCTTGGTGTTACGGTCGCCAGGATATTCAAGGTGTTACCACAAGCTCACTGCTGCGACATCTAAGGGGTCCAAACATTGCTTAGCCTTTAGACATCCATCTTGGTGTTACGGTCGCCAGGATATTCAAGGTGTTACCACAAGCCCACTGCTGCGACATCTAAGGGGTCCAAACATTGCTGAGCCTTTAGGCATCCATCTTGGTGCTACGGCTGCCAGGTTATTCAAGGTGCTACCACAAGCCTACTGCTGCGAAACCTAAGGGGTCCAAACATTGCTGAACCTTTAGGCATCCATCTTGGTGTTACGGCTGCCAGGTTATTCATGGTTCTGCCACACGTCCACTGCTGCGAAACCTAAGGGGTCCAAACATTGCTGAGCCTTTAGGCATCCATCTTGGTGTTACGGCTGCCAGGTTATTCATGGTGCTGCTACACGTCCACTGCTGCGAAACCTAAGGGGTCCAAACATTGCTGAGCCTTTAGGCATCCATCTTGGTGTTACGGCTGCTAGGTTATTCATGGTGCTGCCACACGTCCACTGCTACGACACCTAAGGGGTCTAATACCACAAGTCCGCTGCTGCCACACACAAGAAGTTGCAAAAAATGCCGAGCCATCAGGCGTCTTTGTATTACAGTCGCCAGGCCCTGTAAGGTGCTGTCACAGGTCAACTGCTGAGACACAAGGGGTTGCAAACATTTCTGAACATTTCTTGGTGTCACGGTAGCCAAGTCCTGCAAGGTGCTGCAACAGATCAGATGCTGCAACACACATGAGGTTGCAAACACAGCTGAGCTTTTATGCATCCATCTTGGTGTTACGGTAGCCAGGTCCTGCAAGGTGCTGCAACAGGTCTAATGCTGCGACACACATGGGGTTTCAAATACTGCTCAGCCTTTATGCATCCATCTTAGTGTTACGGTAGCCAGGTCCTGCAAGGTGCTGTAGCAGGTTAGATGCTGCGACAAATAAGGAGTTGCAAGCATTGCTGAGCCTTTATGCATCCATCTTGGTGTTACGGTCGCCAGTGAGACCTCTTACCCGGCCATAGTTTGTTTGCTTCCACACCTTACAATGCGGAGCCCTAGATGCTGTATTAGTAGCAATTAAGCCTCTTTAACAGGAATTTCCAAAGAATAACTTGCTGAGAGAATGTTTACGCGGATGCACTCAAACCGTCACTGAGACCTCTTACTCGGCCATACTTTGTTTGCATCCACACCTTACAATGCGGAGCCTTAGATGCTGTAATAGTTGCAATTAAGCCTCTTTACCAGGAATTTCCAAAGAATAACTTGCTAAGAGAATGTTTACGCGGATGCACTCAAACCGTCACTGAGACCTCTTACTCGGCCATACTTTGTTTGCATCCAAACCTTACAATGCGGAGCCCTAGATGCTGTAATAGTTGCAATTAAGCCTCTTTACCAGGAATTGCCAAAGCCTAACTTGCTCAGAGAATGTTTACACGGATGCACTCAAACCGTCACTGAGACCTCTTACTCGGCCATACTTTGTTTGCATCCAAACCTTACAATGCGGAGCCCTAGATGCTGTAATAGTTGCAATTAAGCCTCTTTACCAGGAATTACCAAAGACTAACTTGCTCAGAGAATGTTTACGCGGATGCACTCAAAGCGTCCCTGAGAGCTTTCACTCTGCCATACTTTGTTTGCTTCCACACCTTACAATGTGGAGCCCTAGATGCTGTAATAGTATCAATTAAGCCTCTTTACCAGGAATTACCAAAGACGAACTTGCTCAGAGAATGTTTACGCGGATGCGCTCAAACCGTCACTGAGAGCTTTTACTTTCTTGACTTCCAAACCTTACAATGTGGAGCCCTAGATGCTGTAATAGTTGCAATTAAGCCTCTTTACCAGGCATTACCAAAGACTAACTTGCTCAGAGAATGTTTACGCGGATGCACTCAAACCGTCACTGAGACCTCTTACTCGGCCATACTTTGTTTGCTTCCACACCTTAAAATGTGGAGCCCTAGATGCTGTAATAGTTGCAATTAAGCCTCTTTACCAGGAATTACCAAAGACTAACTTGCTCAGAGAATGTTTACACGGATGCACTCAAACCGTCACTGAGAGCTTTTACTTTCTTGACTTCCAAACCTTACAATGTGGATCCCTAGATGCTGTAATAGTTGCAATTAAGCCTCTTTACCAGGCATTACCAAAGACTAACTTGCTCAGAGAATGTTTACGCGGATGCGCTCAAACCGTCACTGAGAGCTTTTACTTTCTTGACTTCCAAACCTTACAATGTGGATCCCTAGATGCTGTAATAGTTGCAATTAAGCCTCTTTACCAGGCATTACCAAAGACTAACTTGCTCAGAGAATGTTTACGCGGATGCGCTCAAACCGTCACTGAGAGCTTTTACTTTCTTGACTTCCAAACCTTACAATGTGGATCCCTAGATGCTGTAATAGTTGCAATTAAGCCTCTTTACCAGGAATTACCAAAGACTAACTTGCTCAGAGAATATTTACGCGGATGCACTCAAAGCGTCACTGAGAGCTTTTACTTTCTTGACTTCCAAACCTTACAATGTGGATCCCTAGATGCTGTAATAGTTGCAATTAAGCCTCTTTACCAGGAATTACCAAAGACTAACTTGCTCAGAGAATATTTACGCGGATGCACTCAAAGCGTCACAGAGAGCTTTTACTTTCTTGACTTCCAAACCTTACAATGTGGATCCCTAGATGCTGTAATAGTTGCAATTAAGCCTCTTTACCAGGAATTACCAAAGACTAACTTGTTTAGAGAATATTTACGCGGATGCACTCAAAGCGTCACTGAGAGCTTTTACTTTCTTGACTTCCAAACCTTACAATGTGGAGCCCTAGTTGCTGTAATAGTTGCAATTAAGCCTCTTTACCAGGAATTACCAAAGACTAACTTGCTCAGAGAATATTTACGCGGATGCACTCAAAGCGTCACTGAGAGCTTTTACTTTCTTGACTTCCAAACCTTACAATGTGGATCCCTAGATGCTGTAATAGTTGCAATTAAGCCTCTTTACCAGGAATTACCAAAGACTAACTTGCTCAGAGAATGTTTACACGGATGCACTCAAACCGTCACTGAGAGCTTTTACTTTCTTGACTTCCAAACCTTACAATGTGGATCCCTAGATGCTGTAATAGTTGCAATTAAGCCTCTTTACCAGGCATTACCAAAGACTAACTTGCTCAGAGAATGTTTACGCGGATGCGCTCAAACCGTCACTGAGAGCTTTTACTTTCTTGACTTCCAAACCTTACAATGTGGATCCCTAGATACTGTAATAGTTGCAATTAAGCCTCTTTACCAGGCATTACCAAAGACTAACTTGCTCAGAGAATGTTTACGCGGATGCGCTCAAACCGTCACTGAGAGCTTTTACTTTCTTGACTTCCAAACCTTACAATGTGGATCCCTAGATGCTGTAATAGTTGCAATTAAGCCTCTTTACCAGGAATTACCAAAGACTAACTTGCTCAGAGAATATTTACGCGGATGCACTCAAAGCGTCACTGAGAGCTTTTACTTTCTTGACTTCCAAACCTTACAATGTGGATCCCTAGATGATGTAATAGTTGCAATTAAGCCTCTTTACCAGGAATTACCAAAGACTAACTTGCTCAGAGAATATTTACGCGGATGCACTCAAAGCGTCACTGAGAGCTTTTACTTTCTTGACTTCCAAACCTTACAATGTGGATCCCTAGATGCTGTAATAGTTGCAATTAAGCCTCTTTACCAGGAATTACCAAAGACTAACTTGCTCAGAGAATATTTACGCGGATGCACTCAAAGCGTCACTGAGAGCTTTTACTATCTTGACTTCCAAACCTTACAATGTGGATCCCTAGATGCTGTAATAGTAGCAGTTAAGCCTCTTTACCAGGAATTACCAAAGACTAACTTGCTCAGAGAATGTTTACGCGGATGCACTCAAACCGTCACTGAGAGCTTTTACTTTCTTGACTTCCAAACCTTACAATGTGGATCCCTAGATGCTGTAATAGTTGCAATTAAGCCTCTTTACCAGGAATTACCAAAGACTAACTTGCTCAGAGAATGTTTACGCGGATGCACTCAAACCGTCACTGAGAGCTTTTACTTTCTTGACTTCCAAAACTTATAATGCGGAGCCCTAGATGCTGTATTAGGTGAATTTAAGCCTCTTTACCAGGAATTACCAAAGCCTAACTTGCTCAGAGAATGTTTACGCGGATGCACTCAAACCGTCACTGAGACCTCTTACTCGCCCATACTTTGTTGCCTAACTTGCTCAGAGAATGTTTACACGGATGCACTCAAAGCATCACTTAGAGCTTTTACTTTGTTGGCTTCCAAACCTTAGTAAAAGTCAAAACTTTTCTAACACTAAACACAACTTTACAATGGTTTTTTACCATTTATTGTTATTTCTTTATTTACAAATTCTTTAATATGAAGAATTTATAAACAAAGGAATCAATTAAAAGCAAATTTCTTATATTCCGCTCAATTACCAAACTTTATTCGTAACAATAAATTTTAACCAAATTATAATTATAAAAATATACATACTGCCACGTTATTAAATATCTTATAATCTCGTTTAGTATTTTAGGGTTACATAAGTACCTAAACGTGCATTGATTGTTAACATGACATAATCGAAACGCGTATGCTTTATTACATCTATATATTTCAATAATTTTACCATTAAATAGTTTTAATTCAGATATCTTGCTAAACATTAATTTATAATTCTATATCACTAATTCATATAAAATATACTTTTAATATTGTTAAATATCTACAATCAGATTTTTCCCTTAGTGAAGCTTTAACGTAAAACATGTAACGTTCGCGTTGGGATGAGGCGCTTTAACTGTTTAGTTTCCACGGAAAATATTTCTTCTAAAACAATTGGAAACTAAAGAATTACTTCATAACAACAATAGACCTCACCTGAGTCGCTTTGGTAGACCCAAGACCTTTGGCTGCGTGGAGACCTTTCCGGGATTTAGTTTCGCTCTGGAAAACAACAACAGTAGAACCATTTTAAAACTGTAATTTATCCATTCTTCGTTTACAAAACTATATATATATAGAAGAATGTTAGTACGTATGTATGCGCCTAAATACCCCATTACCTCACAGACGGCTTGTCTAAGCCACTTTACATTACTAAAGATTATAATATACACGTATTTACAGAATCCCTGATACTTTCATAAACATATGCTTAGAGAAAGTTGTTTAAAAAATCTTATAGCCTAAAATTTACATTAGAAATATACACATTAAAAAAAGTTACATTTTATATAGTATTTAGGGAATTAAATTTATAATAACAGAATTTAAACGCAATGACCTAAATATAGAATAACTGGTAAAAATTACATTGTGATATCTTTAGCATTTTCTGAGATAATGGGACAAAAATGTGAACTGCCAAATAACATGTGTTGTAGGGAGGTACGTCTCCCCTAGAAAATTATATTTATGTATAAATAGGACGGTTAGAATTAAAGGCCATTGAGTGCAGGGTACTATTAGGATGTTGCCAAGTAAAATATAGGCCTAAAATGATTATTTGTAACCTATTATAACAAGTAAAAGGCAAACAACATTTTCACATGCTAGACACAACACTATTTAATATTAAATTTAGAGTTTATTACTTATTTAAACACATTTTTTTTAATTTTAGGAATTTACAAACGAAGAAATCAATCAAAAGCGAATTTCTTACATTCTGCTCAGCTACCAAACTATATTCATAACAATAAATTTTAACCAAACTATAGTTGTGAAAATATACATACGGTCGCGTTAATAAATATCTTACAATATTGTTTAGCAGTTTAGGGTTACATGGGTAACTAATTAGTGTCTGCCATTACTAAACTAAAACCTCGTTGTGAGTACAGGAAACTCACATTGAGTTTTAAGGAATCTACAGTTAAATTTATGTAGCCATTTAAACAAATAATGTAACATTAAATTTACTTACTTAATATCGACAGTTCTCAATAATTCCCATTTATATTAAAATAAACATACATCGCACTCTCGTTCAGTTATTTACAATTATTTGCGAATCGGAAAAGATAACCTTAAACTAGAGTAACTCTGGCTACTAAATCAGCTGACTAGGATAATTCATTGTTGGCCTGTTGTAAGACAAGATTTATAAAAACAATAACGCCAATAACTACGGGCTAAGTAGTTTGTCACAGTTGCGCATAATACAAATAAAATAAGCAAACTTGCACATTCAAGGATACAGCCCTTAGCCAGGGCGCACCCTTCTCTTTACACGCGTATTTGGAGGTTCATTATGAAATTTGTAAGAATATGAAATTCTTAATTATGTTATATTTTGAAATTATTAGCAGTATTTTGGTTGGATTAGGATGTCTAAAAGCCCCAAATAGTTGCTACTGAATAACAGTTAAACGTGTTTGTTCAAATCTCAAGTCTAAAAAATTTAGTCCAAAAACCACTTCCGCTGAAGATGTTTATAAATAAAAGAAGGAAGCATTGTAAAGTTGTATAAAAGTAAAGAGGAAAATTGCAACATACCTTAAAGCCTTGTCCACTCATCCCATGTAGTCCTGAGGGAAGATGGCGTGTTACCCAAGTTGCAGTGTCCAATCCCACAGGGCCGGATCTGTAAAATGTACAAGTTACCTTATATTATTCATCGTCATGTCACTGTCTCTGGCATGAGGGAAGTTAATATAGTTAGTAGCATGACAAAGCTCTTCATGATAGTGTGTACCTTGTTATATGTGAAACTTAGAATTATTTAGTAGTTTTCTTTGACAGACTTAAGAAAAGGTTTGTTAAAATGTAAGGTTATTTGGTTTTGTTTCCTTCAATTTCTTCTATTACTACGCACTCTTCTTGTATATATCTTGTTCAAATTTTCTATCGTTATTAAAATGATTTATATTCGTACACTCAAGTTTAGCCATATATTCTTAAACTTTCGCGACTATGGTTAGTTGAATCTATAACAAAATAAATAGGTGTAACAGGAGAAGAGGAAGTTCATGAAATATTAAAAACAATTGCATGTAGGATCCTTACACTAACCATTGTAGGCTTCAGGACACATATGAACAAATGAAAATATAGAATTATTGCCCAAATATAAAATCTTATGTTCACAATTTTGTAAACCATTGGGGATAATTTTAAAAACTAAATGCGAAAGGACACCTCAGAGTTTAGAAATGAATTTAACGCTGAAACCTCTTCAAGTAGTTCACGTAGATTGTATTACGTAGCTCCTCAGATATGTCTAAATATGTAGTGCTGCCGCTGCGCAAGCGGGTACTTATGAGCCACGAGTTTCCCTTATGTTTACTTTGGACTTAGTTCCTATGGTAACCTAAGGCACCTGAAGGCTGTAAGCAAAACCACCTGTACTATTGCTTCTCGGGTGAATACATTCGGCGACTGCTATTTCTCGCGTTTTATCCCAAGTGTGGCCTTCAGCCTGGTCCTTACTCTACACTCTGGACCTTATCCAGGCCGCCAAGAAGGATAAAGTTACAGAACTGTTACAGACATGCAGCTACCTCTGCTACATTTGCCAAGGTATTTACATTGTTTTAACGTATTTAAGCATATTTTGGCTGAGCTTATGAAGTGATGGTAATAACTCATTAATAATGCTCCCTACTTACTTTACTTTACTTTACTTTATCCAACGTCTGCCCTTGGTAACTCGACCATTTGGCATCGTGCAGACCAGTAGAGCTTGGAGTCTGGTTTTTGGGTCGCTATTGTATGCTTCGAGCTGTGGGCAGGCAGGAAGGTGGTCTCCATCCATCTTTCCTGTTTGGCACAAGGGGCACCGATCCGTGTCCGCCAGCCCAATGCGATGAAGGTGCGCCTGAAGGTAGTCGTGTCCCGTGGTTAGACGGAACAGCGCAACACTGATAGGTCGAGGCAGGCTTTTTGGAATGGGGTTGGTGCAAAGTTCTTGCCATCTCTTTCCAACAGCCAGGTTTTCTTGTGATTTTTTCAAGTACGTCTTAGCTGCTGCGTGGATCCTGGTGTAAGCAGAGCCCAGTAATATTTTGATTTGTGGCTATGGTAGGCGGCACCCACTCTTGGCGAGGTTGTCAGCTTTTTCGTTCCCTGTTGTGCCAACGTGGCTGGGGATCCACTGGAGCGCAATTCTGAAGCCTGCCTCTTGATATAGTTGCATTTTTTCTCTGCACGACACTGTCAAGGTGCAGTCGGTTAGTGTGTTAGAGGAAACCGCCAAAATCGCTGATTGTGAATCAATCAGGAATACAACCTGCCGCGGCGAAAGTCGCATGACGCATGATGCTGCTTCTCCTATGGCCACAAACTCACCATCAAAACTGCTGGAGCAGAGGCCCACAGCTACCGAGCCCTGAAATAATTTTGAAAAATATCCTGCTCCAGTTTCTCCACTTGAAGGGTTTGAAGATCCATCTGTGTAAATATGAAGCCAGTCACTTTCAGGGAATCGTTCGTTGATGGTCATTAATGTTGCTTTCCTGAGTTCAATATCCATAGCCTGTGACTTTGGTTTCACCTGGTCAACAAGGTTTAGAAAAACTGGAGGTAGGTTGTCAAAGACTCGATTGTGTTGATTTAATGGGGCAGCTTCTGCATGAAGGAAAAGGTTATATTTTTGTTTCAGCTGTAGAGCTTTGATTACTGGAGTAATCTGAGTTCTGAGGCGGGAAGTGGCAGCTTTATATGTTTCCCAAAACTTTCTATTTTTTCTTTTATTTTTTTCCCAGAATTTTAGGAGACATTTGTCTCTTCTGACTTCCAAGGGTTCCAGTCCTGTTTGGATCTCCATAGCTAGTATTGGAGTCGATTTAGCTCCTCCAGTTATGAGCTTCATGTTATTATTTTGAACCTTGTCTAGCTTCTTTAGGCAATTTGAGCTGGCCAGGTTGAGCACCTCTCCTCCATACTCCATTGTTGGTCGTATATAGGTCCGGTACGTTGAATTTAGAACATCCTGGGTAGCACCCCATGTAGTTGCTGTTAATCTCTTCAGCAGTTTGCTTCTGTTGGTGGCTTTTTCGGCTGTTGCCTCAATATGATTTGCAAAGTTTAGCTTCCTGTCTAACGTAATGCCAAGATATCGTGGAGTATCTTCATGGTTTAAAGTTTTGTTGTTTAACTTGATCCTCAGTTTTGGCGGCTTAGTTGAAAGGGTGAATAGAGTGAAAACAGTCTTTTTCTCACTAACTACCATTTGGTTGTAGTTGGCCCAGTCAGCAACTCTGCTAAGGGTTCGATTTATAGTTTCTTCCAGGTTCGAAGGCGTCCCGCTTGAAACCCAAAAGACAAGGTCGTCCGCAAAAAGTAAGTGGGGGGTGAAGTTGATCGCCTGCACGTGGTGCCCCCTGCTCTCGACTGAACGATCAACAGTCTGCGCTACACTCGAGCAGACCACAAGAGCAATAAAGATAAAGATAAACAAAATTTTTACTAACGGCCTCTTCAGGGCCCTGACGACGGCCTGAAGATAACCTTTTGAAATGCCGGAGGCCTAAACCAATCCAAATTATTAGAATTAAAACATAATATTTTTAACTTTTGACGCGGACATCTTTATAATTGTCGAAGCTGGTGCATGCACTGACAACATTGTGTTTTGCCAAGTCCCAGGATATTCTCTCGTAACTCTGAAAAGAGCACGTCCTGTTGCCTCTGGAATTCTTGCCGGTGTGAAAAATACAGTCATTGCTGAACATCAATAATGCTCCTTAACTCACACATATATAAAATATAATGACTGAAGCTCGTTTCGAAGCCAATGACGTTATCATCCCTTCGATGGCATCAGTTTGCAATAGTTACAACTCAATGATGATGCCATTACAAACGATTGTTAATATATTATTACTCGCGATTCAGGTATTACTCGCGATTCAATGTGGATTATCAATAATGATTAGGAGTAATATAAGATATAAAAGCGTACAAATACATCCATATCTTTAACTAAACAGTTTGTTTAAACGGGAGGAATAGAATAATCAAAAACAGCGGATTCAAATCCATCAGTTTTCAATTCCACAAAATATATTTGCAGAATGGTTAGTACACAACTGCACAAACATTTTACATGATTAAACTGGCTCTGATACTTAGGTTAGAGTGACCTTGAAACAATGATTTTGAGCGCGGAATACCTAATCGAGCGGAAATTTGTACTAGAATCATCATTTAACCCTCAATATCATTTACTCGCATTATACTTGCGAAATATATATTGGATGAGGTAGATTTAGGTAACAACAGAAAGATATTGCACTGGCCTTGAGGTAGGGAATTAGTTATTCTACGAATTAAATAGTTTTCGCTTATTCTAATAATTGTCGTTATTACGGAGTTATAGGAAATAATAAATAACAAATTTGGATTATTCTACAGTCAATCACAGTCAACGTGGCGTCGCACATCTGCAATCTTGTATGACCTTATTACTTTATTTTTAATAATAAGATAATAATATTTTTTATTATTGTCTTCTAATTTGAGGGTAAAAGTTAGGTTTAGTATTAAGTTAATTAGCAGCTTAGCTAGTAAGAAGAATTCACAACTGTAAAATTAAAGCAATTTACTCTAAGTCTTACTACGCATTAGTTTAATAACACAAACAGGCTAGTTTCGACGACGATGTCAGTGTTTGGGTGTAGAATTTGTGTTATGAGTTTAGTGAGTGTGGTGATTTCTTGGGTGAGTTTTTGAGGAGTTTTGTTTGTTGTCAGCATGTTTCCTAGTGTTTGAAGTGGTTGTGTAATGGGTACGATGGTGTTTAAGTTTTTATGTCGAATGACGCTATAGTGTTGTGAGGGATACAGTTGTCTTTACATTTGTGTATCACGCCACTGCCATTGTGTTTTGACCTGTGGTTATTAACGTTTGTGTGTGTATTTGGCTAGGTTACGTGAAGGTGCCTGGGTGTGGTTTATTATTGTGCAATGTGTGTTTTGTTTATAATGTTTCTCTTGTTCTGGTTTCATGATTTCGGTGCATTTGCTAATGTGATTTTTAATTTGTGTTTGATATTTTTGTGTAGGGACTAAATGGAGTTCGGTTATGTTGTTTTTGTCATGTATTTATTTACTTTATGGTCAACGTCTTGTTGGCGCATTATTACTATAGAAGAGCCTTTATCTGTTTTAAAATATTAAGGTTAGTTTGTGTGATGGATGTAAGGGTTGTGTGTTTATTAGATGTGCTTTGTATAGTCTTTAATGTGTTTATGATGAACATTTTATATTCAATGCCTTGTCTAATGTATTCATGGTGAATGGATCTGTGCTTTGTATTGGTGATTCTGAGTCAAACTTTTGTTTATAATTGTATTTTTGGTGTGAGAGACATATTCAAGTCATTTGTTTAAGCCCTAACTCGTTTATATTAAATTGGATGTTTGTGGTGTTTATTGTGCGTAGGTAAAACCTGTGGTGGGTGTAAAAGTGTTGTTTTGCGTTGATAGTTTTGTTTGTGGCTGATGCTCTGTTGCTGTCTGTGTATGTGCTTTGCTGTATTGGACGGTTTCTCCGAGTACTAATAGCAAAGTATCAACGATTATGTTCAACTATTGCGAATATAGGTCATTAAGTAAAACCCATACAACAAACTTTACGTGTAAATATTTGACCATTTTAGGATATTAAATATTTTAAAAACTAAAAAAATAAAACAAATTTATTATTCAATCAAAAAATTTGGTCGGGAATTAATATAAAATTATTTTTTGTAAAAATGTAACAATATTTTCGTGTAAAGATATTAACAATGACTGAAATGTGGTTGCCTGGTATCACGCGTTGAGGTTACATTATTGTTTCCATTGAAAGATTTATTCTTACGATATTGTTTCCATGGAAAGATTCATTGCTCCTGGAATCTAGGTTTGTCGCTAGAAAAAAAGGCAATTTTATCTAGGTGTGTATCCAAATTGTTATATGTTTAATAATAGGATAAACCTGACGTAAATAGATTTAATTTTTGACAGACTTTGTACCAGATTTCTTGGATTATGTTCACTTTGCTTGATTCATCTTATTATTTTCATCCTCACAACTATTCGTACATTACAGTAAACACAACCAACCCATCAACTCACCTTCTTGCAGTTTAGGGTGCGGGGAGGGTCCGGGGGTCTCCTGGGAGTTTCAGGGGCGCTCTGGGGGGCGCATCCTCTGCTTGGCCCACCAATAGTCTGCAAATGCAATCACAACATTATTTGTTGCCATCTATAACTTAGTATTGCACTATGTGAAGGTCACTTTTATGGTTAGTGCCTAAAATAAAATCCCTCACAAAAATAAATGTTTTTCTGTTTTTAATAAGACTTTATCGGATGTTGGAAATCAATGTTTTACTTTGTTTATTACAAATTTTCCCGTTAATAAGCCCTGAATTATTCAAAAGCAAGACATTATTATTTATTTCGTTTTCTAAATATTACAGACAAATAAATATAGCATGTACCACATTAAGTAAGCTTTTTCAATAAAACCCACTGTAGTGTTCTTTTATGTTTTATATCTAAATACGTAGTTTTAGGTTTGTGATTTTATTCCTAATTTGTATACACTTTTTTAAACAGGATATTTGGGAAATGACCTACACTGCTGTTAAATACTTCTTTTCACACTAAATGGTCCTTCAAAACCAAATGTATTTTGTACCACAAACAATGTTATTCTTTTGCAGGTTTCCCCAAGGACCTATAATCCAAAGCTTTATGCTTAAAGCAGTCATAGACAATTACCACAACCGGTTTATAATGGACGTTATATATTCAATCCCTTGCCCAATGTATCCATGGTGAATGGATCTGTGCTTTGGAGAGCTAATTCTGTGTCCAAACTTTGTTTCTAGTTTTATTTTTTGGGTTGAGAATTTTAAGTCTTAATTCGTTTATATTATATTCGATGTCAATAGTGTTTATTTGTGCGTGGGTAAAATTGGTGTCTGTCTTTGTGTATGTTCTTCGGTGTATTGAACGGTTTCTTCGAGTACTAATTTTTGTGTATATAGGTCATTAAGTAAAACCCTTATACCCAGCTTCAAACGTAGTTATTTGAGCATTTTGGGTTATGAAATATTTTAAAAAACTAAACTAATAAAACACATCTATAGAATCAATCAAAAAATATAGTGGGGAAATTTGGCAAATAATATAAAATTATTTATTGTAAAAATATAACAATATTTTCTTGTAAACATTTTATAAACTTATAAACAATGACTGATGTATGGTTGCCTGGTTTACCTTAGCTTCATTCATCTTATTATTTTCATCCACACCAACATCTGTTCTGCTTCTATTGCATTAAAATCTTTACATAGCAGAATACAATGCAACCAAACACCCAACTATTTGTACGCTACAGTAAACATAAGCAACCCATCAACTCACCTTTGCGCTGTGCACGATGCTGGGGGGGGGCTCTTGAGGCCTTGGGGAAGGGCTCAGGGAGGGCTTCCCCAACTCATCCTCTGCTTGACTCTCCATTAGTCTGCAATTGCAATAACAACATTAATTGTTTCCATCTATAGCTTAGTATTACTCTATGGGAAGTTCTCTCTGCAGTTTAGTATCTTAAAGTAAAAAGATAGGCTAAACGTTTTTTCCTTTTTTAATAAGATTTTATCTAACATTTTGGTAAAAAAAAGTTTACCTTAGATTTTTTATTCACAACTTAGATAATGACAGGTAAAACTTTTCCTTTTAAAATCCTTCCAATTATACAAAAGCAAGACATCAATATTTGATTCGCTTCCTAAATATTACACACAAAGATATATAACATGAAAGATTAATTAAATAATTATTTCCACACATTATGGTCCTTCAAAACCAAATGTATGCTCCAATATAAACAATGTTGTTCCTTAGCAGGTTTTCCAAAAACCTATTTCCCAAAGCTTCATGCTTGAAGCAATCATAGCCAATTATTACTTCACCATTACACACACATGTAACCTATAAAAGCAGCCAATTTAACATCAAATGTAACAATTTTACATCGTGAGAATGTTTGCTATAATATGACGCTTTTTTGCTATTGTTTCTTTCAAAAACGGTAGCCAAGTGTTAAAACAGGTTATAAGCTAAATTGTCTGTTATCCGAAATACGTATATGATATTGCCAATACCAGCTGGTCAGCTGGTTTGCTGTGTATGTGACTGTGTTACCGTGTGACTGTGTGTCTCTGTGGGCCTGTATTATCGTGTCTGTGAATTACAATCAATGTATTACAAATGGCAACACCAGACTACAAAATTAATTTTGCTTACATATCTAAGGTATATGCTTGAAGTGTTTAATGAGCAGTAGACATATAAAGTTAACATAAAATCTCGCCTAACAAATATTATATCTTTCTTATAGCATCGTTATTATCTATTTATAAGAAATATTATAAAAACACAAAACCCACAACAAGATATAGTTCTCAATACATAGGCCTACATGTATCGGCAAAACTACAAGTTGTCTTCTTTGTGCGATTTTAGCAGGACAAAGGTACTTGTGAAATTTAAATATTTCTTCCTATCTGGTTATTGTAAAATATCTGCTTTAATAGAAAACAATAAAGGAAAGCCTCTAACTGTCTCAATTATTATAAACTAATTACCCTTGACAACAAACTTTTAATTAAAAACTGTTAGACAAAATGCGAAAACACAGCTAAATTCATCACAACTCTAATCAAGTAAGACAAGATAAACGCACTGGTCGAATAAACAGCTGACTGGCCGATTCCCTTGCAGTCCAAAGTCTAGATCGTAGCGATAAGAATTTGTTACTCTAGTTGGCTGAGGCAGCCTAGACATTATTCCTTTAATTTGTTTACTCTAGACTTTACATTGAAGTGAATGTGGCAACATAGCTTGGTTGTATTGTAAGTTAGCAGTTCAATTGTCTTTTATGATCATAATTGAAAAGTCCAATTTAAAAAAAGGTTAATATATCGAACTATTCACATTCGAGAACTGTAGTACATTAACATTAATTAATTCTGCCAAAGCCAACAAAACCTTGGTTCGGAATTAAGTATTCGGAAATGCATGTTGAAAAGGCAACATTGTTTTAATACGATTTTTAATAATTCTGGTTGAAAACTATTTTGAACAAAATAAAAAATTACTACGTATTCTCCAATTCAGTTACACTTAAAAGAAATTCAACGAAAAACATTCCTTTCTCAAGAAGTATGATTTATTTTAATCTTTCTAGATCGTTCTACCAGGTATGTTATATCTGATATCAAAATGAATCCTTGTATGTATGAGCCTTATGCATTACTAAAACACTAACCCGATCCCCCATGAAACTTTGGGAAATTGTTGCTTACATTCCTGGGGAGGATTTTGAGATAAGTAGTTCTTAGTGGCGTAGCCCAGGGGGTGATACGTGCCCCTCCAAAACCAATTAATTTCAGCAAAAAAATATCAACTAATAAAATAGATTTTTAACAAAACAGCTTCCCAACGACATACCATGTAAATTTTTTAAGTCCCAATACAGCATAAAATATGATTTTCTATCTCATCTTATCTTAAGACATTTCATTGAATTCTTTCCAAATTTTTGTTTCTAAGAAACACTAAAATTAAAATTATTTTGACTTAGTTTTGAAAATACATACTTCTCATATTAATATCTTTATGCGGCATGCTCAGAAGTGAAAAACCTTCTGATTTTTTTGTGTACACACCAGAAAGAAACCAATAATATTGTATATCCGAGTGCACTTCAATAAATAACACTCAAACAATAACTATGAATGTCCCCCTTTTCTCGAGCGACTACTAAACGTTCAGCTATTATTATGATAATAAAATACTAAATCAGGTTCAGCCACTGTTAAGAATCCATTCCATTACTTTTAAGCGCTACGAGGTTCGCTGGGTCAGTTAGTAATTGATACAATTTTATTATTTTTGCAATTTAAACTTGACCAATCACTTTCACTATTACAGGCAGAGGACGGCTATGTGGCCGAAAGACTGGCGACAACCTGGAGCAGAAGCGCTTAGCACGACCTAAAGAAGGATCCCAGGTCCTCAGGAGAAATGGTAGTTACTATGGGGAGAACTGAGCACTTGGTAGGATTTTCTTAACACATTTATTGGTCGTGAAAAACTGATAAGGACGGCTACATTATTTCAAAGGTTATCTAATACAACTTTTATATTTGTCTTGAAAAGTCCAATTTAAAAAAAGGTTAATATATCGAACTATTCACATTCGAGAACTGTAGTACATTAACATTAATTAATTCTGCCAAAGCCAACAAAACCTTGGTTCGGAATTAAGTATTCGGAAATGCATGTTGAAAAGGCAACATTGTTTTAATACGATTTCTAATACGATTATCTAATACAAATTTTATATTTGTCTTGCAAAGAAAAACTTTGGGCTAATGTTTTTTATATTTTTTTACATAGGTCATCGGTAGAATTATTATTTACCCTTTGGAGTGGTCATTGTTTGTTCAAACTGACGTTTGACATAAAACGACCAAAGTTTTACAAAGAGAGCCAAGCCAAGGTATGGGAAGGAATTATTTTATTTTTTTAATTTTTCAGCAAATATTAATAATTCTTCAGTAAATATTATTAATTTTATAAATAGTTATAAAAAAGTATAAATACTTTAATGATGTTTTCTTAGGGGTAAAGATGCTAATTTCAATAAATAATTAATGCCTGTAAATGTGTGCATACTTTACCACCTTATAAATAGAAAATTTGATTTCCAATTAGCAGTCGTTAGTGATGATTTTGCTGAATGACACGCAGTTTCAGTTTCTTACTAAAAGGTTTCCAAGTACCAAACGCCTCAAATAGCAGACACCCACCTCGAGTATTATACTAGTATAGGGAGATACTCCGCTAATTAGTTGTTCATATGAAATCTAGGAATTCATTCTTAGGAGATCCAGACAGGGATGTTACATGCTTCGGTTGACTGACCAAAATTCCTCCTAGGTCATTCTACCATTGCAGGGCAACTGGTAAGTATTAGGGAGATATAGGATAAGGGACAGGATCAAATAGGTATTAGGAATGGCAGGTCCTAATACTTACCAGGTAAGGAAGAGTCTCGGAGAAATAAATAATGAAGTTTAATAAACAAGGATAGTTCAGCATAGATAATAAGAAAAAAGGCCCTTCGCAGTGCGTATGCGTGTGTGTATGTGCGTGCGAGTGTGTGTGCATGCGAGTATGTGTGTGTCTGTGTGTGTGTGTGTGTGTGTGTGTGTGTGTGTGTGTGTGTGTGTGTGTGTGTGTGTGTTTCATATTACTAAGAATCATACTTCTACCAGTTGTTTAGTTTTACGAAATATTTACACAAAATGTCATTATATTCGCTACACCTTCACCACAAAATGTAGGATTATTCATCACAACTGTGTAAAATTGCACAGAACCTGTTTGTACTTATTGCGTAGATTATAGAAATAGATGAACGATATTTTCTAGAATGCCCAATTTAAGCTTTTCCAAAATCTGTATCCATGAATTACAAATGGCTGCACCAGGCTAAAAAATTACTTTTGCGTACATAATAAGGTAAATGCTTCAATGGTTTAACAAACAGCAGAAATATAAAGTTATTATTAAATCTCGCCTGAGAAACACATTATCATTCTTATATGCTATAGCCATTATTGACTAAAATCTGGTCATAAAAGCACACAAATTATACATACATGTTTCGGCAGCACTACAAGTTTTCTTCTTTGTGCGATTTTAACAGGACAAAGTTACTTGTGAAATGTAAATATTCCTTCCTATATGGTTATTGTAGAATACTTGCCTTAATAGAAAACAATAATGAAAACCCTCTAATTGCAGCAATTATTATAAACTAATTACACTTGTTCAGCAAACTTTCAATTTAAAAACTTTCGGATAAAAGCTGTACACACTAAATTCTAATCGAGTAAGAAATGATAAAATAAACTTACTGGTCGAAGAAACACAGCTGACGGCCCGATTCCCTTGCAGTCCAAAGTCTAGATCGTAGCGATAAGAATTTGTTACTCTAGTTGGCTGAGGCCGCCTCGACATTCTTTCTTTAGTTTGTTTACTCTAGACATTACATTGAAGTGAACTTAGCAACACAGTTTGGTTGTCTTATAAGTGAGAAATTCAATTAATTGTCTTATGTTCATAACTGGAAAATAGAATCTAAAAAAAGGTTAATATTTTGAATTCTTTCACATTCGAGAAACTGTAGTACAGTAATCATTAATTACGATATTCTACCAAATCCAACAAAAAGTTGATTCGGAATCAATTATATTTGAGAACATGTTGGAAAAACATCATTGTTATTGTCATTTTAGCAAAGTCTGGATGAAATCGATTTTGAAAAAAATAATTTACTATATTTTCTCCAATTCAGTCACACATATTGCACTTTAAAATAAAATTCAACGAATAACGTTTCTTTCCCAAGAATTGTGATTAACTGTAAACTTTTTAGATTGTGCTACTATGATTATTATTATAATTGATAGTATTGTACTATTTTCTGTAATTTTAACTTGGCCAATCAGTTTCACTATTACGGCCAGAAGACTGCTTTGTGACCAAAGCACTGGCGACAACCTGGAGCTTAGCACGACCTCAGGGGAAATGGTAATTAGTAATGAGAGAACTGAGCACTATGTAGGATTTTCTGACCACATTTATTGGTCGGAAAAGAACCTACAGGGGACGGTTACAGGTATAAACATGTTCTATATGACTTCCGTGCAATTTGAGGCAACACTTGTACCGTTTGTGAAGGTTTTGCATCATTTTGGTGAAGAGGTGTTGTTACACGTGGTTATTTTTCACCATTCCGGAAAACCTTCTTCACCATTCCCCAATTGTAGGCGTCAGGTGGTGCAAGATCTAGGAAGTGGGCTGAGTAAGGAAAGTTTGTTCTGAGCAGATGAGGCGGTTACCTACTACAGTTTCTTGAAGGAAAGCAATGTTGTCTAAGGCTGTCAAATTCCAAATGATCGAAAATATTGCTCTAGAATATTGCTCGAAAATATTGCTTTATCTGCAGTAGTTAGTACCATGCCAGCAAAAACTAACCTGAAATGGAATATGCCAAAACGAGTACGTGGCGACAATCAAAGGTTTATTTTGCGGTAAATCTAGACTAACCAATGAAGAGATTCAAAATCAATTTTATTTACATACAGCTTCATAACCTGGTTATATGTTTGAGACGACAAGAAATAAGATGCCCAATACATTGCTCTGCGCCCCCCCCCCAGAATTTCTTTAACGGGGGCGAAGAACATCAACAACAGGGGAGCATCAACTCGGATGAAATATCCCCACACAACAGTCAAGTTACCTATTTGCGTGCTTTGTTTTACTTTAGGACGCAAACTCAACAACCTTCTATCCTTATTAAAGGATATTCCTGAAGCCTTATATTATTGATGCATTTAAATATATTTAACATTTTAATTTGGTATTTAACTAATGCTTCTAATACCTCAGGCATAAATACAACTGAAAGATGTATTATTAACACTTATTTATTGGTAAATCTTGGTAGTTAAATTTATATACGGCGCATGCGCACTATACGTTTTTCAATGGAGGACGACGGGCGTAATTTCTTTTTCTCTATAAGGATGGCAAAGGGCGGTCCTTCGTCGCGCCACTGACACATGGTCTCCGGCGCACGAGAAGAGCCAGGTCAAAACACTAAGGTAATTTCTAAAAATCATGGTCTAACCCAAAAGGTCAGATTTGCAGGAAAGGTTTCATATATGATTTTAGGTTACTTATTATATTACTCATATCTTTTATATTGTGTATAATTAACATTAGGCCTATATAGACGTACATAATTTATATAAATTTGTATATTAAAGATTAATAAAATATGAAACCTATTATTTGCATAAAGACACAAAATGTTGATAGTTTATTCACATCGCTAACGCAACTGTTTCCAACAACGAATCCATCGCAAAAAGAATAAAAGTGAAATCCTGTTTCTTTGGAACGTAATATTTTAAACATTACATTTAAAAACCTATGATTTTTAAACATTTTTATACCATATACAAATTATAGTTGAAATGCATTGGTTAGGAACTATCCTAGCCATGAAGTAGATAAATCACGAGGTAAAAATAGAAGGAAACTAAACTGAGTAATATCTTGTTTTGAAATATGTTTAATATAAAATATTTATATCCTTATTAAGTAGTTATTCTGGTAATTGAGAAAATAAAAATATTTAAATATTGCAAACTGTTGGTCAATATAATCATTCAAGGCTTTATACCTAAGGTAAAGGCGTTGCGATGTCTTCATCAGTAACGTTCTCCTCACTGGACGTATCGTTGGTGTCGGTGTCGTCGGCTCCGAGGTTCACGATCCCAGAACAACGCCGTCTCTCCCCCAGTAGAACTCTTCCATTACTTTAGTGGGATGAACAAAACCTCCCCAGTCTCCGAGAGCGACGTTTTCAAAACACCTTTTCACCAATTCCATCAGTATTTTAATGCATATTTCTCCTTTGGTATTGTTCTGTCGCACAAAGTACTTTAGCTTACTCCAAGCAGGTTCTATAGCGTTCAAGTCACACATGTAGGAGGTAAATGTTATCACTTGTTGCCCGGGTTTTATAGCCACTCATGCATGTCCTTCTTGAGGTTTGACTTTGATGGAGGTTTATCCACTTCCTTGTTATGGTAAGGAGCATTTACCACTACCACGGTTGGGTCCAATGGGATGTTGGGAATTTCCTTTTCTTCAATCCACTTTGAAAAATTTGAGAAGTTTATGTTTCCGTGGTAATCTCCTGTGGATAAGTCAGGTCAGAAAACCACAGATTATATAAAATACACCACAGACTTGCACCAACACAACACACCTGAGCAACATTCTTGTTAGTAATTGAAAAATTGCAGCATTGAAAAATGCGCTGACCTAGTGCAAAACACGTCTGCTGAATACATCAGCAAGTAGTGTTTTATGCCAAGATAATACAAACAAGTGTAATAATATTTTCCGTTTATTCTTGCTTTTTCCACTTAAACCCCATCTCATTCCGGACTCTTAAAGATCTGTCACTCCATTCAAAATTTATTTTATCCCTTAAAATTGTGTTTTTGTCAAGGTAAAAGTCCTGTATTACGTCTAAAATTACACGGCGATGGAACGAGTCCACTGCACAGTTGCGCTGGTCTGATCGCTTACGTTTATTAGCTGGAGTTACTGTTTTTATCTTCTCTTCTCATGCATTTTATGGTTTCATCTTTCTTTACTCAAATCGTTTCTTTATTCATTTCTCATCTCCCGATGTACATATAGTCTTGTTTTAACAAACAATAAGTCCAAGATAAAGTAATATTTAATTTGTTTACTTTTATACAAATGGAAAGAAGAAAATCAATAAAGAAACAAGTTTTGAAAAATAAGGGCCGATAATAGTTGTACGTGTTTAAAGTGATAAAAACCGCCAGACTACATTTTCAGGTTGCACTTGCAAGGCGTTTTAAAAGTCATCTCTCTGGAAATATTTAACACAAGATTTTCATTATACCGAATGAAAAGATTAAATCAATTTTTATTTATTTTCTTCGATTTTTAAATATATATAATTAACAGTGTTTGAGTAATTGGTTATAGAAAACGAAAATTTTCGAACGGATTTGTACTGCATAAATCAATCTTGTACCAATTAGTTTAGAAAATATCCGCTTGACAGCAGTATCTGTCAATTCGTTGTAACAATAATTTACTTACACAAAAATGTAAATAACTCGAAAACTAGACAAAATTCTGAAAAACAACTAACACCACCCTCTTCTACGTTACATACTAAAACTATCGATGTATATAACAAAAAATCTGATTATACTACGTTTTTATTATTTCGGTTTCCGTCACATTTGTCTGTCTGTCAGAGTGAAATTTTGCAATCAAGTTTAAACTTACTTCCCAATGAGCTAGAGACTTGAAAAATTTAAATATAGATTACAATTTGAAGGAAATGCCACATTCACTAGGTTTCTTCTCTCTACATTTGTTTAAACCATGGTTATTTAAACAAATCGAACTTGGGGAATGAGCTAGAGACTTGGAATTTTTCAAAAATATGTGAGAACTGAATTATATCCTGGTGTTTCTCGACCTTGGAGATAATAACAAAAGAAAGGCCCAAGGGAGGTCACGTGAGACAAGGGACGCAAATTCTTCTTGCCTTGCCAATTGCGTGCCTCGACACGCTCAAGCAAGAGCAAATAATACTCCTAAGCCACACTGCTCACCTTGCCAGCGACGCAAGCCGCATGTAGACCTACTACTCGCATATATGTCCCTGACCGAGTCTCATCTATATTACAATATCGATTGATATTTGTCACCCGGACATAAGGCTAAACAGCAGCCTAAAAACAGCATAAATAACAAAATAATTCTCTAAGTTTTCCATTTATACTCATTATCACTAAGTTTTCAAATTTTTCTAATTTGTAATGAAAAATAATAAATTAAATAAATGTTTTTTTTCGATATACCACGCTTTTAAAATTGACTAAAATGTATAAAATAATTTTTCATGGCCCTTCTACAATGTTGAGGGAGAATCGTTAGTGACTATGGATATCAGTAAATAATACTAGTAGAGAATCCGAAAATATTCACAGATGATTTCAGTGAATTGGAAATGGCATTGACTGTAATTTATTTCATTCTCTGTGCCCTACATCATGGATCCTCTACTTGTATTATTTACTGGCAGCGCCCCACGTTTTCCCCTCCAAATATTACAAACATATCCATAGTTACTAACAAATCTCCCTCAACACTGTAGAAACATTATTTTATACATTTTAGTCAGTTTTAAAAGCGTGACATATTGAAAAAACATTTATTTAGTTTTATTATTTTTCATTACAAATTAGAAAAAATTGAAAACTTAGTGATAATGAGTATAAATGGAAAAACTTAGAGAGTTCCTTTGTTATTGAATAAAGATGTCACATGAAGGGATGAGAAATAATACTCACTGGGATCCAAAATGCCATCAGCTTTAGATCTAAGCCGCCAACCGTCCCTAATATAAGTTTACGGTATTAGACAAACCTTACATAACTTTCTATGAAGGACGTAGGTATATTTATATAGGAAAGTTTAATCCTTAAAGGAAATCGTCCACATGCAAGTTGTACAGCGCCTGTTTAAACAATACTTAAACCCAAAATAAACATCGAGGTTTTAAAATTGGACTTATATATAATGTTTTCATTATAAAAAGTATTTTATAGAACAAAGCAAGTTGCGATGTATCACATAAACCTTCTCCATGTCCGCAATATACCCGACTTTATAAATAACGATGGGAACTCACCCTTATCTTATTTTGTAACCATAAAGGCTTTGTTATTGTTGCAGAACCTATAAGTAGGAGACCAGGGCTAATTGTCACAGGAGTAAGTTGGCGCAGTAGCTTCTAATTCTATGTTAATGAGTTCACAACACTGACCGCTCGGTGATGTATTTCCCCACGTAACACAACAGTGTTGACGTAATCTGAGACCTAGATTCTTAATTGTTTAGTGAGTGTTAGGGATGGTTTGTTTTACAAAAAAATAAGTAAATATTTGTTACTACAAGTATTATTTTATAACACCATTGCTCTAACTTCTAAGTCTTTAAGCACAAACCACGTCATTTGTCTTTCATCTCGCTACAAAACAAGCCGCTGTTTCATACTTTTACTTACTTTGGTATAGAGGGAGATTAGTTCCAACCTAAGATAGCGTGAGGAGGTAAGTTGGCGAAGCGGTGTGGGTGCATGTTGACGCATCGCTTACTTACCCCGACCCTTCTTATTTCGTTATTAAAATGTAAGTTACTATATCTTGAATCTTTTATAACAGAGGAGGACAGTCAATATGCCGTGTTTTGTATAGATTCAGAGACTTTCCCTGTAAAACAGCGGGAACCGGTTTGGCTTTAACTAATACAGAAGACAAGGAAACATGAAGTAAAAAAATATCGGATGAAAATACAGACTTTCTCCTTTTGTTAAATATACATAACATCTTGTTGGGTAAATGTGTGCAGAGATATGACGGTTTTAAGAATTCCTTGTATCATGGAACCAGGAAATAAAAGATCAGGCGCCTTAAACCTATACAATTTATAAACCGGTGCTGAAATCGATTTGTTTCTATAGTGACGTGTCACTACAGATATGTTTCTACAGATATTTAACACAAAATTTTTCTTATAACATATGAGCCACCGAAATAAATTAGTGGTGTAAGTCACTTTATTATAAAGATGGGTTTTGAGTGTTGAGAGAAAATGAGGAAAGCTATATGAGTGTTATACCATATGAAGGAGAAAAGTCAATATTAGTGCTGACTTAAATTTAGAAAAATATTTTGTGGTTTATGAGTAATTTGCTAAAAAAAACTATTAATATTCCACTTCGTGTTGCATAAAGCCTTCTTGTTTGCAATAGTTCACCGTAAGTCCGCTGGTATGCAGCACCTAACGATATCTTTTAACAAAAAGTTACACAATTGTTGACCGCCTTGAGAGGCAAATTAGGCGGGAACTAATGCAGTACAAAGTCGATCGCTTCCAAGCGGATTTGGCGACCTTAAACACAACAGATACACCCATCTGGCCGATGGTTAAACACTTCACGCGAGAAACACTGCGCTATCCCACACTCATCGGCCCGAATAACTCAAACAGACCGATAAGCTTGTTGAATAGGATGGGCAAGGTATTTGGAAAAAACCCTACACAAACGTATCAACACGCATATCCACACACACAACACACTAAGGCCAGAGCAATGTGGCTTTAGGACAAAACACTCTGCCACGCATCTGCTGATGAGAGGGGTGGAGAATGCAACCAAGAATTTCAGTAATTACTGCTTGACTGGAGTAGTCTTCCTGGAAATTGAAAAGGGGTTTGACCAGGTCTGGCACAACGGGAAACTACGATCTTAGTAAAACTAAGGGACTATAGATTTCCAAACGGGCTTATACACCTAGTTAGCTCATACCTCTCAAACCGTAAGGTTTTGACAATCAATCTCCAGGAAAGCACCTAGACCAGACACCATCACAACACAACGCAGATAAACGTCACGGAGAAAGCGACGAAAGTACCTTTCATCAAACAACTCCTCCGACACCTAGCAACAAGGTTCTACAAACAGACTCACGCACATACAACATCCACACTTATTTCCTCACTGGGTAGATATGACCCCACCCACGACACACAGACGGCCGCTGTCCCTACTGACCGCTTAGCTCTAACCATAATACAACAATAAGAATATAAATACTAATAGATGCTGCTTCACAGATATGTTCCAGGTGACGCAAGGGCACATCCCCAGGGTCGCAGCTTAGCCCCAACGGAAGTACTAATTTGATTGCATGCCTTTTCAGTTACGAGTAGGCAACAGAAGAAGAGGTGCATATCGTTCCTGCTTGAGACTCACTAACAAGGTATTTGTAAAGTAACACCCCTCCTTATTCCTTACCATAGGGATATCCTAGTCTCTAGGGTACCTGCATGATCTGTAGCGGGATTTTTCCTGGCAGGGTTTCTTTCTTGCTAGGCTTTTTCATCTCACTCTTAGCGCGACACTTATCGTACTGTTTCGTTTCACTATCTCCTGATTCTTAATGGAAAGAGCTTATGAGTTTGGTACTTGGGCAATCAATCCAGTTGCCTTCACTCGTGATGTGAGATGGGGGTAGCTCTATAGAGGTTGTCTGCCACCAGGGATGAGTGGGTTTTGAGGGTCCAGACCCGAGTTAAAAAAAAAACAAGCAATAGTTTCATATACTAAAATTTGCACAAAATGCAAATATGTTTCGCAAACTATTTTGAAACCTCATTTCCAATCCCGTCATTTTACATTACATTCTGCTACTGCTTTAAAAGAATCTGATATTTCATCGAAATATTGGTAAAACTCACAGTGAAATATTTTCCCTTCACATTCAGCAAACGTAGAACATTCCTCGTTTTCTCGGGATAGTTACTCAAAAACTGTTTAACTATAGAAAATATTTTCAACAGGAAAGCAGCGGATGAAAATACCAGCTTTTTTCTTTAGTTTTGAAAAAGAAACATCTTGTTGGGTTGAATATTTCCGTATATATGACGGTTTAAGAATAGAAACCTTGAATTCTGCTGTCCTGGAATTATAAAATCAATCTATTTTTTTATCACTAGAAGCGCCTGTAGTTCCTAAACCGTTAATTAATATATCATCCTGTAAAATTGTTCTCCCTATACCAATTATCAATAATATAACTTCCCTTATCCCTTATATCATATATCTGTAAAGCCTTAAACAAGTATTAAGTTCTATTCCAACCCTAAATTTTATATTTCTTCATAAGTATTAAATAAACCGACTGCATCACGCTTTCTATTCCTAGGAACAGCAGTAAAAATATCGCAGGCAAGAATTAAATGTGTTTTACTTCTCCCAAATATTCTAGATCCCCCATTCCCAATTGGATTATATAGGCTATGTGTTAGATCCCACAGGAGAGCCTACAATTTGTTTGTAAAGTCCATTGTTAAACTGAAAGTAAGCATTATTAGGTAAAATTGTAACTAATTCCAGAAAGCCTGCTTCATTAAACTTAGTGAGTTCTCTTATTCAATACCTAAGTTTTTAAACTATTAGTAGCTAAACATGGAGGAGGTTTAGTGAATAAAGTTGTAACATCAAGGGATTACAAATAATATTCATTGGGGACCAAAATGCCCAAAACGTTAGATTTATGATCTCAGCTGTACTTATTAGGGATAGTTGTACAATCTTACAAATAGTACAAGACTTACCTTTATAAGTAATTTTGGTCATTTATAAAATATGATTTTCCGCCTCTAGAAGTTGTCGCATGTTTTCCTTTCAGAAGCCTGTTCCCGACGTCTGCATCTGTAACCAGCAAAATGTGTTTATAATTTCCATCATATTGCTATTTATAAAAGAAAGTTTTATGAGCTGCAAAACTGTGAGTTGAAGATTTATAATTTGACCAATAATAAAAAGGATTAATAATTAGTTCCTTGTAAAGTCTTGTATTACAAATCTGGTAACTGAAATTGTTCACGTGAAACCTAATTTATAATAAATAAATGTAATATTAGATAGTTTTACACTTAATATGTCATGGTAGATTTAGCCCCTGCAATACGTAATCCGACAACTAAGTACACAAGCCCGCTAAACAAATAGACTACGTAGCAATTGCAGGGGCAAAGCCTGAAGTGTGATATTAAAGAAACATTTTTAGGTGCCTTTGTGCTTTAAGTAAAAAACTATTAGAGTTAGTTAGAATGCAAATGGAGAGGAAAAAATTACAAAAATAGAAAATTATCAATGTTAACAATGTGTGACTATTTAATGAAAAAAACCTCTGGTTTTGATAATATAATAACAGACACATCTGCAAATAGTATGCAACTTACCGTTAATATTGCACTTTTGGTCCTTTTTAAAATATGATTTTCCGGATCCAGAAGTTGTCGTAAGTTTTCCTTTCAGAAGCCTGTTCCCGACGTCTTCATCTGTAACCAGGAAAGTGTGTTTATAATTTCAATCATATTGTTATTTATAAAAGAACATTTTCAAACATTGTAATAATAGTAAAGTTGCATTTCTATTCTACGAAAAACTACCAGGATTTTAACTTTTTTAAAACAATATTTTGGGTAAAAACTAAAACTTTAGATTACATTATTTCAGCAATACCAACCTAGGAGCGACCCTAAATGCCTTATATAATGGGAAATTATAGACCACCATAATTAGAAACGAAAAAAGGAAGCGAATAAATAATAACAAACAAAATAGTCCATCTCAAAAATTCCAAGGAAATTCTCTTTTTATTTTGCCACTTAATATTGTTGTTTATAATTAATCACTTTAACAATAGTTTATGACTATCCGAACTTTAAATTTTGTAAATTTGTAAAAAGTTACTGAGACAGGACGTTTTCAATCGCATGTGGCGATGTTCATCAGTGTCTTCTGCTTGGAGATGTTGGGTCAAGCGGTGACTGTTTTAAAGGCAGGTTTTCGATAGTATCAAAGAGTATGTCTGATTTGTATTGCGTTTGTTCGTTTAATATCTTTGTGCTTTGTGTTTTTGTGTGTCTGTAAATTTCATAATGTGTAAATGTTTAATTTACATAAAACAAACCCTTAAAACTGTATACAAAAATAAAGACTCACTGAACCAAAGTTATATCAACTTCACCTAAGTCTCCCCAACACGATCGGACGCGAACTCACAACAAATCATAATAGACACTAATAATTGGGCAACTAATAATCTAATAAACATTAAAAACAAACACAACAAAAAGTTTAATCAACTATTATGTAAAACAAAAAACTCAAACTACTCTCAACCCAAACACAAAAATTCTACCTCCGTACATTTAACCTCACTAACAACAAATTCACACAACAGGAAATGAATATAATAAACAAAGGCCTGAAATAGGACCTACATTAAAAATCAAATAATATTACAAATAGAAACATTATACTACAACTGAAACAGCAACACACAAAACCGTCAACAAAGACCAAAACTCACTTCGACATGACACAAAAAACGTAAACGAACACAAAAACATAACCATTAAAAACGTGAACAATTAAATTAAAATCGCAGAAAACATAAAACAAAAAGCTACACTAAACATCACACTCACCACAGCAGAAAAATGCAACAACACAGTAAGTGTTATTACAAACATCTAAATGACAAAATCAAAGAATACATAACAAATAATAATATAATACAACTAAATACAGATCCAACTGAGAAATATCACAGAACCATCAAAAAACTAATTAACAGATCCGAATACATTATCAGCAAAAACAAAAAAAACCACCACCTAAAACAAATCCACCCTAAAGTACCTACCCTCCAAGCTCTCTCTAATACTCACAAACCCAATGTCCCCATCCGAGCCATCATCAACTAGACAAATGTCCCTTAACATAAAGTAACAAAAACATAACAAAATAATCAGACAATCTATAAACTTAAACACAGGAACACCAATATAAAACAGAACAAACCTCATAAATAAAATAAAAGACATAAACATACCACACAATTCAACAATACTATCACTCGACATAACAAATATGTACACCAACATACCCATACCCGAAAACGCTAAATATCATAGAAATTAATACAGAACAACATACCGAAAACCCACGTTACCGAAATCCTATACATCCTCCAAACCATCTCTAAACAAAACTATTTCACCCACGCACCTAACTTCCATTCATAGCCAGATGGCCTACCCATGAGAAGTCCTATCAGCAGTGCCTTAAGCGAAATTTTCCTACAACACATAAGAACACCAAGATAAACACAAGTAATACACACGCACACAAATTCATTTAAAGGCACAGATAAGTCGTTGATATCATAACACTATACCGAGGCAACACCTAACAATGCGTAAAACTCCACACCTACACTAATAAAATACACCCAAAAATCAAGTTCAACTCAGAAATTGAAACCAACCTATCTTTAAACTTCCTCGACCTCACCATAACAAAAATCCACAAACAAAAACAGCTTCTACATTTACAGGAAACCCATAACAACAGACACACTTATCCACAACACCCCAAACCACCCTAGCGAGCACAAACACGCTGCATCCAGACTTAAAGAAGTTTCAATGACCTTAGAAAACCTAAACATGGTACTAAACAATATTTAATATTTAACATAAACATATGGATACAACACCACAATTATAGACAAACTGCACAATGTACAAAAAACACTAAAATTAACACTACAGAGAGGGAAAACAAATAAATCACAACACCATACATAAACAAAACATCAAATAAAATAGCTCACAAATTTCAAAAAAACGGATACAAAATAGCATACAAAACTAATAACAATTTGCAATACAAAATACAGCATGACACCTACAACAAAAAAAACTTCAAGCCTCAGGTATATACAAACTGAACTGCGACGAATGCAACACATTCTACAGTGAGCAAACAAGTCGTAGTTTTAAACAAGGAGTCGAAGAACACAAACGGAACACCAACTTCACTTTTGGTGTTACAGATTATGGAGAATGGTATCACACAGTCATGCTATGCTAAGTAAAAAGATTTTTAACATATTTTAGGTATATATTCATACGTAACATATTCTTGAAAACTTACTTTTTTTTAAAAATCAAGTATAAAACTATATTTTTTCATTTTTCACGTTTTAGTTATGTTTTGGAGACGTAGAATATTAACAAATATTTTAGATTAGGTTGAACATTGAAAACTCTTAGTCTATTCTTATTTAATTATTTTTCGTACAAACATCCCAATGGTAAATGACTACTTCCATCTAAGTTGGCACAATTTTTCGTGAGCCCAGTCCTCACACATTGACAACGCTTTCAGTCTTCTTCAGAACTCTCGCCGCAAATTATGTAGCGAGTGACAACGTTAGTCTTGTTTGGGATAATTTCGTCGTTATTATTTAAACCTTTCTTAAACTTATACTTTTGTAATATGTCCTCATTTTGTTTTCCACAACTTTCATTTGCAATGAGTGTTTCACCACTTCCCCATAGATATAGCTCTGTGTCTATCCCCTAATGAGCTTCTTGGAAGATTGTATTTTTCACTTGTTTCCCTTATTGTCATTTTTAATTTTAAACTTATTCTATTGTTCTCTTCTACACTCTTTACTATTTTCCTCTTATTATTCTCATTTGTCTTTGGTAAAAACATTCTTTGTCTAGAGTTTTAATTGTACATATTTTCAGATTATATTTTGTCCGATACCATCCGAAAGTACTTTGTCCGATACCACCCGAACGCCAATTGACATGGATTCAACTATAGAGAAGTTATTAGTTTGTGTAGGAATTCATATAACATATTACTTATAGAGGAACATAGTACGTTTAAGATGGTGAACAAAATACATATAAATGCTTACATTTACTGAAGTTATAATCTCCCAAACCTAACTTTGTACTGCAACAAACACGAAAAAACAAAAAAAACATGACACTGCAAATAAACGACGCAGGGATATCATCCAATATGTTGACAACGGCTCTGTTTTCCTTAAAGAAACAATTTGATGGCAGGACAGGTGCTGCCTTTCGTCGTTTGCTGGCTAAACATGATTTGTCCGATACCACCCCCTCTCCGATATTATACAACTTTCCTCTATATTGACTAAGTATAACAGTCTTGTTTAGTCAATAATAATTGAAATAAATAAATTCAGAAATAAACACTACCTGTATGTTTTGTGGTTAGGCAAAATATTGAACTGATATGGTTTAATTATTATTGAGCACGGAAATGGCATTTACAATATCACAAAGGCTTTCTTCATCTTCATAGCTTTAACATCCATAATCACAGCTCCTACTTCCAGATTCACGTTCCCTCACAACATCCTGGGCAAAGCTGGACACGTAAACCTACTATAGCTTGCCTATATACATTGTCAGCTTTATATATTGTCAACTAGAGTAGCCTAACTATTATTAGTGTTTGCTGACTTAAATTTTAAAAAAATATTTAGTGGTTTTTGAGTAATTAGATAAAAAAACGATTAGTTCTTGACTTCGCGCTGCAAATAGCATTCTTGATTGTAATAGTTCAAGGTAAGTCCGTCGAGGGCAGCACCTGACGATATCATTTACCAATAATTTACTTAGGGCTCAATTATTGGGCCAGTGTTGTTCATGATCTACATCAACGACATATCGTCAACACCCAACACACAAGTCGCCATATTTGCAGATGACACCGCGTTATCCGCTCAGTCATGGGAACCACATCTAATACACTCAAATTTACAGGACCACCTTACAGTACTAGAATCATGGCTGAGCTACTGGAGAGATAGGGTGAACGTGGCCAAGTGCCAGGCTCTGCTTCTCACCAAATGTAGGACTCACGAAACTCAACACACCAATAAAAGTAGTATGCGAGGACTTTCACTAGGGGAACTAGGTCAAATCTCTGGGAGTCATACTCGACAGAGGCCTGACTTGGGACCCTCACATTACCAACATGTTAAAGAGAGCGACAATTAGAATAACACAGCTATTTCCTATGCCTAACAGGACAAGCCTACTTTCACTACGAGTGACCACTACTATATACGTATCTATGTTACTCACGTACGCTTCACACGTCTGGGGCTATGCAGGCAACTCATGCACACGCAGACTCCAGTTATTCCAAAATAATCACGAAGGCACCTAGATGTACAAGATTAACACTGGTTCAGACTAACTTTAAAGTGCCTATCATCAAATAACACCTCCTACACTTTGTCTCAAGGTTCTACAAACAGGCTCATGAACATACAACATCAACACTCATTTCCTCACTGGGTAGATACACACCTACCCACCCACGACACACGCAGACGGCCAGTCTCCATATTTAAATAGTATAGGCAAATTTATATCTAAGTAACGTCAACAAAATTGCTAAAACCTTATGCCTGACGATGTACAAAGTCAACGGAAACACGAAACCTAATTCCTAGGTTCCACAAATTTGCAAAAATTGCAAAATAACATTGTTACACCACAAACTCTATACACCGGAGGTTTATATAAAACATGCCCCTTTTATATAATACAAATATATATATATATATATATATATATATATATATATATATATATATATATATATATATATATATAGCTACAAAGTATGTGATAAGGATAGATTTGGTTGTAACACAAACCAGGTAATGTATACGAAGGTAGGCTAATACACTCTTTAGGAGAACCTTAAATTACATATTTCTATTATAACTCTAGTACATTTATTAAACAAACCGACTACATCACGCATTCTATTCGGAGGAACGGCAGTGAAAATATCATTCTCAAGCAGTTAATATAGTCTCAAATGTGTTTTACTTTTCCCAAATATTCTAGATCTCCCATTCTCCATTGGATTATATAGGCTAGATGTTAGATCCCACAGGAGAGTCTACAATTTGTTTGTAAAATCCATTGTTAACTTAAAGTAAATATTATTAGGTAAAATTGTAACTAATTCCTGAAAGCAAGCTTCATTAAACTTAGTGAGTTCTTCTATTAAATACCTAAGTTAAAAGTATTAGTTGGCACGTTTAGAACAATGTAATTTGTGAAGAAAAAATGACATGGTTTTAAACTTTACGCTGCATCTTAGAATTTGCCCCTTCAATTATAAAAAATGCTACTAAGATGTCAAAGCATGCGTACGGGCAAATACAGGGGGCACTGCTTGTAGCTAATTAAACAAGTTATTTAATATGTTTTTGTCCTTTAAATAAAAAGTATTATAGGTATTCAAACTGTAAATAAAGAGGAATAAAAAGGTAAAAATACAAGCATAACAATGTGGACTAATATAATTACAGTTGTTCCTCCATATCCGCGGGTAATAAGGACTGGGTGTGTTGAATACTATACTTACAGACAATTACAGTATACAGGAGTACATGTACATAGATACGGGAATTGCATAAGTACATTACATACTGTATAATTTGTAAAATATTACAGTACAGTACAAAAGTATTGCTATGTACAGAAGAGCCATTGGGATTGCTGTTTGTACTTACCCTCACGTAGTGTACAGTACTCCATTCCCCTTGCAGCCACCAACAACCCATGTTTGTTTTCAAACGTGGAGGCAGTTATTTGATTTTGAGAACCTATTTAATAGAGCTGTAGAGAGAGTATGTATGTGTGAAATGGTGCACTTCATAATTTACACGTTACTACGTAAGAAGTTTTAAGTTGAAGTGGAGAACAAGAAAGATTTACTCAGAAACATCTTCATCTGAAAGTAGAGAAGACTCGAAAAAGAACGGTCTTTTCTGTTTACTGATGCTGACGATAACTAGCTCTTTCGTATTTCTAATTGAAAATACGTTGTGTAGGAGATTGATTTTTGTTCATTTCGCTGAAGAGGCTGCGTCTTTATCCAGCGCAATGGCAATTATATGACTTTAAGAACTTATTTAATAAAGCTGTACAGAGAGAAGGTCTATATATGTGGGAAATAGTACACTTTACAAAGAACAAGTTAAAACAATTATCACGTACAAAAAGAAGTTTTAAGTTAAAGTTAGGAACAAGAAATATTTTTAGTCAGAAACTTTAAAAAAATTCACGTGGAAGTGAAAAAGTCTCAGTGTTGGAAAAAGAACTGTCTATTGAACCTGGCGCTAATGGAGAAGTTGAAATAGGTTTATAATGGGTTTATTGGCAAAACGATAATGCCAATAATTTAAGCATGCTTCACTGTCTGTAAGCTGTATGCTGCATTAGAGGTCATGTGAACACCATTGCACGCCTAGGAAGTTATAATTCTACATGTAAATTGAAATCAACTACCATTTAAACACTCTTTATATACGGGAATAAAGGGTTATACCAGCAAAGTTCTGATACCTCACACAAAGACAAAGAAGGTAGTTTACAAGATTAGGTTTCCTACAAGAAAATAAATCTACAAAACAAAGAATTTACACAAAAATGCAATACACAATAAAACGAAATCTACAAGAAAACTAATATAATAAAAGGCAATCTACAAGTAAGTGCTGTCTATAAGAAAAGAATGGTCATCGACAAGAAGAAGTAATTTATAGGAACATGTAATATAAAAGTAATCACGAATGCTATTTTAGTCGAGATTTGTTAAACCGTAGAATTATAGAAAAATAGCAACGAACAGAAAAGGTTTATTGTAAAATAAAAGATAAGAAAGCGACGCCGCTAAACGCGCGAGCCATGAGTCACTGGCCTTACAACTATCAATTATACAAGAGTGGTTGAAAATAAACTGAAAAGTTTACGAAATTTCACAAGATGTAGATTGATAAAATGCACTGAAATACATGTTGGTTAAATATATATTACCACAATAACGCCTCACAAGTGTACAATACATACGCCCTTGGCAGTAAGGCAGTTCTATGCAGTAAGGCAGTTCTCATTAGGGAATACTATTGTGCTATAAAAGTACTGTTGCTATAGTAGGGCGAGGAACAGCACACAGCGTTAGTTCCAATATTGTTTATTGATTTGTCTTAAAGCCCATACTTTACCGTGTTATTATTCGTTCACGAATTGTTAAACCTTTTTAAACTAACAAATTGTTTTGTACACACTAAACAACTATCAATACTGCGAAGTCTCAAGGTCCGTGAAGTCGTCTCTTTAAGTTGTGTTGCAGCCTCTAAGTGGGAACATTTTATTATCTCTGTTGTAAGTGAGGCCAAGCAGGGATGTAACACTTTCCATGACGGAATATCGGCTCAACTCAACACTTCGTTTTAAGCAAGACAGAAGACGATAGAAAGAAATGTTACTGTAGGCAATAATTTACAGAATTTCTACATAAATGCTTTGAGTTTCTTCAATGCGTTACTCAGTTATTGATTATTATTTTAAAAAATCAAGGCTGGTAGCGATACATTGTAAGAAAACAAATTTTAATAAGTGCGCCCAATTTACTGAACAAGGAGCCATTGCCTTGTTAAAATTCAGGTTGTGTCTCGACAAAAGGCATCCTACAACGCTAAGTCTAAGGCCAAAAGAACCTATCGGGGTAAATATCAAGCTAGAAATGTTTACTTTATAGTATAATAAATTTACCTTCTCCATTCACTTGAGTTCAAGGTCTTTTATTTTCCAAGTGTAAACGTCTACAGCACAGAGTAAAACATTAGGTAAATGTGCAGCACGTGTAAAGCTCTATTAGTTCATGCGTGAATCCTCATCTGGAACAAATAATTTCATTTAGGCTAAACAACGGCTTTCCTCTGAATTTAGAGGTTATGTTAATATCGTTTTCAATGTTAATTCCTATAAATATAGAAGCTGACTATATGCTAAATGCATATATTTAATACCTATGTATAGTTATTGGGAACTTTGTGATAAAATAGAAACTACAAACAATAGTAAATAAAATAAAATCTAATAATTTTTAAAAATCTTAATTTTTTACCTGGACTAAAATCACAACTTACTGATATTTCTCAGCAAATTATAATTTATCATCTGGTTATAAGGAAATATTGCACTCTATTTTGTGTTTTAATGCGTTTCCTTAAGGGAATTAGAGCGAGTATAATAAACCATGAGCCTGATAATATTGAATATTGATAGTTTTATATTAAATATTGTAAGTTATTAGGTTTGAAGAGGAGATTTATCAGAATCCACCTATCAAACTGAGTATTTGTTAAACCCATCTGGAATGTTTGTATACAAGTATTTCTGAAAATAGGCTAACACACAAACTCACACACACACACACGAACAGACACACACACACACAACACACACACACACAGCACACAAACTCACACACACACACACGAACAGACACACACACACACACACACACACACACGAACAGACACACACACACACACACACACACACACACACACACGAACAGACACACACACACACACACACAACACACAAACTCACACACACACACACGAACAGACACACACACACACACACACACACACGAACAGACACACACACACACACACACACACACACACACACACACACACAGCACAACACAATACAACACAACACAAACACACAACACACAAATAACACACACACACACACACACACACACACACACACACACACACAATATCACAAATACTTAAAAGATCCTAATTATATTAGAAATTTTCATATTTGTGATCAAATAACTTAACCAAAACAATAACTTATTTCTATGATTTTATAATAACATTCAATTTCGTTTGCTATGGTTATTACTTTAAGGATGATTAACCCTATTTGCTTTCTAAAGATAAACCCTTAATGATATTTCCTTCTAAAAAAATATTTATGGGCCCTGGATACTAACAAAAGGTTCAATCAAAATTATTTTTAATCTTAACAGTGAATTTATTTTTCAAAACAGATTAAGTTAAGCATGAATATAATTCATTTCAACCCCTTATTTTAAGTACATAAACATTATTTCAAACATTTCATTTATGTTGCCTGACATTTCTGTGTCACCCTAAATTTTGTTTATTTCTAACTGGCTTTTGTATATATTGGATTTACAACTGATTAACCAACTGCCCTAATTCCTATCAAACAACTAACCATTTAATTTTTAAATTACAAGAACATAATTAGATACACATTTTCTATAACCACATTTATTTCTAAATCAAAAACCCTCTAGATATAATATATATTTTAAATAAAGAAATTGCCATCAGTTTAGTTCCCTAGAAGTAGCACAATTATATATGTTAAGGTTCCTCTTTTACCTTTATTTAAGGTTGAAGTGATTATTTCAAATTTTGACTATTTCTAAACGTTTCTTTACATCTGACTAGTTTAATACCGCCATCTTGGTTTTATGACGTAAACCAGTATGGCGTCGTATTTGTCTCAGGCCTTATTTGTTCTTCCAAGATATAGCCACTATACTCAAAAACATGTTTTCATGAAAGTTGACTTCAAAAGAAATTTGTTTATTTTCCATTTCAACCTCAAAATATTGAACTTTATAATTATTTGAAAGACATAAGAAAGCTCTAACCTTTTGAAACTGGAGCAGGTTCCAGCGTCCTTGTAAACGTTGGTACAAGGTTGTTGCAGACCTCTCAGGTTGTTTTAGACGATCTACTTTGTGATCCGATTGAGTCCTTCTCTATGTATTATTTTGAGTTGGTTATCGCTCTTCTGCCTCTATTCTTTCTTTACTGTTTTACGTGTTACCGCAAATTTAGCTTTCAAAATTCAAAAGTTCTTTATTTATTACAAGGTTATAATTTCACTATCTTTATACTTTTTTATCTATATCAATTCATTTCCGACTTAAGGCTATAATTTTAGAATTTCGATTTCTTTCGAATTTTCTCAACCCGACAATTTAAAACATTTAAATCTGACCTTGGTAACTTGAAAGTTAGTCACTGCTTTGCTTCTACATTAGAAATACAAATTTCACTGCCTTTTTTTTACTGACTTCAATAATTAGGAAACACAACACAATTCCATGTTAAAAAGACCACATTTAGAGAGTAAAATCCCTACAATGGTTGGGAAACTCACATATCAGGCTACCAGGCTACCACTACAAACGAACTTAGGCCATATGATTCTTCTACACTTTAATTTAAAAAGCACAGCGAGTTCGAAACGACTTTCCGGGTTAACTACTCATACGACGCTAAAAACTGCCTTCGTTGTCTTCTCCTTCCCTCTCTGGCTACTCCTCCTCTGGTGGTGAGACTCACTCCAATCACAAAATTCTTAAGATACGTTGTGAAATATCATACGATATATTCTTGCTGGTATTTTTCCAATGCCAATGGTCTTCCTAGCTGCATTTTCGCTTCCTTTCACTGTTTATATTCTACTTCTCTTCCAAATGAACAAAACTGTCCCTTCTTTAGAATGGTTTTTCTTTACACATTCTTGTTAATAGGTATTTGGATAGGGCATGATATTTGTAGTTAAATCCTGTCTGTTTAGAATTTACGATTAAAATTTTAAATTTTTAAATTGTATATATATAATTTTACATATATATACTTATAATAATGTATTAGATTAAAAAAAAAGTCAACACGGCAATAACACAAAATGACTGAAAGTTATATTTCCTGTTACAAAAATGTCAACGTGTTCTATTGGCGTTCGTTTTGCATTTTAAGGCTCTGCTTCATTTACTTTATTTGAATTTTTTGCTGTAATTTTGAAGTTCTGGTTTGATTGTTTACTGGATTTTTCTGCCTGGTCGGCCTTTTTTTTACTGGTCGGCTCTACTTTTATTCACTAAAATTGTGTTTCACTGATGCTTCGTCCGTCTTCTTCCGCACATCCCGGGAGGAAATCTTTCTGTCAATGTTTCACATCGCGTAAGAATTTATTGTTAGTCTTTGAATGCAGGTAAACTTCAGTCACCTCAGTTCTGTTTTACTCAAGTTTGTTAATATCTTGCGTTATTGTTTGCTACAAACCCATTTTGCAAACGGCGTAGTTCCGTTCCCCGGGATGTACGTGTGCGGTGCACGGACGCGGGTTGGTTACATCCCATAAATTTTGATGATAAGGCCGAAACGGTGCCGATCCTAGGCCGGCGTCAAAGCAAGAAGAATTTCGATGACTCTGGTGGCAGCTAAATCAGAATAAACAGATTTATTGTAACTTCGTATCATGTATTTTTCTAAATTACTTATTTTAAAAATATTTATTCCTTTTATTTAATCTAAATTGTATGGAATTAAAGTGCATCACACTTGATAAATTTTACGAGCACACCGCTTTTTCATATATTTAGTACAAATTAATTTTTATGTACAATGATTTTTCTATAGCTGCCCAGACTGAAGTACACTATGTTATACAGTTGCGCTGATTCCGATTTTCTATTCCAGGAGTCGTTGATTGTAATGGTATGTAGTGATAGTCGATACTCGATTCTGCATTGATTAAGGCGCCGATTCCGATTCTTGTTTTTTTAATTGTTAAAATAAGTGAACTGTGTAATATATTGGGAAAATAACTAATCATCAACTGTGTCTTATTTATGTATTAGTTGGTTTGAATGAATTTAAACGCAAATTGTGATCACAAAAATATTATTAATATTTGTAACGAACCACAACAAAGACGATCGCAAGCACTCATGGTCCGTTTATTTGTCACTTTTATCCTATATATGTGTCATGCTTTCAGATATTCCTATTCATAATCATAACAAACAACGTTTTGTGTAGCCTATTACATTAAAACAGAGTTTTCAAAAGGCTTCACTATATTGTAAGCTAAATTATTATTAGAGAATATCATGGAGGCATATATAACAAGAAAAATCGAGAATTGACCTAAATATCTAGAATCGAAAGAAAAGGTTTAGAATCGAAATTGGTAACGGAATTGAAACGTTTAGGAACCGTTCCATCCCTACTATATTATAATAGGTTTTTTTCTCCTGAAAAGTACAACAATATAATGTTTTACGGGGCTGGGGGAGGGGTATGAAAATTATATGACATACGGCACAGTACTGACATAGGTCGAGAACCCCTCAAATGGTTTATTGGTATTGTTAGTGCGTCATATCCGGATTGTTTTACTTTGAAATAGCTATGAAAGTTTCTTTCTTATCACACCAATGAAGTAGGCACGCTGTAGCGGCTTCAACAAAGTATGAAACGGTACTAGAAAATTCGCATCCTTAGTGAAAGTGACAGGTACGGAGCTTAAAATTTCTCCAAAATTATGAATTCAAAGGACAGATTCAACTCCTCTCACTACACCTGGACCTGGACTTCAACATGTAATAGTTTTGCATTTTGTACTTTAATTAAAACTAAAGCACCTCTTGAATGTACTTGTAAAAAACTTGTGGTAGCATCAAATTTATTATCCATACGTAAGAATGGTTTCCCCCTTAAAGTGAGTGGGTAGGCAAACCATGGAATACTTACTAATAAGTAATATAACTCCAATTATTTTGCGTGCAATCTACAATTTAAGTTTAAGAATTTGAGAGTTCCTGTCAATGTAGCGACCGATGAGGGGGTCTTTGAAAACATTTTGTGGCGAAGGACTGCCAAAAACGAATTTGTTTAGGTATTCTTGTAGAGCCAAAAATTAAAAGAAAAACATTTTGCGTTTAGGTTCTGTTACAAGTATATATTATTTTATTTACAATTTAATTGCTTATTTCTAGAGATTCCTTTAAATTCATATGATTGCTAAAGGTTTATGTATGTTCCCTCAGAAACGACGCAACGGCAATATAAAGCATTCTATAGAGTTATCGTAACAACATATTCGAATAAGAAAGTTCAGAGAAGAAGAATCTAAATTCGTCTCAAGACATTTGTAGTAAAAGTGTCTGGAACAATCGTAGACTAGACTGGAACAATCAAATACAAAACCGCGACCTGCAGGGTGTAGAAGTTATCGTCCAACAATGATGCACGAGTGTAAACATCTTTTTAAATAATTTCGTAAGCTGAATCTTAAAAGAAGATTGTGGAAGCTTGGAATATCGTACAGAGCTAGGAGACGGCTCGTAGGAGCAGAGGAAAAATAGGGGTTTTCATAGGACTTGGGGGGGGGTTTAAATTGCAATCAAAAACACCTGATTATGATTTGTAAATGAATATTATAACCAAACGCTTTCACATAAAATATAATTTACAAAAAAAAAATTACTTTGAAAAATTGAATTATATGAAATTCAATTTGTATTTAAAAATAAAATTATACAAAAGTTTAAAATTTGTATAAATATGAATACAGGCATTTGCCCCTACATGCCCCTAGTTAATGTTATATATTCCAAATTTCCGCTTTTAACCATTCCACAAAATGAATTTCATATACTTGAGTATTAGACTTTTTGTCTAAATAGAGTAATATAAATGCAAGGTATATTAGACATTGACAATTTTTGTGAATAAGAAGTGCAGGATTACCAGAGGTTAAGGGCGTATGTGACTTAATAATGTGCAAGGCTAGAGCTAGCTTTACTCCCTTAGGACACCTTTAGGCCACAAACCCTAACCGACACGTTGTGACGTATGTACCAGAACTTCCTAAGGAAATAATTAGGAAACGTTTTCAGTGTATAAATGTATTGATAAAGTAAAGCTTACTCGAGAAAACTTCTCTCTTTCTTCGGCGCAAGATTCCACACTTTGTCGAGTGCTGGTAATAGATTACATTTTGTTGTTATCAATAATTTACTTAGAAGATTCAAAAAATCAATCATCTAATAAATCATTGAAATAACTGACATTAGTTTTGCCTGTGCCTGTACCCTTACTGGAATCTAATACGTTCTATAAACTTCAAGAATAGACACTTTCTTGAGAAAAACCTCACAATTTAATAGTACTTGGCAAAGTTTTGTGAATTTATGAAAACATAGGACTTAGAAACGTGTAACCCACAAGTTAGATGTTGCAAAAAACAATAAATTACTTGTTCAGAAAAGAAAATTAAACCGTATAAATTTAAACATCAACCCCATTTATTCACGAAATACAACGCATAAAATTCACTTACAATGTCGACCCCTGCTATTAACTAACATTTTATTTAGCATAAAATAATTTACAAAATAATGTATATTGATTTAGAAATTTAAATACAAAGTTTTGTGTAACTGACCAACATACAATTTAGTGTATTGTTTTATTTTAATAAGTAATTTTGTTCGTTGCTTACCTGAAATGACCCTGTTCTTCAAGAGATTTAGAAAAGGTTGTGTCGAAAGGGGTAATTTCGAAGACATGGTCGAGACAAAGAACATGTAAGCGGGTAGACATTCATTTCAGTATTCTGTGAAGGAAAATGAATATTAAAAATACATTTAAATTCAGATCAACAGTTTTTCAATACATATTTATGTAAAGTTCTTTAAATGTTCGTCTGGACTATGTAAAACAGCGCAACACAACATTTCTTATACAAGTCATTGTGATTAGGCGGTAACAAGTAATTGTCATCCTAAAATGTTCCAAGAAACAGGATCTTCATTTCCTTACACGTTACAATACTCTTCTCGCGTACAATATAAAATATAACACTATCATCATGAGTTCATGATAATGCCAAATACCCCACAAGTTCTTACAATGGTTGCAAATTGTCTCTCGCTGTAAAAGTACGCTATGCTCTGATCAACTGTTGCCATCATCGCGGAGCGTTGCAGGAAGAGAACGTAATAACTAAATACAATAAAACTCCCGCTTATCCGACATAATGGGGGCGGAACCTTTTCAGATGAGCCATGCTAAGTCTCCTAAAGTATATTTTTTCAAGTAAAACCCATAAAACCTTTTCTAATGTTAAATATCACAGTAGTTGTATTTTCTAACAAAACCTCCCGCATCTCCCCTCACGTTTACCGTGTTGGGGTAAAAATCACGTAACAGTCCTATTTAACCCGGGTTTCGATTACGGGAAGTTCAGATGAAACGAGGCTGTACTAACGAACACCAACACACAGTCAATAGTTAATTCTTCAGTGAGTTAAGGTGCAAAGCCATCGTCAGTGAGTATAGCTAATATAACACGTAAACTTCAAGAATACGGTTAAAATTATAACTATTTACTAACACTATATTCACACTGGTTTAGACAGATTAGTTATAGCTTAGACTATTCACTGAACTAATGAGTTTAGATGAATTCATCAGAGATACTCGCCCATAATGAAGACTGTCTTTTTATTAAAAATAGTTTTTTACTCAACCAATGAAATAATTTCTTTCAACCCTTAGTGGATGGCAATTGATGTTAATACAGCTTTTTCAAATATTTATTTGTTAATTAAATTTTTAAAAGTTGATGTCTTGGACACGTTTAATCTGAATGACTACGTGTTTGAAATCCAGCCCTTAGGCATTGAGATGACAATCCCATAGCTAGAAATTCAATACATAGGATGTATATGTAATTATAAGAGAAAGGTTCCTTGCAATAATGAAGCATTACAAGAGATGGATAGAATGAGAAGTTATAGACCACCATCAGCTTCATAAATTAGAAACCAAATAAAAGAAATCATATAAAAAGTAACCAAACAAAAATTATAGTCCATAATCATATAGTGTATAGGAAGGAAATGAAAAATTGCAAGGAAATTCGATTTCTATTATATTCTATATATATATATATATATATATATATATATATAAATTAATAATAATTGTAATTATAAATTAAAGTATCCCTAAATTAAAATATTTCTTTGTTAACCTCAGTAGGAATGACTTTACAAATTCTTTTCTCTATATTGTGTTTAATATTGAGATCACTACCGTGCTAAGATTATATATATTCCGATGGCATGCGGCAATATCCCACAGGATGTAATTGCGTCACAGATAAGTCGCAAGAGTACATCCTAAACCACTAGGTGCTACTGAAGGCAATAATGCTCAAGGCTAGTCTATAAACGTATACGGCAAGATATAGAGTCTCCGGCTTGGTGTGCTCCCATACAAGCTGAGAGAGCTTACTTATTTAGTATAAAGTAAAGTAATTGCTCACCTCCACCAGATGTCGTTCTAAACCACGAAGCCGAAATGTCGCTTCTGAAAAAATACAATATAATTTGTAAACATTTACTGTAGTGAAAATGATAAATAGATAATATTAGATAGATAGTCAGTAACATAGATGGTAATTAAATAGATAAATGAATATTTATATCTGTAAATAAAAATAAAATTATTTACATTAACCTTTCCTATGCAATGTCTATTGGAAGTTGTATAGAAATGCTTACATGAGTAATGAAGTTTACTTAGGATGTAGGCTACTACAGGATACTTGATTCTAAGGGAAGGAAATTAATACACAGCTGACTGTTTTTTAAAATGACAGATTTACTTCAAGTTTGAGTTCAAAGTTGTAAATTTTACAGATTGCTATACATAAATAATTTGTCCAGCTCTAATTTGTCGCTATGCATCAACACGCTTATAATTATTCTTTCTACTAATACAATCTTATAAAATTGCACTTAATTGTCTTAAGGCGTGTATAGGTTACTGCACTTGGATTGATAAAGTTTATATTTGAAATTATTTTTCAACAAATTAATGAAAAGTTTATAAAACTTAATATTTTATACTTTAAAGAGTGGGTTTTGAATTTAAGATTATTGAATAGTTTTAGTTGTTAGCAAATTATCTCTAGCATTGTTTCTTGTTTCAATTCACTTGATCGCCCAGCCACTTACTAATATTTCTCTTATTTTACTTCACTCTCCTATTCTAGAATTGCTTCTATACAGTACGTAAAATTTATTTCCCCTCACTAATTTCACTTACTACTTTTAATTAGCGAATTTACTTCTTTTCATTTTAATTTAGAACTTGTTCCAAAAATACCCAGTCCCCCCCCCCCGCCCGAGTCCTGGAGTTTGACTAACCCGTGTTTCCTTTGGATAGTTTCCATGTGGGTTACATCCTCTTCAAATTTTATTGGCTACCTTATGCCGCTAATTTTTCTTCTGTCTTATCAGAACGAATCGTGCTTCGCTTTATCTTTGGCTTCGGTGGGAAATTCTGAAAATTTCTTAAGCTGCAGATGTTAGTTGGACTTGCTTTTTATGCATTTGTAGAGAGTTTTCTCCATAAATCGCAGGGTTTCTCGATGACGAACGTAACTCTCCTCTCCAGTGATAGAGTGCACTTTCCTTACTAAGTAGTCTTTCGAAGTATATTATTATTTATGGTATACCTCTACGCGCAGCAGCCCTTTTTTGGCGAACGTTCTACAACGGACTGCCCTTTGATAGACAGCGACATTTTGCTACAATCTCTCACAGTTCAAATACTTTACAATCATTTTTCCTAACATAGGGAGCAAATAAAAGTCACTTACAAAACGACTGAGTCCTGTAGAACGCAGGGACTTCAATCTTTAGTGGAAATAGTGCGGAATCACTTGTATAAAACATTGCAGCTTTTTTATAAACTATTTCCGCTTTCTCTTCTTCATCGTCTTCAGGAATCACCTCGAGAATAGGAACAAACTTTATTCTCGGGTATGCGCTTGACAAATAGCTAAGCATGTCCTCATCGAAAACTACTGTAAAGGTAGAAATTTGAATAAATCTTGTCAAATAATACGATATTTATAAACAATATAAATAAGATAATAAACTGTCAGGTAATAATAAAGCCTGCAGACATGCATATTGTGATATGTATAATTATTGGGCACTATGTTGATGAATTTTTAAAAAAATAATTTTATTCTACATCATAGCTAATGTTTTTAGTTTTCATAGTTTCATAAAGTCAGGTTCGTAAGGCGTAGAATTATATACAGACAAACATACAGGTCGAATTTTGTAAACTGGTATTTGACTCTTAAAATAAATTTA
>JBAIZL010000010.1:56018259-56023259 GCA_036971475.1 Prosapia bicincta | reverse complement strand
ATTGTGAGGGAGGGAAACGCGGTTCTACATGGGAAGGAGCATAGCCCAAGTGCTTCGATACAAAGGCTTTGGCTAATGGATGATAAATAGCTTATATGTCTTCAATTGTTGTGAAGTAGGAGGCAATTGTGAGGGAGGGAAACGCGGTTCTACATGGGAAGGGGCATAGCCCAAGTGCATCGATACAAAGGCTTTGGCTAATAGATGATAAATAGCTTACATTCCTACAATTACTAAACTAAAACTAGAGCTAAACAGTTGTCAACCTTATTTAAAAACTGAAACAAAATGCGTTATTTAGTTTTATTGGCTAAAACACTACGTACATTTCCGGTAATAAGGTGGGAACATCCAAAGATTTACCCGAAACATAGGTCTACATAAGGCTCTAGTTAGGCTGTCTTTAGCAATTGCAAGTGCCGGCAACCTCAGATAACCTAACCTTACTTCCACCATGGGTATTCGCACTAGATACACAAAGGCGGTAGGATAGGAATGTATTTTGTTGTGAGTTAACATTTCCTTAATTAAGTTAACAAATACTCACAAAGTTTCCAAAGGTTTTTAAGTTTCATATTTTTTGTTCTTTTTCCAACAAAATATAATGAAAAATGGCCTTACGTAACCATGGCTATATAAATGAGGTTTATTCTTGATTGTTGTACGGTTTTAATTAATAATATTAATAATATTTACATGTAAACTTTTATTTTATAATATTTTATTTTTATAAATTCTTTTAATTTTAAAAAGATATTATTTCTATTCGAATAGATGATTTACTTCCTCTCTCTCTCTCTCTCTCTCTCTCTCTCTCTATATATATATATATATATATATATATATATATATATATATATATATTCTGCGTCACAACTCTTACCTCAGTATAAGCATAATTTGTTTACGGTGTGGTGTTGCTTACCAGTGGTGGCACCAACAACAAATCCCCCCCTTATTTCTCGACGATATTGTAAAGGAAAACGAACAAGAAAAGAAAGAAGCAAAAAAACCAATCTATAGACTAGCATCACTATAACTGTAATGCAAAATACAAGATAGAAAATCAATTCTGTACTAACTGATACATATATATATATATATATATATATATATATATATATATATATATATATATATAAAGAACAAAAGCCTAAATACAAATACAAGAATTATAATTGAATTTACAATTCAAAGCTTTTCGTTGGCTAACAGTACCAACAACATCAGGAATATTAAACAATTCAATATTGGCCAAACTCTTTGTCAAAAAGTGTGGAAAACCTTTTTTGATAAATATGAAGAAACCAAATACGAGGATTCGTTCGTTTCCAGCTAAGGAGTGTAACATCGGCATCGAAAAAGTGGAAGCACGCTACGAGTGCCTTCTCCAGTGGTTTAAACTGGAACTAACCCTTATAGGTCCGCGGGCAATATCTTAGGGGTCAATGAGATGTTACTGATACTAAAATATTTATATTTAACACATTCACTGCGGCCGTTTCCGACCGTTGGATTCATCGAGAGGCTTTGGTATCCTAGACTGCCTGAAGTGTTGCATAAAACTCTCAATGAGTATTGAGATTTACTTAGACATTTCTTGGCTTTGTGTGACTGCTTACTCAGCTGTGTTTGAACATTTGAAGGTTTTGATTCTATGTTTACAAGGTAATAATATAGATACGTTCAAAGTTGAAGACAAGGTCTGTTCTATGGTTTAAAAATGTCTGTTGTGGGCAACAAAGGTTGATAAATGCTCTCTTACAAATATTCCCACTATAAAGGTTTTTGGAGTCTTCTGATGAAAATTTAATAAACCAAATAAAGCAAAGCATAACTGACCACCTTTAAAGTTTAGCAACCTCTTTCAGGGAATATTTTCCTGGACCAGATCTAATGAGAATTGGATTACAACTCCGTTCTGCTTCTCTGGAATATAAAAGAGTCAGAGTCTTTCAGAAGAGGAAAAAGGTCGACTTTAACTGACCGATAGTGGCACACTAAAAAATGTTTTAATAGCAACAACATTGTAGAATGTCGGTTGCCAGTAGAAAAAGAATACAAAACACTAAGCATTAAGGCAATGAAGTTAATACTACAATTTCCAACTACCTAGAGATGTGAACATGCATCCTCAACTATGTACTTTATGAAAAATAAATATAGGAATCGGCCTGATATGCAGTATGACGTCAGAGTAAAAGTGTAAAGTATGGAGCCTAACATTTCTGAAATCATGAACTCAAAGGACAGATTCAACTTATCTCACGAAAATCATTGTTAAGATATGATTTGTTGCAATTATAACAGACTTTTGATTTTTGTGTTTACTTCATTAACTCTTTACTCCAAGCAAAATATTAATATAAATAGGTTTAATAAATTTCGTACACTGATGGAACATTTATATAGTTTTAATAGTTATTTAGCAATGCGATCAGTTACTTAGTCTTGATAAAAAGAATAATATCTACATTTTCGGCAATAAGTTGGAAACCTCTAAATTTACCATTTAACAGAGAGCAAAGATGTTCACTATATTTACCTAGATAAAATTTAACTGCATAACTATTTAAGTACAAAATGTTCTAGCTAGACTATCCTACACCCTATGTATATCTGAAGTCTAATTCGACTCTAAGTGGTTTATTCGTAATTGACTAGATATAGCATCTAGAGGCCACGAATATATAGTGACATAAGCACAATCAGGATAAATAACTTAAATAGTACTTACACAGTCTCCAAAAGTATTTAAGATTCATATTTTTGTTTTCAACCTGAAAAAATATGATTCAAAATGTCTTTAGGAAACTTTGGTAATGTAAATTCAGCGTTTGTTTTATTGTTGTACGATTAAATAACTACTGTAACAAAAATATTTTTTATATTTTATTTTTACATATTTAGTTTGTATTGAATTTTTGTAGGGTCGAAACCTTTTGAAAAACGTAGCGCATTGCCAATGTCCGTCTTAATATTCAAAATAAACCCCTATAGGCCTGGTTTTCCCTGAGCCGCTCATCAATTTGGGTGAAGGATAGGCCTTACCTTCCCCTCAAATCCCTCGGGAGCTCCTAATAATCCAATGAATCTGGTTCTGGCCAGCGTCATCCAACATAAAACCGCAGTGACTGATGGCCATCTGCATTATAAATGCTGACTAACTATCCTGCCACTGGATGTTCTCACGTTTACAAGGACGGATTTGCTTTGGGAGAGTCCAGTTCGAAAGGGGTTCCAGTGATTTACACGGAAATCACATTGAATATCAAGTGGTAACCATTTTTCGTGCCACTGAAAGGCTTTCGAGTTGCACCGCTACAGCTAAGGTGGTTTTTCGTTTATCCTCAGCATTGCATGATATTACCTCTACATTACCACAAAAAATTGATGTTTTGTCCGGTACAAAGAACTCCAATTTTTAACCAGAAATAATGGGTTCCCTGGATATTGCACCTCTGGACAGTCAGGCTTTGACTGCAAAGAGAGTGCAGACAAGCACCTAGAGCTGGTTGTAACCTTTCTCAAGATGGCAGTAGATAGGAGCTGATGGTAAGATCTAGAGACCCGCCTTGGCTGTCCCCAGAGCCAAATGGACCCCCCTCGAACGTAAGTTTAGTTACTAATCATGTTTACACTCGCAGAGATTATTGTTAAATAAATGCTATGGACTTGCGAGTCTGGTAGAACTATTTATTTATACAGGCAACCTTGCAATAACGGGTAAGTTTTCTTACTGCGTATTTATGTATGATTATAAAGCATTTCATAAAACCCTAAAATGGGTAACGTCAAAAAGAAAATGTTTTACAGTGATTGTAACTGCAGTAGTGGTTAGGGTGTTTCATGCTGTTGTTACAATTAAATATGTAATAGTTTGTATTTGCTATGTTAATAATATTGTTTTCTAATTTTGTTTTTGACGTTACCCATTCGAACAGGCATCATTAACTATGTACTTCATGAAATATAAATATAGGAATCAGCTTAATGCGCAGTATGATTTCAGAGTAAAAGTTTCATGTATGGGACCTAACATTTTTGAAATCATGAACTCAAAGTACAGATTCAACTCAACTCACTGAAATCATTATTGTCAAGTTAGGATTTCTTGCAAATACATAATAATAAATTTGAACTAATATTATTAATATTCTTATTATATTTTTATTCAATAGTGTTTCTATGTTTTTCGCAATTGAAACTGACTAAATTTGATTCTTGTGTTTACTTCATTAACTCCTTACTCCAAACAAAATATTAATGCTAAATACTTGTAAATATTTACAAACTTGCCTATAGTGACACTTAATTTTATTTGTTGAGGACGGCCGTTTCGGGAGATGTGTCTCATTGTCAACTCGGACCGTAACATTAACATGTTCAATAAACTTCTTGAATGTACTTGTGATAAACTTGCAGTAGCATCAAATTTACTTTTCAAATGTAAGAACAGTCTCCGCTTTAATGAAAGTGGGTAGGCAAACCATAAATTACTTACCAATAACTAATATATAACTCAAATTACTATGCGTGTATTCTACAATTTAAGTTTGAGAATTTGAGGGGCCCTTGTCAATGTAGCGACCACTGGCCTACACGCCTACGTTTACTTTATAGAAAAGTAATTTAAGGTAATGTAATACTGAGAGTAAGGTTTTCTAGTGATATCTTTTGTATTTATTCAGTTATAGCAACCATTTCTTTACATTCCAGATGACCTATTACCTTCGTGTACTTATATGTATATATATATATATATATATATATATATATATATATATATTAATATATTAAATATGGTGATATGTTTTCTTGTAATATAGTTATAGTAATAAATTAAAAATATTTGAAAAACAAGAATACTTTTAATGAATATATTTATTCAATGCTTTTCGCCGATAAAATAGTATCAGCATCTTCTAGAAAATAATTATCTAATAAAAAAAAAAATCTAAATATATATATATATATATATTTTTTTTTCCTTTTTTTTA
>JBAIZL010000010.1:55935759-56013259 GCA_036971475.1 Prosapia bicincta | reverse complement strand
TGCATTCTAATTCTGGATACCGTCTCTTTTTTGAGGCCCCACTTCATAGCATCCATTTTTCAACTTTTGACCTATCAGAAAGCCGTTGCCATGGCAATTGACTTTGTTTGTTCGGAAATTCTGAACTAAGATTAGTTTCACTTTTTGTAAAAGGCGTTTCTGTATTCTGATGTGTCCTTTCCATTTTTACCTTTTATTTATTAACATATTTGACTTTATTTCTTCTTATTTAATTTAATTTACTTTTTTTTTAAAATTCCTAATCCAAAGTTCGACTGTAGCGCTTTCGTTTCGTAGTGACAAGATTTATAATCAATACCCTAAGCGGATTTTTCCGGAATCAAATATGACTGCTTCTAGTATAACCTAATTTCTAGGCTATTACATTTTAACATTTAATCTTTACTTTTACATAAATACTATTTTCCCTAGCTAGGCCTAATTTACTTTCCTCACATCTTATAAATTTACATTCTTTACTCCTGATTATATTTAAGTACAATTATTTTAATAGCCGGCATCTAGGCCGAGTTTGTTATACTACACAATTACCGTCTTTTTTGTATACATAATTTAGGTTATCCACTTTGAAGTGATAATTTTTCTTATTGATTATAATTTATGTTTTTTAAGTCTAAAGTTATTTCTAATTTTCTTCATTTTACTATTATTTACCCTAGTTTTAATATTATTATTATTATAATGCTTTAAAATTTTTACATATAAATTTAGCCAATTATTTAACCAGGTTAGGTTTGATTCTGGTATTCTGTACAATTACCCTGATTCTTTGCATCGGACATTCTGGCCGCTGCAACACACACACACACACACACACACACACACACACACACACACACACACACACACACACACACACCCACATACACACACACACACACACACACACACACACACCACACACACACACACACACACACACACACACACACACACACACACACACACACACACACACACACACACATACACATACACACACACACACACATAACAATCACACACACACACACACACACACACACACACACACACACACACACACACACACACACACACACACAAAGACACACACACATACACACACACACACACACACACACACACACACAAACACACACACCCACACACACACAACACACAGACACACACAGACAAGGCCATGCTTAGGAACAGATGTATCGCACTTCTTCCGTACATGTCCGCCAGTTACAGGAAGACAATGAGTGTTAACAAAAACCTAATATGTTCTTCAAAAAGTCCGTTTCTAAGAAACAATTATAAATATAAGTTTTGTTTTTAGTAGTTTATTGAATCACTAACAAACTGCGTTTCCGTATAATATCGAGTGAAATTAAGTATTGAAAAACCTAATATGTAACATATCAATAGACATGAAGTCTTACATACGTAACCAAAGATTAAAATTGAAAGTACAACATAAAATCGGATTGAAATTTATAAAAAAACGCGATCAGATCTAAGACGTAAAAATAAGATTTGTAATGTAAGATACTTACAATGCAAATAGTAAGGAGTTAATACTTTTACAAAGCAAAGAATGTAAAACAGTTATAGAGATACTTACGCGTATCGAGTAAGTTGGGTAGATAAATACTCCTAAGTAATCTTTCCTCCATTCCCATACACCAGGATATTCCTTTGTTTATTACTAAATGTATAGTTTTATTATAACACATTTGCTAGAGCGGATTTCCAGTTACACCCAAGCAAACTTGTACCATGACCTTATTACAGATACGCCTATCTCTAGGGCTCGTACATCCTGATTTTTGCATCCGTTTATCCCTGCTCTTGTCCCCCACTCCAGCTACATATTACCTCAAGGTCGATTGTATCAGGTTAATGTAAATATTTTTAAAAGTATTTTACGTTCGTTTGTTTAATGCCACCAATTAAACTCTTTTTTCGACCGTAGCATATCGACGTTGGGGAAGGTAAATGTGTAAATTCACAAGTAAACTAACCTTACGGACATAAAAACACACACAAAGAAACCATATTCAATCGACGTTGTTTTATAAATTAATAAAAGACTCGTTTCAAGCGTAGGCAGTTGTCTATTTTCTGGGTAATCACAAGTAAACCACGGGCTTTAAACATCCCTGCACCTAAATTGCATATTTAGCGCCGTCTAATCTCGTATTGCCATACAACTTATAAAATTTATTTGGAACATTATATCATACTTCATCACTTCACCTCTCATCTACCATTGCATTGCGATCTCGTGAAATTAAACGCTTAAACACACATGAACAAACGCGCGTGTTTGTGTTTGTGTAAGTTCGTGCGTGTGGGCGAGCGCGCGTTACTGAAACGTGATGCAATGTGTAGTGTATTCACTGATAATGAGGATAACCCGAAACATCAAGACGCGTACCACAATAATAATGAGTTCATGTTTAGCTATTTATTAATCACTCGCTCAAATATTACTTTTGTCTTATATCCACGAGACAACCGCTGTAACAGAAATCGGACTTCTACAGAAGCCTTGTAGATTTAATATTTCTTTGTACTTTGTGAAACGAGTATATAATATTTACTCTGAGGACTTGTGATAACATTTTCTCAAACTGTGACTAACTTAAAGAGTTAGAATAACGTAAAATGAAGCTTAATTAGAAACATCTCGCCATAGATGCATAAGTTAGCTACAAGCGTGGGTTACTGGCTGCGTTACCGCGACACATACTCAGTATGAGACTACGCCTGGCTTAGGTTTATCTCGTTGCATACACGTACATATGCAGTCGCAACCAATATGCCTATTCATTACGTTTTTATATTCGTTGAATATTTAATAAAAGTGCTCAGGTTTGTAAAATGCAAGCAGAATAAGAATATCCAGTATAGTTAGGACTTTAAAAGTTTTAAAGCCATATCCGGATTGTTTTACTTTGAAATAGCTATGAACCTTTCTTTCTTACTACGCCAATGAAGTAGGAAACCCTATAGCGGCTTCAACGAAGTACGAAACGGCACTAGAAAACTCCCAGTCCGCAAGTATATTTACTTCTGAGGAAAGTTCCGCACTATTTACCTCTAAAGCAGTGGTTCCGAACCCTAGAGGTCCGCGAGCAATGTCTTAGGGGTTCGAGAGATGTCACTGAAATAGAAATGTATTTTTATATAACACGTTCGCTGAGACTGTATCCGTAACAACAGGCTTCATGAAAAATAAATATAGGAACCGGCTTGATATGCAGTATGACGTCAGAGTAAAAGTGACAAGTATGGAGCCTAACATTTCTCCAAAATCATGAACACAAAGGACAGATTCAACTCATCTCACTACAATTGTTGTTAAGTTGTGAGAATATGTAATTGCATTTTATAACAATTTTGAATAATTAATATTATTATTATACTTATTATATTTTTTCTCTGTTTATCGCGAAAAAACAAACTTTTGTTACTTTTTTTATTTCATTAACTCCTTGTTATAAAAAAATAATAATATAAAGAGGATTAAATAATTCCGCCTGGATCTACGAATTGTAACACGTGACAGTTTTATATTATGTATCTAAAAATAAAAATGAAGCACTCTTGGATGTACTTGTAATAAACTTGTGATTGCGTCAACTTTTGCGTGTAATCTACAATTTGTCTAAGAATTTAAGGGGTCCTTGTCAATGTAGCGATCTATGTAAGGGTCCTTGAAAACATTTTGTGGCGAAGCACTGCCATAAACGATTATCTTTTAGGTATTCTTGTTGAGCCAAAAATTAGACAACATTTTGCGCTTAGGTTTTGATATCTGCTACAAGAATATAAATTTTTATTTCTTATTTAAATGCTTATTTAAACGCAAGGAGCGGAAAAAATATAGGTTTTTCACAATTTACAACATTATAAGGTTTTGAACAAGTTAAAGATATCAAAATTCTCCTTACGATATACATTCCAATGAAAACCAGCTGATTATGATTTGTAAAGAAACATTTTACAAAACTCATTTACAAAAAATATTAATTATAACGAAAATTTGGTATGAAAAACTTGAATTATATTACATTTAATTTGTATAAAAAATAAAATTATACAAAAGTTTAAAATTTGTTTAAATATGAATAATATTTGCCCCTACATGCACCTAGTAAATGTTATTTATTCCAAATTTCCGCTTTTAACCATTTCCACAAAATTAATTTCATATACTTGAGTATTAGTCTTTTTGTCTAAATAGAGTAATATAAATGCAAGGTATATTAAACATTGACAATTTTTGTGAATAAGAAGTGCACGGTTTCCACAGGTTAAGGGCGTATGTGACGTAATAATGTGCAAGGCTAGAGCTAGCTTTACTCCCTTAAGACACCTTTATGCCACAAACTAAGTACAAAAATGTACGTTAGACACAAGTAAAGTAAAGCTTTCTCAAGAAAACCTTTCTCTTTATTCGGCGCAAGACTCCAGACTTTGTCGGATTCCGGTAATTTATTAGATTTTATTGTTATTATTATTATTACTGAAAACATTCATTAAATCATTGACATTACTGAAATTAGTTTTGCCTGTGACTGTACTTTCAGTGGAAACTAACACGTTCTCTAAACTTCAAGAATAAACACTTCTTGACGAAATCCCCACAAATTGTCAGTAATGGGCAATGTTTTGTGACTTTATAGATACATCGGACTTAGAACGTGCAGTGCAAACATTTAACGTTGTGAAGGACGATGAACTTACTTCAAGTAAGAAAAGAAACTTACTACTTCAAATAAGAAAAGTAAACCCTATAAAATTAAACATCATCCAAATTTATTCACGAAATACAACGGATAAAATTCACTTTCGCCGCCCATCTAAGTTATAAACTAAAATTTTACTTAGCATAAAATAATTTACAAAATAATTAATACTGATTTAGAAATCCAAACGAAATAATTTTTAAATGACCAGCATACAATTTAATGTATTGTTTTATTTTAATAAATAATTGTGTACTTTGCTCACCTGAAATGGCCCTGTTCTTCAAGAGATTTAGAAAAGGTTGTGTCGAAAGGGGTAATTCCGAAGATTGGTCGAGACAAAGAACATGTAAGCGGGTAGACATTCATTTCAGCATTCTGTGAATAGAAAATAAGTATTAAAAATAAATTTAAATCCAGATCAACAACCTTTTAATGCACTCTCCATGTAATGGTTTTAAATGCTCGTATAGAAGTTTTATTTTTAATGTATGCAAAATCTAAACCTTTTTTAGTCATTGTGATTAAGCTGTAACAAGTAATTGTCATCAATAGCGTAGCCAGGGGAGCAAGTGCACCCCAAACCTAATAATAATAGCAAACAACATTAACCTATAAAACAGCACAAGTTTTTAGCAAAACAGCTCCCGATGACCCAACAATTCTGTAATTTTAGGTGCCAATATATCAATACTTTTAATTTCTAGATATAAAGATATTCAAAATTTCTTAAGCGGAGTTCCGCCACCTGACCCTTCGGGTTGTGTCCCCTCCAAAACAACGACCTGGCTACGCTCCTGATTGTCATCCTAAAATGTTCCAAGAAACAGGGTCTTCACTCCGTTACACTTTACAACACACTTCTCACGTACAATATAAAATATAACACTATCATCATGTGTTCATGTTAATGCTAAATGCTAGTGGAACCATGCTAAGTATCTTAAAGTATATTACTTCAAGTAAAACCACATAAAACTTGTTCTACTGTTAAATATCATAGTAGCTGTATTTTCTAACAAAACCGCTCGCATCTCCTCCCACGTTTACCGTGTTGGCGTAAAAATCACGGAACAGCCCTATTTGGCCTATTTAACCCGGGTTTCGGTTAAGGGAAGTTCGGATAAGACGATTCTGTACTAATGAACACCAACACACAGTCAATAGTTAATTCTTCAGAGAGTTAAGATGGCAAATTCATCGGCAGTGAGTAAAGCTAATATAACACGTAAACTTCAAGAATACAGTTAAAATTATAACTATTTACTAACACTATATCTACACCGGTTTAGACAGATTAGTTATAGCTTAGACTATTCACTGAACTAATTACTTTAGATGAATTATCAGAGATACTCGCCCATGATGAAGACTGTCTTTTTATAAAAAATACTTTTTTATTCAACCAATGAAATAATTTATTCAACCCTTAGTGGATGGCAATTGATGTTAATACAGTTTTTTCAAATATTTATTTATTAATTAAATTTTTAAAAGTTGATGTCTTGGACACGTTTAATCTGAATGACTACGTGTTTGAAATCCAGCACTTAGGCATTGAGGTAACAATCCCATAGCTAGAAATTCAATACATAGGATGTATATGCAATTATAAGAGAAAGGTTCCTTGCAATAATGAAACATTACAGGAGATGTATAGAATGAGAAGTTATAGACCACCATCAGCTTCATAAATTAGAAACTAAATAAAAGAAATCATATAAACAGTAACCAAACAAAAATTATAGTCCATCATCAGATACTGTATAGGAAGGAAATGAAAAATAGCAAGGATATTCGATTTCTATTTCGCCACTTAATATTGTGATTCTGATATATCTATATATCTATCTATCAATATATATATATATATATATATATATATATAGATAGATAGATAGATAAATAGATGTATCAGAATCTATTGATTACAGTAGAATCTTGTGATTACTACTGTGCTAAGATTATATCTATTTCCCACAGGTTGGGCAATATCCCACAGGTTGTACTTTCGTCACAGATAAGTTGCAAGAGTACATCATAAACAACTAGGAGCTACTGAAGGCAATAAGACTCAATTCTAGTCTATAAACGTATACGGCAAGATATAGAGTCTCCGGCTTGGTGTGCTCCCATACAAGCTGAGAGAGCTTGCTGGGTTCCTAAACTTATTTAGTTTTAAGCTTAAATATAGCAGTGGTAGTAAAATGATTGCTCACCTCCACCAGATGTCGTTCCAAACCATGAAGCCGAAATGTCGCTTCTGAAAAAATACAATATAATTTGTAAACATTTAGTGTAGTGAAAATGATAAATAGATAAGATTAGGTAGATATTCAGAAACATAAATGGTAATTAAATAGATAAATGAATATTTAGGTCTGTAAATAAATATAAAATTATTTACAATAACCTTTCCTATGCAATGTCTATTGGAAGTTGTATAGAAATGCTTAAATGAGTAATGAAGTTTACTTAGGATGTAGGCTACTACAGGATATTTGACTCTAAGGCAATCTAATTTATACATAGCTATTTTTTGTGTTATTTTATCTGTTAGTTGGACGTACTTTTTATGCATTTGTAGAGAGTTTTCTCCATAAATCGCAGGGTCTCCCGATGCCGAACGTAACTCTCCTCTCCAGCGATAGAGTGCATTTTCCCTACTATGTAGTACTTCGAAGCATATTATTATTTATGGTATACCATTTGCGTGCAGTAACCCTTTTTTGCCGAAGGTTCTACAACTGACTGCCCTTTAATAGACAGCGACAGTTTGCTACAATCTCTCACAGTTCAAATATTATAAAAATTTTTCTTAATGTAAGGAACAAATAAAAGTAACTTACAAAACGACTGAGTCCTGTAAAACGCAGGGACTTCAATCTTTAGCGGAAATAGTGCGGAATCACTTGTAGAAAATATTGCAGCATTTTTATAAACTATTTCCGCTTTCTCTTCTTCATCGTCTTCAGGAATCACCTGGAGAATAGGAACAAACTTTATTCTCGGGTATGCGCTTGACAAATAGCTAAGCATGTCCTCATCGAAACCTACTGTAAAGATAGAAATTTGAATAAATCTTGTCAAATAATACGATATTTATAAACAATATAAATACGATAATAAACTGTCAGGTAAAATAAAAGCCTGCAGACATGCATATTGTGATATATATAATTATTGGGCACTATGTTGATGAATTTAAAAAAAATAATTTTGTCTACATCATAGCTAATGTTTTTATTTTTCATAGTTTCTTAAAGTCATGTTCGTAGAACGTATAATTATATACAAACAAACATACAGGTCAAATTTTATAAGCTATTAGGCTCTTGAAATGAATTTAATAATATAAACTAAAATTTAACTTTGTAGTCCATTACGTTCAGTGAATCTTATTAATCCTTTAACAATAGTTTATGACTATCCGGACTACCCGAACAGATACACAAAAACACAAAGTACAAACATATTAAACGAACAAACACAATACAAATCAAACACACTCTTTGATACTAACGAAAAAATACCTTTGAAACCGTCACCGCTTGACCCAACATCTCCAAGCAGAAGACACGGATGAATGTCGGCACATAGCAATCGTAAACGTTCCGTCTCAGTAAGATTTAACACATTTACTCAATTTAGAGTTCGGAAGTTTATAAACTGTTATTTAAATTAATGAAAAATATACAGAACTTGAAGGGAACGTTCTGATAGTTCGTTTCTACTCATTTTAAATGTCCAGTTATTTATACTTATCATAAAGAAACGCTCGACGCAAATGAATACAACAAACGGGCACAGTGTCGGTTTCTTGTAGAGTTAGCACTGTGTCAAGGGGCGCAAGTCTAAACATTGGGGAAGGCTTCTTATTTAAGGCATGAGTGTGCTAATGGTTTAAATCTAATATTTTAATTAATATATTATTTATACAGTAACGTTAATACTTTGGATCTATAGTTTCATTAAACTTCAGTTATTTTCTCCTAGAAATATGGTAGTAGTAGAATTAAAGTCGGAGACTTACAAGAACCACAAAATGAAAATTCTAAATCTGGCAGCCGTAATATGATGCTATAATATTTAAATATATTCAAAAGCACATTACAATTACATTCAAAACATAGGATGAGGATCCCAATATTTAGCTTAAACCCAGCAAATATTGGAAACTGAACATATATACGAGTTTGGAACAGGACTTAAAACTATTTAATTAAATTAGTGGCTTTTAATAAAACTACTAAATTACTTTATTTATAGGTAAAGTTAAAACAACCTAATAGTAATTACCTCCCCTTTCCCTCCTCTTCTTTGCACCAAAGCAGCACGTGACTGGAATAAGACAAGAAATTCTTTTATTAAAGCTAGAGTTTTACTAGTTATACAATATCAGTTGTGCCATTTTTAACACTCACATAGACACAAATTATTATTATTTTTTTTAACTAGGTATTATGAAGTATCAAGATATCAAACGAAATTATATTGAAATATAACTGTAACAATTAAATATACCTGATATGAGGTAATTTTAAAAGAATTACTCCTATCATACAGAAAATCCATTTTAAATCCTCCGAATTTCGGATAGCTTTTAAATCCAAAAGTATAGTGTTTGTATATAAGACATAAAACAATGAAGGGACCATATAATGAGGGGCAGAGTACTATCTCTGAAATCATGTATTTTAGAACTAAAAAATAAACAAAATTAATAACAATTACTTTCTCCAACATTCACCAGTTTAAACTAGCCTTATATAGAGAATAACCAACCTATTTAAGCATTTATTGAATTTGGGGGAGTCCTTGTCAATGTAGTGACCGATGCCCTCATTGGGTCCTTGAAAACAATTTGTTGGTAACCACTGGCCAATGTGTATGAGAGAGAGGGGTTAGCCTATATATATGAGAGAAAGAAAGGGGGGGAGAGAATAATGGGTTCCACTAACAGTGCTTTAACATTTACAATTAATATACATAGGCCTAAATATACGTCGCCATTTGTAAATCAAATATAATGAATAGATGCATATACTTTAGCTAATAGAAATAAATACACGACCAATAAATAAACTAATTCTAGAGTACACTGTCGGGGCATTTATATAGTTTTATTGGATATTCATGTGATAAGTTATTTTTTTCTGCTAAAAAGAACAATATGTACCTTTTTGGTAATAAGTTGGAAACGTCTAAATGTAGCATTTAACCAAAGGAAAGGTTTTTTGCTATATTTACCTACAAAAACTGTTCAAGTACAATAGCTTCTACTTAGGCTATTTTCAGCCCGGTTAAATGTCGAAGTCATACACACAAACACACACACACACACACACACACACACACACACACACATATAAATAAATAAATATATATATATATATATATATATATATATATATATATATATATATATAATGTCTAATTCGGCTTTAACAGTGGTTTAATCGTAATTGAGAGTTTATTGAGAGAGAATTTATTTAATTGAGTTTATTCGTAAAAGAGATATTTAATTGAAGAGATATACCGTCTAGAAGGCACGAATATATAGTGATATAAGCAAAATTAGGGTAAATAAACTGATTGAAACTTACAGAGTCTCCAAAAGTTTTTAAGCTTCATATGTTTTTCTTTCAAACTAAGAAAATATGATTCAAAATGCCCTTATGAAACCATGGTAATGTAAATACAGCGTTTATTTAATTGTTGAACGATTTAATTAACTACTGTCCTTTTATTTTTACATATTTAGTTATTATTGATTTTTTATAGGGTTGATAACTTTTGAGGAACGTAGCGCATTGTCAATGTACGTTGTCCATTGTACATCCTCCGAATTTCGGATAGTCTTAAATCGAAAAGTAGAGTGTTTGAATATAAAACATAAAGCAATGGAGGAACCATAGAATAGAGGACAGAGAATTATCTCTCAAATCATATATTTTACGTCTAAAAAATATACAAAATTACCAGTTTTAAACTTGCCCTATATAGAGAATAAATAACCAACCTATTTAAGCATTTACTTTTGAATATACACTTTTACATTCGCCCTTCACGTGAGTGACAAGAGAATCTGCGAAAACAAGATTAAGATTCAGGATGGTGCGCATTAGGGAAATACGATTTCTATCTGTAATTAGGTTCCTCTATTCTCACACCTAAAGAAGTATCAGAACTGTCAGAAACAAAAAGCTTTAAAACTGACATTACCAAGAAAAGTACTAACTACTAAACGGATATCAATACCCTCTCCACAATTACCATTTGTAAATATAAGAAAGTGACTAGATAAAGTGAACCGGTTGAAATACTTTGGCCAATGGTAAAAATATACACATCAACTAATTCTAAACTAATTTGCTATTGCACTTATTTAGTTGTAATAATTTAATATTGCGATATTGTTTTATGTATAATAATATGTACAATATTTACATTTCCATCAAGAAGGTAGAAACCTTGGAAACGTACCGTTTAACCAAAGCTTAGACCTACATAAAGTAGATATGCGAACCTTCGCGCGAGTAAATGTCGACATCAAGTATACCTATTGGTTTTTAGGCCTAACCTGACTTTCCCAATGGTTTATTTGTGATTGCCGTCATATACCGTCTAGGTGTCTGGGATGTATTTTGTTATAACTAAAATACTAATTAATTTGATTAAACTTACTAAGACTCCAAATTATTTTATGCTTCATAATTTTGCTTTTAGTCTAACAAAATATGACTCAATATTTCTTCAATAAACCATGGTAATGTAAATGTAGTGTATGCCTTATTGTTGTACGTTTTTTATTGGGTACAGTGATATATATATTTGTGTAAGTTTTATATTTACATTATAATTTAGCTATTACGGAAATTTTTTGAAAGTTCATGCTGGGTCGGAAACCTCGGGAGAACGTAGCGCTCTGCCAATGTCCGGCTTGACACTCAAAATAAGTCACAACCGAAAGCTCTCGTTCTGCAGCAGAAGTCTCATACCAATCAGGGTGAGCGACAGCACTTTCGATGCCCTCATATCCCTGGAGAGACCCCAAATATTCCTGTGAACCCGGTTCGGCCTGGCAGAACACTGCACTGTCTCTTGACGCCAACTACATTAGAAATACTTGCAACAACTACCCTGACGTCGAATGGACCCACATTTACAAGGACGGATCTACAACGGCAGAGACCAGCGGAACTGGATTCTATACAACCTTCATCCACCTTGCCAGAAGGTTTACCACTTTAAAGGCGAGGGTTCAGCCATTTGTTATATCTCAGAATGGCTTCCAACTAGCACCAGATTCCTCCACCTGTCCTGTCTGTCTATACGATAAAGTTAAGGTTAATCATTTGGCCATCTCCAGCCCTTGTATCCCTTCAATACAATGATAAAGTCCACACAACAATGTCCTGGTTTCACTTCCTGACGCAGAGCTCCACATGCTCTTTTCGTATTCCAACTAATCAAACTAAATATTTGTCTTCCTGTGCACATTTCATTATTTACAACAAAATTTCCACTTTGTTTATTTTATTTCTATTGAATTGGAAGTGTTGTTAAATTATATTCTGCAGTTTCACTACAAACATAGCACCAGCAGACAATATTGCACAAATATTTCGCTTTTAAGAGAGCCATTTTCAACCTAACGATGAAGTTAAAATTAAACCTCGATATTCGAGTAAAAGTGAAAGAGAAAGAGAAATAAAAAAGAGAGAGAGAGAGAGAGAGAGAGAGAGAGAGAGAGAAAGAGAGAGAGAGAGAGAGGAAGAGAGAGAGGAATAGAGAGGGAGAGAGCAAGAGAGGGAGAGAGAGAGAGAGAGAGGGTAGAATACAAAAACATTAAAGGGAAATGATAAATGCTTTATGGAAATAATTTAAAACTGGATTATTTCTTAAACAAAACTATAAAGTTGTAAATGCTGATGGAAGAAGTTGTGAGTGGTAAGAGACAATGAAGAGTCAATTGTAGGGAAGTGAAAAACGATGGTACAATATAGGAAATGAATCATGAGCCCAATGCAGAAAACCAAGAAATAGAAGAAAAAATTGACAACACACTTTACTAATTTAAAAGTAAATTTAAAGGAAAATATAAAATACTTTTAAATATTCTAAGAAAAATACCAAGCCATCTAATTAGGATCTATGTTTCCATGAGCATTATATGTGAAACCTTTTACTTTAGGATTAAAGCCTAAACTAAATGTTTGAAATATTTCTTTACACTTATCTTTTACATACTTTTAGGCTAGACTTGCATTGTGTGGTATCAATGAAAGAGAACAAAGTAGTTAAAAAGGAAAAGATTTATCTTGGATATAAATACGTTATGGCTTAAGTTAAACTTTTACCATACTTTTAGACATACTTTTACATACTTGCATTACCTGGAATTAATGAAAGGGAACAAAGCAGTGAAAAGGAATGTATACAGTAAGGAATATAAGAGTAGTAAATGGGGAAAGAAATATTGGGAGGTAAGAGGCAATTGTGAGGGAGGAAGACATGGTTCTATATGGAAGGGACATAGCCCAAGTGCATCGATACAAAAGCTTTTGCTAATGGATGATAAATAACTTACATGCCTTCAATTGCTCAACTAAAACTAGGGCAAACAGTTTTCAACGTTATTTTATAAACCAAAACAAAATACCAAACTGCGTTATTTAGTTTTATTGGATAAAACTCCGTCTACATTTCCCGTAATAAGGTGGGAGCATCCAAATATTTACCCGAAACATGGGCCTACATAAGGCTCTCGTTAGGCTGTCCTTAGCAATTGTAAGTGTCGGCAACCACAGATAACCTAACCTTACTTCCACCATGGGCATTCGTACTTGATACACAGGCGGTAGGATAGGAATGTATTTTGTTGTAAGTTTACATTTCGTATATTAAGTTAACAAATGCTTACAAAGTTTCCAAACGTTTTTAAGTTTCATAGTTTTTGTTCTTTTTTCAACAAAATATAATAAAAAATGTCTTTACGTCACCATGGATAAAAAAATGAGAATTATTCTTGATTGTTGTACGGTTTTAGCTGGCATAAATTTTAATGATACTAATATTTATATACTTATTATATTTACATATTCGTTAAGTTTTATTTATTTTAATAAATTCATTATATTTTGAAAGGGTATTATTTTCTATTTTCTAGAATAGATGATTTACTTCCTCAAAATCTCTCTTGCGGCGCCCTCTACATATTTGTGTCAGAATAACACTGAACAACAAGGCAACATTGTTACTCTTGTCAGGCTGACTGGCAGGTACTGACTGGAAACAAGCGATATGTATATATATACATATATATATATATATATATATATATATATATATATATATATATATATATATATATATATATATATATACGAGGGTAAGTCAAATATTATCCGCAATATAGGTATATTTTTTGTTTACGTTGGCAGTACTGTCCTTTTGCGTTGATGACGCATGCTTTGTTTATCAGTTGTTATGTCTATGCACGTTACAAGCTGCTAGGTTAGTTTCATTATCGCTGCCGTGCTGTTAATAATGGCCGCTCCACTTTCTATTTGCACCAAAGAAGAGCAACGTTCAGTGATCCGTTTTTTGTGGTCGGAAGGTGTATCAGGGGCCGAAATTCATCGAAGACTTTTGGTACAGTACGGGAACAATTGTTTGCCACAACGGAGTGTCTATGAATGGATTGAAAAATTCAAAAATGGTCGCACAAGTGTTACGCAAAATGAAGGAGCTGGACGACCAGTTACCGTCATAAACGAGGAAAACATTGAGCGTTCACGTGAAATGATTCTCTCAGACAGACGGATAACTGTTGACGACGTGGCAAATCGTCTGCAAATTAGCCACGGTTCTGCCTACGAAATCATTTACAGCAAACTTGGGTTTCATAAAGTTTGTGCAAGATGGGTTCCAAAACAACTGACACAGTTGCATAAACAAACGCGCTTGGACGTGTGCAAAAAACATTTGGATCGCTATGTTAACGAACGGGACAACTTCTTAGACAGGATCGTTACTGGTGACGAAACATGGATCCATCATTACGAGCCGGAGAGTAAACGGCAGAGTATGGAATGGAAACATCCAAATTCGCCGTGCAAGAAAAAATTCAAAACCCAACCGTGGGCTCACAAGGTCCATTACTGGAACATTATCAGGAAAGGGGCACAACAATAAACAGTGTACGTTACAGTGAGATGCTTACTGCTAAGCTGAAGCCTGCAATTCGTAGCAAACGCCGAGGACTGCTGTCAAAAGGCGTTGTGTTGTTGCACGACAATGCCCGTCCGAATACAGCTGCCCACACTGCAGAAACGCTTCAGAAACTCAATTTTGAAGTATTGGATCATCCTCCATATAGTCCCGATCTCGCTCCATCTGATGTTTACTTGTTTGGTTCACTCAAAGAGGCAATTAGGGGCCGTCGATTTACGACAGACGAAGCATTGAAAGAAGCGGTGCATTCCTGGCTCGCATCTCAACCCAAAACCTTCTTCCACGAGGGCATCAGGAAACTTGAACAACGTTGGACCAAGTGTGTTGAAAAGCAAGGGGACTATGTCGAAAAATGATGTACTTGTAAGTTTCCTATTTGATTTCAATAAAATTTTATAACTATATTGCGGATAATTATTGACTTACCCTCGTATATATATATATATATATATATATATATATATATATATATATATATATATATATATATATATATTCTGCCTCACAACTCCTACCTCAGTATGAGCATAGTTTCTTTACGGTGCGGTGTTGCTTACGAGTTCTGTGAACATTGGAAAAATGGTGGCACCAATAACAAACCTCTTCCCCCCCCCCTCATGGAGAAAATTTTCCGACCATATTGTAAAGGAAAATGAACACAAAAATACAGAAGCAAATCACCAATCTATAGACTAGCATCACTATAAATGTAATGCAAAATACAAGATAGAAAATTCACTCCTAGGCTTTTAAAAAGTGATAGCAACAGTTTTTGAGATGAACGGATTTAATCCACGATTTTTATCTTCGGCCACAATCCTTGTCAAAAAATGCGGAAAACCTTTTGATAATTATGAAGAAACCAAATACGTGACTAAGTGCGTTGCCAGCTAACAAGTGTAACATCGGCAAAAGTGGAAGCACGCTCTGGGTGCCTACTCAAGTGGTTCCCAACTGGAACTAACCCCTATGGGACCGCAGGCAATGTCTTAGGAGTCAGTGAGATGTCACTGATATTAAAATATTTATATTTATATTTAACACATTCACTGCAGCCGTATCCGACCGTTGCATTCATCGAGAGGCTTTGGTAGCCAAGAGATTGCCTGAAGTGTAGCATAAAACTCTCAATGAGCTAGTTCAACGTATTAAATACATAAAAGCTATGCAGTATATATTGTTTTCTTTGTTATTGGGCAGTGAGAATGCTCCGCTCCTTATTCATACCGAAGTAAGGGGGCTCTCCCGAGGTGGTATACTGAAAAGGTTTTTGGATGTTAAGGATGAGGTCAGAATCGTCCTTCTTAATACCAAGTATTGACATTTACTTAGACATTTCTTGGCTTTGCACGACTGCTTACTTAGCTGTGTTTGAACATTTCAAGGTTTTGAATCTAAGCTTACAAATCTAGTAACAATATAAATATGTTTCAAGATGAAGACAAGGTTTATTCCATGGTTTAAAAATGTCTGTTGTGGGCAACAAGTGTCGATAAATGATCTCTTACAAATTTTCCACCATAAAAGAGTTTTTAGAGTCTTCTGATGAAAACGTAATAAACAAAATAAAGGGAAGCATAACTGACCACCTTCCAAGTTTTGCAAACCTCTTTCAGGAAATACTTTACTGGCCCAGATCCTAATGAGAGTTGGATTAGAACTCCGTTCTGCTTCCCTGAAATATTCTGAGTCCTTCAGAAGAGGAACAAGATCAACTGGAACTGACCGACAGTTGCACACTAAATAATGTTTTTAATAGCAACGTATAATTTTGGTTGCCAGTACAAAAAAGACTACAAAACACTTAGCAATAAGGCAACGAATGTAATCCTAGATTTTCCAACTACCTACAGATGTGAACATGCATCCTCAACTATGTACTTCATGAAAAATAAATAAAGGAATCCGCTTGATATGCAGTAAGATTGCAGAGTAAAAGTTTCAAGTTTGGAGCCTAACATTTCTGCAATCCCGAACTCAAAGGACAGACGTTACTCATCTCAACTAAATTATTGTTAAGTCTTATTTGTTGTAATTACATTAAAATAATTTTGAACTAATATTATTAATATTCTTATTTATTTTTATTCAATAGTTTTCCTTTGTTTGCCGCAATTACGACAGACTTTAAGTTTTTGTGTTTACTTCATTATTTCCTTACTCCAAACAAAATATTAATATAAATAAGTTTATAAAATTTCGCCTGGACTTACAAACTTTAACATGGGATAGTTTTATATTTTGTATCTTAAATAAAAACAAAACACTTCTTGAATGTACTTGTAATAAACGTGTGGTAGCCTCAAATTTAATATTAATATATATAATAACAGTTTCCACCTTAAAGTAAGTTTGTAGGCTCTCTATAAATTAATTATTAATTACTAATAAAACTCAAATTAAAATGTGTGTGTTTTACAATTTAATTTTAAGAATGTGTGGGGCCCTTGCCATTATAACGAGGGAGTCCTTGAAAAACGTTTGTTGGTAACAACTGGCTTAAACACCTAAGTTTACTTTATAGAAAAGTAACTTAAGGTACTGTAATGGTGAAAATAAGGTATTCTATGGATATTTTTTGTATTTATTCAGCTATAGCTTTACATTCCAGATGACCTATTACCTTCGTGTACATATATGTGTCTATATATGAGGGAGAAAGAGAGGGAGAGAGAGAGAGAGAGAGAGAGAGAATAATGGGTACCACAACATTGCTCTTAACATAAACAATCAATCATTCCAGATGACCTATTACCTTCATGTACATATATGTGTCTATATAGGAGGGAGAAAGAGAGAGAGAGAGAAGAGAGAGAGAGAGAGAGAGAGAGAGAGAGAGAGAGAGAGAGAATAATGGGTTCCACTAACATTGCTCTTACCATAAACAATCAATATACATATACTATACGTCTCCATTTGTAAATCAAATATAGTGACCAGACCAATAAAGAAACAAACTCTTGAGTAGCCTACACTGATGGGACATTTATATAGTTTTAATAGTTATTTATCAATGCGATAAGTTACTTAGTTTTGATAAAAAGAACAACATGTACATTTTCGGCAATAAGTTGGAAACCTCGAAATTCAGCATTTAACAGAGAGAAAAGCTTTTCACTACATTTACCTACATAAAATTTACCTGCATTACTATTTAAGTACAAAATGCTGTAGTTAGACCATCATCTGCCCAGTTATATATCGACGTCATATATATATATCTTAAGTCTAATTCGACTCTAACAGTGGTTTATTCGTAATTGACGAGATATACCGTCTAGAGGGCACGGATATATAGTGACATAAGCACAATTAGATTAAATAATTTGATTAAAACGTACACAGTCTCCAACAAATTTTTAAGCTTCATATTTTTGCTCTCAAACTAAGAAAATATGATTCAAAATGTCTTTAGGAAACCATGGTATAGTCAATCCAGCATTTCTTTTATTGTTGTTCAATTTAATTCCCTACTGTAATATAAATATTTTTTAAGTTTTATATTTACATATTTAGTTGTTATGAATTTTTATAGGGTCGAAAAGTTTTAAAAAATGTAGCGCATTGCCAAAGTCCGCCTTAATACTCAAAATAAACCAGGACAGACCTAGTTCTTCCGGAGTAGCTCATCAATTAGGGTGAGGGATAGGCGTTACTTTCCCATCAAATCCCTCGGGAGCTCCTTATATTCCAGTGAATCTGGTTCTGCCCAGCGTCATCCAACATAAACTGATCGTCATCTGGATTATAAATGCTGACTAACAACTACCCTGCCACTGGATGGTCCCACGTTTACATGGAGGGGTTTGCCTTGGGAGAGTCCAGTTTGAAGGTCGTTCCAGTGGGTTACACGGAAATCACATTGAATACAAAGTGGCAACCATTTTTCATGCCTCTGAAAGACTTTCGAGTTGCACTGCTACAGCTAAGGTGGTCTTACTTTTAACCTCAGCATTGCATGCTATTTCCTCTACATTACCACAAAAAAAGTGATGTTTTGTCAGGAGCAAGGAACCCATACTCCAAATTTTAACCAGAAATAAATATTTTATTGGGTCTCTGGATAGTCAGGCCTTGACTGCAACGAGCGTGCAGACAAGCACCTTAGAGCTGGCTGTAACCTTTCTCAAGATGGCAGTAGATAGGAGCTGACGGTAAGATCTAGAGACCCGCCTTGTCTATCTCCAGAGCCAAATGGACCAATCTCGAACATAAGTTTAGTTACTAATCATGTTTACACTCGCAGAGGTTATTGTTAAATAAATGATCTGAACTTGCGAGTCAGGTACAACTATTTATTTATACCGGCAACCTTGCAATAATGGGTAAGTTTTCGTACAGCGAATTTATGTATAACTATAAAACATTTCATAAAACACTAAAATGGGTAACGTCAAAAAGAAAACGTTTTACAGTGATTGTAACTGCAGTAGTGGTTAGAATGTTTCATGCTGTTGTTACAATTAAATATGTAACAGTTTGTAATTGCTATGTTAATAATACTGTTTCCTAATTTTATTTTTGACGTTACCCATTTTATTTTTTTATAGTTATAAGGAATTCCGTTGTACGATAACGCACCCGTTATTGAAAAGTTGCCTGTATAAACAAATAGTTGTACCTGAATCAAAATTTAATCGTATTTATTTAAGCATATATATAGTTTTTTATTGTATTTATTCTTGTCTAGTCTTTACGAATAGAGTTCTTACTGTATTGCCGTCTCTCACTTTGCCGACGCACCCTTCCATATGCTATTCACTCATTCAATATAATCCAACTGAATGTTTCTTGCACATTTGTGTGTACATTTGCGCATTCATTTATATACAGCGAAATTTTCCCTAGGTTATTTTATTTTTATTGAATTTAAAGTGTTTTTACATCGTATTCTGCTGTTTTACTCCCATCATGTGACAGGACACAATATAGAGCAAATGCATCATTATAACAGCTTCCTGCAAATATTGTCCAGTACGAAAGAACCACCTATGAATAATCTCACATTGTTATACTAAACTACTCTATCAGTCTATTTAGGTACCCCTACAAAGTATCCGGTCAGGACAGAAACCCAAAGAACAGCTGGTGGGTGGAGCTACGTCATTGCTGGAAAGGTTACAGGAAATCAATATACAACCTACTAATAGTTGTAGACTTAACTAACGATTGAATATTTAAATGATCAGCAATAATTGAAATTTTTTAATTCAAATTACAAGCTTAATAACGACTTATAACCAATCTGCAGACGGTTCGATTAGGCCACCGCTAGAGATAACCCTAAGCCAGTCACAAGTGTTTGACGTGGGTTGTCCAGTTTTATTTCCGTAGTTGAAAGCTGTATTTACACCTTTCTTAAAAACACGGTGCGCTATATAGCATGCTAATATTTTTAATAAGTCCACAAAATCACTTCATTCTTGTTCATCTTCCCTTATGTTTGTCAACTGTTTTATTGAACCATCGACAGTTAGATCGTACTCTTGGTTTTCAAGATTTCGCCATGTATGATGTCTCACATTCTTTGCTATATTTAGCAACGCAGTCCACTTCATTAATTGCCTGTCTTTCAAATTTCAGTTGCACCTTTTAATAATAATAATGATTCTATTCTATGAGTCACAGTTGTGGGTAATGGATGGTGGTAGAAACTGCCTAAACCTCTGATTAGGGAGAAATATGATTCTACAACGTCTTTATTACACCTGGATGTCAGCAATTACTCGTATCCTTCAAGCGCCAACTCATCGAATAACCCCTGTAGACTACGGATTGAAACCATACATCCTACTTCAAAATGTAACATGGTTTTTCCCCCAATAACTCGAGAAGTGGAGCATTGGTCATACATCAGATTTAAAATATGAAGCTGTTCCTCCAGACAAGTGCCGTAAGCACTTTATAGCTTATTAGTTGGATGATGAGGAACTCTTGAATTCAAAACACCTAACGCGTCGTTAACAGATATTTGAAAGTATGTTACATGCTCGCTTCCAGGGAAAACATAATTCACCGCTTTGACTACTGTTCTGGAAAGAAGTTCGCCAGCTTTCCTTACATTCTGTTTTTCATTTCCTGAGAGAAGTAAGTGACTTTCTGTAATTTTACATGCGAACTTCAAATCGGTATTTTTATGCTTTTTAACTAAGTCAGGTAAAATGTGTTTGGTAACTTTTTTACCATCCTTTAGTTCATATCCTTGATCTAAAACATGATTCCAAATCAGTTTTAACACATGAGGGACGTCAGAAAAAGACCAAATCATTCGTTCTTCAGAGCATGGGTTTCGTACTGAAGACGCTTCTGGAGATATACCCAATCCAGTTTTTAATATCTGGTTAGAGCTTCCCTCGTAACCTAAATCCACTTTCCTCAACAAGTTTAGTAGCTTCTAAAAATATATCCGTTGTAACAGACTAATGCAATTGGTAAAACATAGGCTGCTTCCATTAGGCGGTTAGGTTTCTTATAAGAATTACTTGTACACTATCACGTGGCCCTCTAAAGATATCTGCTATCCTGTCGTAGAACATGTCTGATCGCACTTTCATCTCATCAAAACTCATGATAACATCTTTTTCAACTCCTTTGTAATAATAATAGCATGTCCTTTAAGTAAATTAAAACTTATGTCTAAGAACCCAGGAGGTGTGGAAAACTGTGACGGACGTCTTGCAATTCTTGCTTCACTGGGAAGAGGATATTGTAATACTTCTCTAACATAAGATAGCCCTTTTTTGGAAATAGAACTAAAAGTGACAGCTTTGGCTACATCGTCTGGTGACCAAATTGTACATTTCCCTTTCAAAAGAAACTGTTTTTGATATTTAGAAAACATATCTTTTCTAGAACACATGCTTTTTTTAATTGTAAAATGTGATTATTAGCTATTTCAAGATCATTTGTTAAAATGACAAATTTTTCTTGGAGCATTTTATTTTCAAGTAAAAGAGTGTTTATGTCTTTTGTTGTTTTCGAATTGTTTAAAATGTGCATCTATCTTTGTTAGTCCGTTCATATTTTAAGTTTAATAAGATAGGTATTTGTAACATAGAAAACATCCAGCAACAAAAACACGCAACACACATACAGAAATATAAATACTAATTTAATAGCAGACATTGCAGTCGGATGGACTTGGAAGTAGTTGTACCTCACCAACATTTCATCATTTCCTTTAATTTAGATAATATTAGAGTGTTCTGGCAAGAATTCTTGGCTCTATGTCCTCAGTTGTAGTCAACTGATCTTGGTAATCATATTTACTTGATTTGTAGCAATTTGTCGTACAATAATATTCATCGCAGAGCTGTTTATTTATGTTCATTGTGAATTTATGTTATCAAATACAAATTAGGAGAAACTCGAAGAAATGCAAAGATAAAAATTTGAAGGGTATTTACAAAACATTTAGCAGAAATATTGCTAAATATACCAAGTGGGCTTAGTGTGATATTATATCAGATAGTGTACCAGTTTTATAGAGGCAGGCTCGGTTTTTTACGTCTAGGAATGTTTTTGGTAAATGCTTAAGAATGAATCCAGCTGATTTTCACAGTGCACTTTCATTGCCATGTGTTATGCTTGATTTAATGAGGCTATGTATTTTACTACTAGGTTTAGATTTCACAACCATTTTAAATTTTTTTAACTTTTTTACATTATTAAATCTCATTTGTTATTTATGTATCCGAGTTATTGTCTGTTTATTTATATTTATACATGAGTGGGTTGCAGCAGTTTTACAAGTTAAACAGTCAGAAAGTAACTTAGCAGATTAAACCATTCAGACAAAATTCTGCCAGTTTATCAGATTATTCTTTTAGTAAAGAATACAGTGATCATGAAGTAGGAAACTTTGTAGAGGCTTGTCCGTGACTCAAAGCATTGAATAACTGCTGATCTAGTGCAAAACGCGTCTGCTGAATAAGTCACTAAGTAGTGGTTCTTTGCCAAGTTAATGCCAAAAAGAGTAATTTTGACCCAAAGCGGTCCCATAATATTGCTAGTATTAAATATATCCCATTTACTAGATATGTCAGACATTTAACCAATAATGGATCTTCTAGATGACCAAATTCCACACAACAAACTAATTCATTGATTTATTCTTCTTATTCTGGACGATTAAATAAATAATCATTTTATTCAAAATCCCTAAATATTTACAAACAGATATTTATGGGAGTTTTTCTTGGACTACAAATACAACCATTTTTAAGAATTAGCAACAATCAAGACTTAACAGCGTTAGGAAATAAAATATTCTTAAGATTTAGGCTGCATATTGGTTCTATTGTGCTCAATATATAACAAGATTACTAGAAAATGGATGTACATATTTCTTTATTCAGCAGATACATAATCCTATGTATCAGAAATTATTCACAGACGATTTCAGTGAATGGAAAATGGCAATGACTGTAATTTATTCCATTCTCTGTTCCCTACATCATGGATTGTCTACTTGTGTTATTTACTGGCAGCACCTCACGTTTTCCCCTCCAAGTATTACAAATATATCCATAGTCCCTAAACAATTCTCCCTCAAAGTTGTAGAAGGGCCATGAAAAATTATTGTATACATTTTAGTCTAAGTTTTTAAACTATTATTAGCTAAACATGCAGGAGGTTTAGTGAATAAAGTTGTAACATCAAGGGATGACAAATAACATTCCTTGGGGACCGAAATACCCACAACTTTAGATTTATGATCTCAGCTTTACTTATTAGGGATAGTTGTACAATCTTACAAATAGTACAAGACTTACCTTTATAAGTAATTTTGGTCATTTATAAAATATGATTTTCCGCCTCTAGAAGTTGTCGCATGTTTTCCTTTCAGAAGCCTGTTCCCGACGTCTGCATCTGTAACCAGCAAAATGTGTTTATAATTTCAATCATATAGTTAGTTATAAAAGAAAGTTTTTTGAGCTGCAAAACTGTGAGTTGAAGACTTATATTTTGACCAATAATAAAAAAGGATTATTAATTACTTCCTTATAAAGTCTTGTATTACAAATCTGGTAACTGAAATTTGTTTATGTGAAACTTCATTTATAATAAATAAATCTAATATTAGATAGTTTTACACTTAATATGTAATGGTAGATTCAGCCCCTTCAACGAAAAAGTAGATAAATAAGTACACCTGTCTCCTAAACAAATAGTCTATGGAGCAATAGCAGGGGCAAAACTTAAAGTGTGATATTAAAGAAACATTTTTAGGTGCCTTTGTGCTTTAGGTAAAAAACTATTAGAATTAGTTAGAATGCAAATGGAGAGGAGAATAATGACAAAAATAGAAAATTATCAATGTTAACAATACGTAACTATATAATGGTAAAAACCTCTTTTTTGATAATATAATAACAGACAAATCTGCAAATAGTATAAAACTTACCGTTAATAAACAGCTTTTAGTCCTTTAAAAAAATTATTTTCCAGATCCAGAAGTTGTCGTAAGTTTTTCCTTTCAGAAGCCTATTCCCGACGTCTGCATCTGTAACCAGGAAGTGTGTTTATAATTTCAATCATATTGCTATTTATAATAGAACTTTATCAAACACTGCAAATATAATAAAGATCTGTTTCTATTCTACGAGAAACTACCAGGATTTTAACCCCATCCGAGCCATCATCAACTAGACAACTGCCCCTTAACATAAACTAACAAAAACATAACAAAATAATAAACCCACATAAAAACAGAACTAACCTCATAAATAAAATAAAAGACATAAACATACCACACAATTCAACGCTACTATCACTCGACGTAACAAATATGTACACCAACATACCCATACCCGAAACTTCAACATCCTAGAGACCCAATTAATGCAGAAAAACATACCAAAAACCCATCCGAAATCCTAAACATCCTCCAAACCATCACCAAACTAAACTATTTCACTTACAACTCAAACTTCCATTCACAACCAGATGGTCTACTCATGAGAAGTTCTATCAGCAGTGCCCTAGGCGAAATTTTGCTACAACACATAGAAAACACTAAGATAATCACAAGCAATACACACGCACAGAAAATCATTGAAAGGCACAGATAAGTCGTTGATATCATAACTATACAGAGGCAGCACCTAACAATGCGTAAAACTCCTCACCTACACTAATAAAATACACCCAAAAATCAAGTTCACCTCAGAAATTGAAACCAAACTATCTTTAAACTTCCTCGACCTCACCATAACAAAACGCCACACACAAAAACAGATTCTACATTTACAGGAAACCCATAACAATAGACACACTTATCCACAACACCCCAAACCACCATAGCCAGCACAAACACGCTACATTCAGACTTAAAGAAGTTCCAATGACCTCAGAAAACCTACACATAGAACTAAACAATATTAAATATTTAACATAAACAAATGGAATCAACACCACAATTATAGACAAACTGCACAATATCCAAAAAAGCACTAAAATTAACACTACAGAGAGGGAAAACTAATACGTCACAACACCACGCTTAAACAAAACATCAAATAAAATAGCTCACAAATTTCCAAAAAAAGGATACAAAATAGCATACAAAACTAATAACAATTTACATTACAAAATACAGCATGACACCTACAACAAAGATAAACTACAAGCCCCAGGCCGTAGTTAAAAGAAACAGGACACAAATACACAGACATTTACCATAAAATAGGTAAATAGAATGTTCACACATCAACAAAAAAGGGCCGCATCTCATCACACTAGAACAATATGAAATTTAAAGACACACAAAAACATATAGTACAAAAATATTATACGAACAAACCCAATACAAATCCCACATACTCTTTGATACAATCGAAAAACTTTAAAAGCCTTTAAAACCTTTGTATTGGGCTGGCTTATGTGAAGGTGCCGGTGTGTAGTTAATTAGTGGGCGACTGGGTGTGTTTTGTTTGTGGATATTAGGTAATGGGTTCTTGGAGTTTTATTTGTTTGTAGTCTTTCTTTTGTTCTGGTTTCATGATTTCGATGCATTTATAATTTGTATTTGTTATTTTGGTGTAGGGTCTACATGGAGTTTGGTCATGTTGGTTTTTGTCATGAATAAAATTACTTTATTGTCAACGCCTTGTTAGTACATTATTACGTCACTACGTTACAGCATTATTACTATAGATTTGCCTTTATCTATTTTGGTTTAGTGTTTAATGTGTTTATGATGGACATTTTATATTAAATGCCTTGCCCAATGTATTCTTGGGGAATGGATTCTGTGCTTTGTATTCCGGTTTCTGTGTCCAAACGTTTGTTTTTTGTTGCATTTCTTGGGGTGTAGGCTGTTTTTAAGTCATTTGTTTAAGCCTTAATTCGTTCATATTGAATTTGATGTTTATGGTGTTTATTGTGCGTGGATAGAATTTGTTGTTGCTGTAAATAGTGTTTTTTTTGCGTCGAGAGTTTTGTTAGTGTCTGCTACTCTGTTGCTGTCTGTGTGTATGTTCTTTGGTGTATTGAACGATTTCTTCGAGTACTAATAGCAAGGTATCAACGATTATGTTCAACTATTGCGTATATAGGTCATTAAGTAAAACCAATTTATCCAGCTTTATATGCAATCCTTTGAGAATTTTAGTATATCAAATAGTTTAAACAACTAAGTAAATAACACACAACTGGAAAATTAATAAAAAATATAGCCTTCGGGAATGTATCGAAAAAATTGTAGAAGATGTTTTGTCTAAAAAAAGTCATCGAATTAAATATACGATTTGTTGAAAGATTAATACGTCGTTTTATTCCTAATATCAGGTTTGAATGGCTTTAGTTTTCTATGTAAACACAAAGCAGAACCAATTCATTCCCCTTTATGTATAATTTTAGATAAATAGGAATATTTTAACATTTTATTCCGTAAATAATACAGAATTCTTTGTAAAAACGTAACAATATTTTCTTGTAAAAATATTAACAATGACTGATGTATGGTTGCCTGGTATCACGCGTTATGGTAACATTATTGTTTCCATGGAGAGTTCATTGTTACCATATTGTTTCCATGGAAAGATTCATTGTTACCATATTGTTTCCATGGAAAGATTCATTGTTCCTGGAATCTAGGCACTGTATCTGTCGTTACAAATGAGGTAATTTTATCTGGGCACATAAACGTTTTCCCTTTTTTAATAAGATTTTATCGAACATTTTTGTAGTAAATGTTTTACTTTAGATTTTTAACGACAAATTTTCAAGTTAAAATGCTTCGAAATATGCAAAAGCAAGTCATCAATATTCAAATGGCTTCCTAAATATTACACACACATAAACATAGCATAAACTCCAAACTTAAACATTTCAAATAAAAACCCACAGTAGTGTTCTTCTTTGTTTTATATCTAATCCCATAGTTTAATGTTTGTGTTTATTTTACCCAATTTTTATACACTTATTTAAAGAGGATTTTTGGGAAATGTCCTACTCTGGTGTTATAAAGTTCTTTTCACACAAAATGCTCCTTTAAACCAAATGTATCTAGTAGCACAAACAATGTTATTCCTATGCAGGTTTTCCAAAAATCTATTTCCTAAAGCTTAAAGCAATCATAGTCAATTATAACTTAACCCTTACACACACATGTAACCTATAAAAGTAACCAATTTAACACCAAATGTAACAATTTACATTGTGGAAAACAGTTTTACTTTGGATATCTTATATATATGATATAAAATATATAATTTTTTTTCAGATTCTTTACAAAATTGAAGTCAGTTAATTAAACAACTTTGTGAACCTGTGTAACTGTGTCTCTCTGTGTATCTGTGAATTACAATCAATGAATTACAATTTCAGCTGGATTTGCAAGCAGGGACGTCAATTATGTGTGTGTGTGTGTGTGTGTGTGTGTGTGTGTGTGTTTGTGTGTGTGTGCGTGTGCGCGCGCGTGCGTGTGTGGGTGTGTGTGTGTGTGTCAGAGATAGAGAAATTGAGGGAGAGAAATCAGTGCTATATATCCACCCACCAATACAAACACAAATAAACCTATATCACAAGGCAGTGCGATCCATAATTTCTAACGCTGATTTAAGAACGACTTACAGTTTTACCAGTTATTTTAGTTTTACTAAATATATTTGTAAAATGACATGATATTCGGTAAACACCTTCAACACTAAATGTAGGGTAATTAATCACAATTGAGTAAAACTGCTCCGAAACTGTGGGAATTTATTGCTTACAATATAGAAATAGATGCCCGATATTATCTATTATAAAATTCACAATTTAAGCCTTGTCAAAATCTAAATCATATAAGTACAAATGGCAACACCAGGTTATAAAATTACGTTTGCTTACATAGACTACACGAGGTTAATGCTGGCTTCAAGTGCTAAATAAACAGAATAATATAATAAGTTAATATAAAAAAACACTCCACAAAGTCATTCTCTTTCTTGCAGAACCGGTATTGGTTATAATCAATTTATAAGTAATATTATAAAAACAACAGGATATAATTCTCTATACATTCGTGTTTCGGGGAAACTGCAAGTTGTCTTCTAGGTCAGTAAGATTTAATCCAAGGCTGGAGTTTGATTTTAATATATTTTTTGTTACGCACGCTTTTCTCCCTGTAACACAATAGCTCTAGGCTCTAGGCTACGCCATGGAAACCCCATGTTTCCTGAGGTAAACATAATGCACTTGCCTTAGGATTAGTGGCGAGTGGTGTAGCGCACTGTGGCGATTAACCATATGTTTTTTGAACATAGATATGCCCAAGAAGTTGTATTCGTTTCAACGTTTCCCTGAATACATTGGCAAGAGATACAAGCCTTTGTTGCACCATTGGTGAGGCGTGTTGGATATAGAATCTAAAGGAGTCATTGTGTTGAATCAAAGCCTTTGTAAAGGCGCCTTACCTGAAACAGTTTGTTAATAGAAGCCGTAGAAGTAACTTAAGAATGTAGTTGCGTTTTATTTATCTGTCAAAAATCTCTCACTCTCAGCAAATTGGCAATGGAGCCCAATGGGTGTGTGGCCACTCCTCATGCTACCCAGCATCCTCCAAACCATGTGCAGGTAGTAGTCATCCATTGTCGTGGAACCGAGGCAAGGGGGAACAATTGTAGCCACAATAAGAGTTACACCAGACATGCCCACCATATCCAATATTTATTGAAGCACAAGTACTTTAGTGCAAAGGGCTACTAATGGGGACTCCTCAAAGCGTCTCCGGAACTCCTGTATATATTATATTGTCAAAATAATTATGTTAGAGAAGGTCGGGTGACAGCGGCCATGTTAGTTTTTCCCATATAAGGTTTCATTTATGAACTTAGAGTAACTGACTTATTTCCCATTCAAGGTTAGAACCTTTATACCTTTACACAAGTACCATTTAATATTTTTGTTTCAAAAATAATTGTTGCGAAAATAAATATTTCTTTTTTTTCCAACACTCAACACACAAGTTGCCATACATGCAGATGACACCACGTCATGGGAACCACATCTATTACACTCAAATTTACAGGACCACCTTACAGTACTAGAATCATGGCTGAGCTACTAGATAGTTAGGGTGAATGTGGCCAAGTGCCAGGCTATGCTTCTCACCAAACGTAAAACACAAAAACTCAACACACCAATAAAAGTATTATGCGAGGACTTTCATTGGGGGAACCAGTTCTATGCAGTAAAGCAGTTCTCTTTAGAGAATACTATTGTACTATTAAAGTACTGTTGCTATAGTAGGGTGAGGAACAGCACACAGCGTTAGTTCCATTATTCTTTATTGATTTGTCTTAAAGCTCATACTTTAACCTCTTATTATTCGTTTAGGAATTTATAAACATTTCTAAAGTGGCAAATTGTTTTCTACACACTAAACAACTATCAATACTGCGAAGTCTCAAGGTCTGTGAAGTCGTCTCTTTAAATTGTGTTGCAGCCTCTAAGTGTGTACATTTTATTATCTCTGTTGTAAGTGAGGCCAAGCAGGGATGTTCCACTTTGCACGAAGGAATATCGGCTCAACTCCACACTTCGCTTCAAGCAAGACAGAATACGATAGAAAGAAATGTTAGGCAATAATGTCCTGAATTTTTAAATAATTGCTTGAGTTTTTTCAATGCGTTACTCAGTTATTGATTGCGTTTTAGCAAAATCAAGACCGCTAACGATAAATTGTAAAAAAAAATAATTTTTATTAAGTGCGCTAATTTTTTTGAACATAGAGCCATTGCGTTGTTAAAATTCAGGTTGAGCCTCGACGAAATACATCCCACAATGCTAAGTCTAAAGCAAAAGAACCTCCCGGAGTAAATATCAAGCTAGACACATTTACTTTATAGTATAATAAATTTACCTTTTCCATCACTTGAGTTCAAGTTCTTCTATTTTCCGAGTGTAAAGGTTTACAGGCGCTCCGTCATTTTCCTTTCCAGAGTAAAACTTTAGATCCAGCTTGCGGCACGTGTAAACCTCTATTAGTTCATGCGTGAATCCTCATCTGAAACAAATAATTTCATTTAGGCTAAATAACGGCTTTCCTCTAAATTTAGAGGTTATGTTTGCATAGTTTTCAATGTAAATTCCTATAAATATAGAAATTGACTACATGCTAAATGCATATATTTAATACCTATGTACAGTTAGGGACTATGTGGTAAAATTTAAATATAACCTACAAACAATAATAAATATAATAAAATCTAATAATATTTAAAAATCTTAATTCTTTAACTGGACTAAAATCCCAAAATACTGATATATCTTAGCAAATTATAATTTATTGTCCTTTTATAAGGAAATATTGCACTCTATTTTTGTTTTAATGTATTTCCTTAAGGGAATTAGAATGTGTACAATAAAATATAAGCCTGATACTATTGAATATTGGTATTTTTATAATAAATATTGTAAGTTATTAGGTTGAAAGAGGAGATTTGTCAGAATTAACGTATGCAACTGAGCGGTATTTGTAAAAAAAAAAAAATGAAAAGTATATATATACAAGTATTTCTGAAAGTAGACTAACACACAAACTCTCTCTCTTTTTTTCTCTCTCTCTCTAATTCTCTCGCTCTCTCGCTCTCTCTCTCTCTCTCTCTCTCACACACACAAACACACACACACACACACACACACACACACACACACACACACACACACTGTTGAACTTCCTCGTCTGGAACCACACTAGAAATAAGATTGTTGTTTCTAGGTACCAGACAAGACATCGGTTGACCATCTTCTCCAGTAGTTTGCATAAGCAGCTGGACAGAGAGAGATTGGTATGTAGCTGCTGGGATTAGTTTTGTCCTCTCCTGGTTTTAAATGTGGAATAATGGTCTCTTCTAACCGTGCATCGGGAAAATCGCGCTCCTCGAATATGCGGTTGTATATTCAAAGGAGAACTAGTTTTGCCGACGGGGGGAGATGATTAATCTTGGAGTGTACAGTAAATCCAGACCTGGAGATGAATCCTTCGTTGACGAGAGAGCTGACTCTAGTTCGACAAGAGAGAAATGGATATTCAAGCAAGAATCTCCAGACAATCCAACAGTGAAAGGTAAGGTTTCCTGTTTACGCTTGTACACCTGGAAAGCGCCCTTGTATGCAGAAGATGAAGAATATTTTGAGAACGATAAATTGCACATTGACAATTTCCACAGTTCGTGGTCAAAACTCCATCCGTATACCTTAATGAAATAATTGCATTGGAATGGAAGTGCCACAGACGTACGGTAATTTCTTCCATGTAGATGGAGCCAACGTACTGCGCCAACGTACTGTAACCATTATTCTCGATTACACTGCCTGAATAATCTCCGTGTTTTCGCACGGAAGATTTTATATTTTACCAGGTTTTTACTCGTTGGATGTCTTTTGCACTTGTTCAAAACTTTTCTTCGACACGAAGGATTCATAGGACACCAGGGAACAGATGGGCGTCGTGGTTTGGATGAGGTTTTCGACAGCAATCAAAACAGTTTTTGTAAATGAATTGATAATGTCATCAATGGGAGCCAGGTCATCCACGTCCAGTGGTTCTAGATCTTGTGAAAATTGTACAAAAAAAAATTTTAAAACTCTTTAGTAATTTTATAAATTTAATTTATCTCTCTTTTCCACAAAACAACAAATTTTAATGAAATTATTATCTTTTAATGAGGCTTTTATCTAATTTACCGTAGTTAATTTGTAGTAGTACATTCATAATTCGATAAAAATAATAACTGGAAAACACACAATTTTACCCAGAAAACCAAACATAACCTAATTTCGATTAAAAATCGAAATTTTATTAGAGAATCACACATATTTAATATATCAAGATTAACTCACAAAATCACAAGTATTTAAATATCATATTTATATCAGTAATGTTCACTTTCGTAATCAAAATCCTAACCTGAAAATCTTCTTATTCTTTCTTTGTATGTTGCCAAAACAACTTATTTCTCTGACTTTCTCTGAATTTTATACCAAAATTCAATTTCGTTTGCTATGGTTATTACTTTAGGTATGATTAACCCTATTTCCTATCTAATTATAAACCTTTAATGATATTTCCTTCTAAAAAATTATTTATGAACCCTTGATACTAAACAAAAGGTTCAGACAAAATTTTGTTTAATCCTAACATTGAATTTATTTTTCAAAACAGATTAAGTTAAGCATGAATATTATTCATTTCAAATCCTTATTTAAAGTACATAAAAATTATTTCAAACATTCCATTTATGTTGCCTGACATTTCTGTGTGACCCTAAATTTTGTTTATTTCTAACTGGCTTTGTAAATATTGGATTTACAACCGATTTAACAACTGCCCTAATTCCTATCAAACACCTAACCATTTCATTTTTAAATTACAAGAACATAATTAGATACATGTTTTCTATAACCACATTTATTTCTAAATCAAAAACCCTCTAGACATAATATATATTTTATATAAACAAATTTCCATCAGTTCAGTTCTCTAGAAGTAGCACAATTATATATGTTAAGGTTCCTCTTGTATTCCTGGCATTTTTGTAAAACCCCCTTTGTTTATTAACTTCTTAAATTGCAACATTTTACAAACATTATTACTTGTTTTAATTTGTGTACTCATTTAAAATTCCCTTTATTTAAGGTTAAAGTGATTATTTCAAATTTTGACTGTTTCTAAACGTTTCTTTACATCTGACTAGGTTAATACCGCCATCTTGGTTTTATGACGTAATCCAGTATGGCGTCGCATTTACCTCAGGGTTTATTCGTTCTAACAAGATAAATCCACTATACTCAAAAACTAACAAATTTTCATGAAAATTGACTTCAAAAAAATTTTTGTTTATTTTCCATTTTAATCTTAAATAATTTAAGTTTATACTTATTGGAAAGAAATAAGAGAGGTCTAACCTTTTATAACTGGAGCAGGTTACAGCGTAATCAGCTAAAAGGGTTGGGAAACTCACATATTAGGCTACCAGGCTACCACTACAAACGGACTCAGACCTAATGATCCTTCTATACTTTAACTTAAAAAGCGGAGTTCGAAACGACTGTCCGGGTTAACTACTCATACCACCCTAAAACAGCCTTCTTTGTCTTCGGCTTCCGTCTCTGGTTACCCTTCCTCTGGTGCTGAGCCTTTCTCCAATCACAACATTTTCAAGATATGGGGTGACCTATCATACGATATATTCTTGCTGGTATTTTCTAATGCCAATAGTCTTCCTAGCTGCATTTTCACTTCCTTTCACTGTTTGTATTCTACTTCTTTTCCAAATGAACAAAATTGTCTCTTCTTTAGAATGTTTTTTCTTTACACATTCTAGTTATTAGGTATTTGGATAGGGCATGATATCTGTAGTTAAATCCTGTTTTTTATAAAGTTAAACATTTTATTTTTAAACTTAAATTTATGTATATATACTTAGAATAAAGTATTAGATAAAAAAAAAAGTCAACACAGCAATAATACAAAATGATAAAGTTATATTTCGTGATACAAAAACTTCGACGTGTTCTATTGGCGATTCTTTTCGCATTTCAAGGCTCTGCTTCATTTACTTTGATTGAAATATTTGCTGTAACCTTTAAGTTATGGTTTGATGTTTTACTGGATTTGTCTGCCTGGTCGGCCCTTTTTTACTGGTCGGCTCTACTTTTATTCACTAAAATTTTGTTTCACTGTTTCTTCGTCCGTCTTCTTCCGCACATCCTGAGAGGAAATTTTTCTGTCAATGTTTTATATCTCGTAAGAATTTATAGAAGGTTAGTCTTTGAATTCTGTTAAACCTAAGTAACGTCAGTTCTGTTGTACTTAAGTTTGTTAAATTCCTCCGTTATTGTTTGCTACAAACCCATTTTGCAAACGGCGTAGTTCCGTTCCCCGGGATGTACGTGTGCGGTGCACGGACGCGGGTTGGTTACATCCCATAAATTTTGATGATAAGGCCAAAAAGGGTGCCGATCCTAGGCCGGCGTCAAAGCAAGAAGAATTTCGATGACTCTGGTGGAAGCTAAATCAGAATAAACAAATTTATTGTAACTTCGTGTCGTTTAATTTATCTAAATTATTTATTCGTTTTATTTAATCTAAATTGTATGGAATTAAAATGCATCACACTTGATAGCCTATTACATTAAAACAGATTTTTCAAAAGGTTTCACTATATGACCGAGGTGTAAGCTAAGTTATTTTTAGAGATAATCACTAAGGCAAACATAGCTAAAAAGAATCGACAATCAACCTAAGAGTGTAGAATCGAATGAAAAATTTTAGAATCGAAAATGGTAACGGAATCGAAATGTTTAGGAACCTTTCCATCCCTACTATATTATAATTGGTTCTTTTCTCCTAAAAAGTAAAGCAATATAATGTTCCATGTAGTTTTTACTGCAAAATGAAAAACGCAAAACTAAAAACTAGTCTAGAGGTCACGATACTGACGTTTCGGGGCTGGGGGAGTGGTGTGGAAATTATATGACATACGGCCCACCCTGACATAGTTCTGACATAGTTTGAGAATCCCTCAAATGCTTTATATGTATTATTAGTGCATCATATCCGGATTGTTCTACTTTGAAATAGCTATGAAACTTTCTTTTTTTACTACGCCAATGAAGTAGGAAACCCTATAGCGGCTTCAACAATGTACGAAACGCACTAGAAAATTCCCAGTCCGCAAGTATAATTACGTCTGAGGAAAGTTATGCACTATTTACCTCTAAAGCAGTGGTTCCGAACCCTAGAGGTCCGCGAGCAATGTCTTAGGGGTTCGAAAGATGTCACTGAAATTGAGATGTATTTTTATATAACACGATCGCGAGACAGTATCCGTAACAACGGGCTTCATGAAAAATAAATATAGGAACCGGCTTGATATGCAGTATGACGTCAGAGTAAAAGTGACAAGTACGGAGCCTAACATTTCTCCAAAATCATGAACCCAAAGGACAGATTCAACTCATCTCACTACAATTGTTGTTAAGTTGTGAGAATATGTAATTGCATTTTATATCAATTTTGAATAATTAATATTATTATTATACTTATTATATTTTTTCTCTGTTTATCGCGAAAAAACAAACTTGTGTTACTTTTTTTATCTCATTAACTCCTTGTTCTAAAAAAATAATAATATAAAGAGGATAAAAAAATTCCGCCTGGATCTACGAATTGTAACACGTGACAGTTTTATATTATGTATCTAAAAATAAAAATAAAGCACTTCTTGAATTGTACTTGTAATAAACTTGTGGTAGCCTCAAATTTTGCGTGTAATCTACAATTTAAGTCTAAGAATTTGAGGGGTCCTTGTCAATGTAGCGATCTATATAGGGGTCCTTGAAAACATTTTGTGGCGAAGCACTGCCATAAACGATTATCTTTTAGGTATTCTTGTTGAGCCAAAAATTAGACAACATATTGCGTTTAGGTTTTGATATCTGCTACAAGTATATATATTTTTATTTCCTATTTAAACACTTATATTAAATGCTTATTTAAACGCAAGAAGCGGAGAAAGTGTAGGTTTTTCACAATTTACAACATTTATAAGGTTTTAAAGATGTTAAAGTTATCAAAATTCTCCTTACGATATACATTCTAATGAAAACCAGCTGAGTATGATTTGTAAAGAAACATTTTACAAAACTCATTTACAAAAAATATTGTTTATAACGAAAATTTGTTATGAAAAACTTGAATTATATTACATTTAATTTGTATAAAAAATAAAATTATACAAAAGTTTAAAATTTGTTTAAATATGAATATTAACATTTGCACCTACTTGCACCTAGTAAATGTTATATATTCCAAATTTCCGCTTTTAACCATTTCCACAAAATGAATTTCATATACTTGAGTATTAGACTTTTTGTCTAAATAGAGTAATATCAATGCAAGGTATATTAGACATTGACAATTTTTGTGAATAAGAAGTGCAGGTTTTCCAGAGGTTAAGGGCGTATGTGACGTAATAATGTGCAAGGCTAGAGCTAGCTTTACTTCCTTAAGACACCTTTAGGCAACAAACTCTAACCGACACGTTCTAACGTGCATGCAAGAATTTCCTGAAGAAGTAATTAGGTAACATTTTTAGTGTATAAATGTATTGATAAAGTAAAGCTTTCTCAAGAAAACCTTTCTCTTTATTCGGCGCAAGACTCCAGACTTTGTCGGATTCCGGTAATTTATTAGATTTTATTGTTATTATTAATATTACTGAAAACATTGAATAAATCATTGACATTACTGAAATTAGTTTTGCCTGTGACTGTACCCTCAGTGAAAACTAACACGTTCTCTAAACTTCAAGAATAAACACTTCTTGACGAAATCCCCACAAATTGTCAGTAATGGGCAATGTTTTGTGACTTTATGGAAACATCGGGCTTAAAACGTGCAGTGCCAAAATTTTACTTTGTGAAGGACGATGAACTTACTCTAAGTAAGAAAAGAAACTTACTACTTCCAATAAGAAAATTAAACACTATAAATATAAACATCAGCCTAATTTATTCACGAAATACAACGGATAAAATTCACTTTCGAAGCCCACCTAAGTTATAAACTAAAATTTTACTTAGCATAAAATCATTTACGAAATACTTAATACTGATTTAGAAATCAAAACAAAATAATTTTTAAATGACCAACATACAATTTAATGTATTGTTTTATTTTATTAAATAATTTTGTTCGTTGCTCACCTGAAATGACCCTGTTCTTCAAGAGATTTAGAAAAGGTTGTGTCGAAAGGGGTAATTCCGAAGATTGGTCGAGACAAAGAACATGTAAGCGGGTAGACATTCATTTCAGCATTCTGTGAATAGAAATTAAGCATTAAAAATAAATTTAAATGCCGATCAACAACTTTTTAATGCACATCCATGTAATGGTTTTAAATGCTCGTATAGAAGTTTTTTTTTTAATGTATGCAAAATCTAAACCTTTTTTAGTCATTGAGATTAAGCTGCAACAAGTAATTGTCATCAGTAGCGTAACCAGGGGAGCAAGTGCCCAAAAAACCTATTAATATTAGAAAACAACATTAACCTATAAAAAAAACAAATTTTTAGCAAAACAGCTTCCCGATGGCCCAACAATTCTGTAATTTTACAGAATAAATATTCTATATTTAATTTCTAGATATAAAGATATTCAAAATTTCTCCAGCGGAGTTCCGCCACCTGACCCTTCGGGTTGTTGCCCCCTCAAAACAACGCCCTGGCTACGCTCCTGATTGTCATCCTAAAATGGTCCAAGAAACAGGGTCTTCACTCCGTTACACTTTACAACACTCTTCTCGTGTACAATATATAATATAACACTATCATCACATGTTCATGTTAATGCCAAACGCCACTTAAGTTCTTACACTATAGCTTAGACTCAATAAGACTCAAGGTTAGTCTATAAACAAATAAGGCAAAATATAGAGTCTCCGGCTTGGTGTGCTCCCATACAAGCTGAGAGAGCTTGCTGGGTTCCTTAACTTATTTAGTTTAAAGCTTAAATATATAGCAGTAGTAGTAAAATGATTGCTCACCTCCACCAGATGTCGTTCCAAACCATGAAGCCGAAATGTCGCTTCTGAAAAAATACAATATAATTTGTAAACATTTAGCGTAGTGAAAATGATAAATAGATAAGATTAGGTAGATATTCAGAAAAATAGATGGTAATTAAATAGATAAATAGATATTTAGGTCTGTAAATAAAAATAAAATCATTTACATTAACTTTTCCTATGCAATGTCTATTGGAAGTTGTATAGAAAAGCTTACATGAGTAATGAAGTTTACTTAGGATGTAGGCTACTACAGGATATTTGAATGTAAGGGAATCTAATTTATACATAGCTATTTTTTGTGTTATTTTATCTGTTAGTTGGACGTGCTTTTTATGCATTTGTAGAGAGTTTTCTCCATAAATCGCCGAGTCTCTCGATGCCGAACGTAACTCTCCTCTCCAGCGATAGAGTGCACTTTCCCTACTATGTAGTATTTCGAGGCATATTATTATTTATGGTATACCAGGTACGCGCAGTAACGCTTTTTGCCGAAGGTTCTTCAACTGACTACCTTTTGATAGACAGCGACAGTTTGCTACAATCTCTCACAGTTCAAATATTTTACAAACGTATTTCCTAATGTAAGGAACAAATAAAAGTAACTTACAAAACGACTGAGTCCTGTAGAACGCAGGGACTTCAATCTTTAGCGGAAATAGTGCGGAATCACTTGTAGAAATTATTGCAGCTTTTTTATAAACTATTTCCGCTTTCTCTTCTTCATCATCTTCAGGAATCACCTCGAGAATAGGAACAAACTTTATTCTCGGGTATGCGCTTGACAAATAGCTGATCATGTCTTCATCGAAAACTACTGTAAAGGTAGAAATTTGAATAAATCTTGTCAAATAATACGATATTTATAAACAATATAAATACGATAATAAACTGTCAGGTAAAATAAAAGCCTGCAGGCGTGCATATTGTGATATATATATATATATATATATATATATATATATATATATATATATATATATATAATTATTAGGTACTATGTTGATGAATTTAAAAAATAAAATTTTTTCTACATCATAGCTAATGTTTTTATTTTTCATAGTTTCATAAAGTCAGGTTCGTAGAGCGTAGTATTATTTACAGACAAACACACAGGTCGAATTTTATAAGCTGGTATTTGACTCCTAAAATAAATATAATAATATAAAAATAAATTGAATTTTGTAATCAATTACGTTTGGTGAATCTTATTAATCCTTTAACGATAGTTTATGACTATCCGGACTACCCGAACAGACACACAAAAACACAAAGTACAAACATATTAAACGAACAAACACAATACAAATCACACACACTCTTTGATACTATCGAAAACCTACCTTTGAAACCGCCACCGCATGACCCGACCTCTCCAAGCAGAAGACACGGATGAAGATCGGCACATAGCGATCGAAAACGTTCTGTCTCAGTAAGATTTAACACATTTACTAAATTTAAAGTTCGGATGGTTATAAACTGTAGTTTAAGTGATTAATAAAAATAATATTATTTAAGGTACATGAGTGTGCTAAAGGTTTAAATCTCATATTTTAATTAACATATTATTTATACAGTAACTTTAATACTTTGTCTATAGTTTCAATAAACTTCATGTATTTTCTCCTAGAAATATAATACGGTAGTAGTAGAATTAAAGGCGGCGACTTACAAGAACCACAAAATGAAAATTCTAAATCTGGCAACCGTAATATTTGAATATATTCAAAAGAACATTACAATTACATTCAAAACATGGGATGAGGATCCCAATATTTAGCTTAAACCCAGCAAATATTGGAAACTGAACAAATATACGCGTTAGGAACAAGCTGTAAAACTATTTTAAATAAATTAGTGGATTTTAATAAAACTACTAAATTACTTTATTTCCAGGTAAAGTTAAAACAACCTAATAATAATTACCTCCCCTTTCCTTCCTCTTCTTTGCACCAAAGCAGCACGTGACTGGAACAAGACAAGACATTCTTTTATTAAAGCTAGAGTTTTACTAGTTATACAATATCAGTTGTGCCATGCTTAACACTCACATAGACACAAATTATTATTATTTTTTTAACTAGGCATTACGAAGGATCAAGATATCAAACGAAATTATATTGAAATATAACTGTAAAAAATAAATATAACTGATATGAGGTAATTTTAAAGAATAACTCTTATCGTACAGAACATCAATTTTAAATCCTCCGAATTTCTGACAGCTTTTAAATCCAAAAGCATAGTGTTTGTATATAAGACATAAAGCAATGGAGGAACCATATAATGAGGGGAGGAGTATTATCTCTTAAATTATGTATTTTAGAACTAAAAAATAATAACGATTAATAACAAAATTAAAAACAATTCTTTCTCCAACATTCACCAGTTTTAAACTAGCCTTATATAGTGAATAAGCAGCCTATTTAAGCATTTATTGAATTTGGGGGGGGGGGTCCTTGTCAATGTATTGACCGATTTGTTGGTAACCACTGGCCAATGTGTACGAGAGAGAGGAATTAGCCTATATATATGAGAGAGAGAAGGGGGTAGAGAATAATGGGTTCCACTAACAGTGCTTTAACATTAACAATAATTATACATAGGCCTAAATATACGTCGCCATTTGTAAATCAAATATAATGAATAGAATAATATACTTTAGCTAATAGAAATAAATACACGACCAATAAATAAACTAATTCTAGAGTACACTGATGGGGCATTTATATAGTTTTAGTAGATATTTATGTAATAAGTTATTTTATCTGATAAAAAGAACAATATGTACCTTTTTGGTAATAAGTTGGAAACGTCTAAATGTAACATTTAACCAAAGGAAAGGTTTTTTACTATATTTATCTACAACAAAAAACTGTTCAAGTACAATAGCTTCTACTTAGGCTATTTTCAGCCCGGTTAAATGTCGACGTCATACATACACACACACACACACACACACACACACACACACACACACACACACACACACACACACACACACACACACACACACACACACACACACACACACACACACACACACACACACACACACACACACACACACATATATATATATATATATATATATATATATATATATATATATATATATATAATGTCTAATTCGACTGTAACAGTGGTTTATTCGTAATTGAAGAGATATACCGTCTAGATTGCACGAATATATAGTGATATAAGCAAAATTAGGGTAAATAAATTAATTAAAACATACAAAGTCTCCAAAAGTTTTTAAGCTTCATATTTTTTCTTTCAAAGTAAGAAAAAATGATTCAAAATGTCCTTAGGAAACCATGGTAATGTAAATACAGTGTTTGTTTAATTGTTGTACGATTTAATTAACTACTGTAATATAAATATTTTTGTCCTTTTATATTTAGTTATTATTGAATTTTGATAGGGTCGAAAACTTTTGAAGAACGTAGCGCATTCCCAATGTACGTTTTAATATTCAAAAATAAACCACTACAGACCTGGTTCTAACGGAGAATCTCATCAATTGGAGTGAGGCATAGGGCTTACGTTCCCCTCAAATCCCTTAGGAGCTCCTCATATTCAAGTGATACTAGTTCTACCCGGCATCATCCAATATATAACCTCAATGACTGATGGTCATCTGCATTATAAATGCTAACAACCGCTCTGCCACTGGATGGTCCCACGTACGCATGGATGCATAGGCTTTAGGTTCTCTCAAATCAGTCGAGAGCTCCAATTAAAAAGTATATATTAAATATAACCAATATAATGCAGAAAATCCATTGCACATCCTCCGAATTTCGGATAGTCTTAAATCGAAAAGTAGAGTGTTTGAATATAAAACATAAAGCAATGGAGGAACCATAGAATGGAGGACAGAGTATTATCACTGAAATCTTGTATTTTAGGACTAAAAAATAAACGAAATTACCAGCTTTAAACTTGCACTATATAGAGTATAAATAACCTACCTATTTAAGCTTTTACTTTTGAATTTACTCTTTTATATTCGCCCTTCAAGTGAGTGACAAGAGAATCTGCGAAACCAAAGTGATTAAGATTCAGGATGGTGCATATTAGGGAGATTACGATTTCTATCTGTAATTAGGTTCCTCTATTCTCACACCTAAAGAAGTATCAGAACTGTCAGAAACAAAAAGCTTTAAAACTGACATTAGCAAGAAAAATACTAACTACTAAACTGATATCAATACCCTCCCCCCACCAATTACCATTTGTAAATATAATAAAGTGAACTAGATAATGTGAACCGATTCAAATACTTTGGCCAATGGTAAAAAAATACACATCAACTAATTCTAAAGTAATTTGCTGTGACACTTATTTAATTGTAATAATTTAATATTGCGATGTTGTTTTATGTATAATAATATGTACAATATGTACATTTCTATCAAGAAGGTGGAAACCTTGGAAACGTACCGTTTAACCAAAGCTTAGGCCTACATAAAAAAGATATGCGGACCTTCGGGCGAGTAAATGTCGAAATCAAGTATACCTATTAGTTTTTAGACCTAACCTGACTTTCCCAATGGTTTATTTGTGATTGCCGTCATATATCCAAAGACTCCAATTGATTTTATGCTTCATAATTTTGCTTTTAGTCTAACACAATTAGCCTCAAAATGTCTTCAATAAACCATGGTATTGTAAATGTAGTGTATGCCTTATTGTTGTACGATTTTTATTGGGTACAGTGATATAAATATTTGTGTAAATTTAAGAATTACCAAATGATTTAGTTATTACGGAAAGTTTTTGATTGGTCATGCTAGGTCGGAAACCTCGGGAAAACGTAGCGCTCTGCCAATGTCCGGCTTGAAACTCAAAATAAGTCACAGCTGAAAGCTCTCGTTCTGCAGCAGTCTCATACCAATGAGGGTTAGCGACGGCCCTTTTGATGCCCTCATATCTCACGAGATATGCCAGATATTTCTGTAAACCCGTTGCTGCCAAGCAGAACACTGCACTATCTCTTGAAGTCAACTACATTAGAAATACTGGCTAACAACTACCCTGACGTCGAATGAACCAAAATTTACAAGGACGGATCTACCACGGTAGAGACCAGCGGAGCTGGATTCTATACAACCTTCGTCGAAGCCTTGTTTCCAGAAGCTTTACCACTTTAAAGGCGACGTTTCAGCCATTTGTTATGCCTCAGAGAGGCTTTCAACTAGCATCGATACAAGTAAATTGGTCTTTCTTTCTACTTCAGAGTTGCAGGCTATTTCTATTACCTCAAAAAAGGCGATGCCGTCGCAAGGTGCAAGGAAACCATATTCCAACTTTTACGCAGACAAGAGATTTTTTTATAATGGATTAGGCAGACAAACATGCTTAACCTGGCTATAAACGTTTTCAAGGAAGTCTCCTTTTACGTTACCCAGCTTCATTCAGCTCTATAAACGGTCCCAACATCGATTAGTCTTAGCAGATTCCTCCACCTGTCCTCTCTGTATATACGATAAAATAACGGGTAACCCTCTGGCCATCTCCAGCCCTTGTATCCCTTCAATACAATGATAAACCCCTCACAGCAATGTCCCTGTTTCACTTGCCTGACGCAGAGCTCTACATGCTCTTCACGTATTCCAACAAATCAAACTAAATACTTGTCTTCCTGTGCACATTTCTTTATTTACAACAAAATTTCCACTTCGTTTATTTTATTTTTATTAAATTGGAAGTCTTGTTAAATTATGTTTTGCTACCAACATTATATTTTGTTATACTACCAACATCGCGCATCAGACAATATGGCACAAATATTTCGCTTTTAAGATAGCCATCTTCGTCCTATTGATAAAGATAAACTTAAACACCGATATTATTGTGTATGTGTGAGAGAGAGAGAGAGAGAGAGAGAGAGAGAGCGAGAGTGAGAGGGAGAGAGAAAGACAGGATAGCAGAAAGAAACATTGAAGGGAAATAGACGGAAATACAGAGTAAAAAGAGGAGAGAAGGCGAGGGAATGAGGAGAGAGATAGAAACAGTAAGGTTTGGAAAAAGAGGAAAGAAGAATAGGAAGAAACTGGAAACACAGACAAAGACTGTTTCTTAGTAATGAAATGTGTTTTTGTTTTCCAGAGACACGTTTTCCAGAATATGAGACAAAATAAGTATTTGTAGAAACGTGTATAAAGAGACCTACAAGAAAGAAATATTTGTCGAGAGTATGTAGTGAGAAGAATACTTGGAGAAAGGAAAATGATAAATGCTTGAAAATAATTGAAAACCGGATTAATTAAAAAATGGATAAAAGGGACACAAGGTGAAATAGCCCAAGTGCTTCGATACAAAGGCTTTTGCTAATGGATGATAAATAGCTTATATGTCTTCAATTGTTGTGAAGTAGGAGGCAATTGTGAGGGAGGGAAACGCGGTTCTACATGGGAAGGGGCATAGCCCAAGTGCATCGATACAAAGGCTTTGGCTAATGGATGATAAATAGCTTACATTCCTCCAATTACTAAACTAAAACTAGAGCAAAACAGTTGTCAACCTTAATATAAAAACAGAAATTAAATGCGTTATTTAGTTTTATTGGCTAAAACACTATGTACATGTCCGGTAATAAGGTGGGAACATCCAAAGATTTACACGAAACACAGGCCTACATAAGGCTCTAGTTAGACTGTCTTTAGCAATTGCAAGTGCCAGCAACCACAGATAACCTAACCTTACTTCCACCATGGGTATTCGTACTAGATACACAAAGGCGGTAGGATAGGAATGTATTTTGTTGTAAGTTAACATTTCCTTAATTAGGTTAACAAATACTCACAAAGTTTCCAAACGTTTTTAAGTTTCATATTTTTTGTTCTTTTTCCAACAAAATATAATGAAAAATAACCTTACGTAACCATGGCTATATAAATGAGGTTTATTCTTGATTGTTGCACGGTTTTACCTCACATAATACTAATATTAATTGACATCACTATAACTGTAATGCAAAATACAAGATAGAAAATCACCTCTGTACTAACTGATACACACACACACACACAGACATATATATATATATAAATATAAAATACTTTTTCTTGTTTAATAATTTAAAACAACATAGGTTATTCAAATACAAGAATATTTATTAATATTCAAAGCTTTTCGTTGGCAAACAGTACCAACATCATCAGGAATGAAAATTCCTATGTTGTTTTAAAATATATATATATATATATATATATATATATATATATATATATATATATATATATATATATATACTGCCTCACAGCTCCTACCTTAGTATGAGCATAGTTTCTTAATGGTGTGGTGTTACTTACGAGTTTTGTAAATATTGGAAAATGGGGGTACCAACAACAAAACCCACCCCTTATGCAGAAACATTTCTCGACCATATTGTAAAGGAAAATGAAGAACAAAAGGACAGATGAAAATAACCAATCTATAGACTTGAATCATTCTAACTGTAATGCAAAATACAAGATAGTAAAATCAGTTCTAGGCTTATAAAAAGTGATAGCAACAGTTTTTGAGATGGACGGGTTTGATCCATGATTTTTATCTTCAGCCACACTCTTTGCCAAAAAGTATGGGAAACCTGTTTTGATATATACGAAGAAACGAAATACGAGGATTCGTTCGTGGCCAGCTAAGGAGTGTATCGAAAAAGTGGAAGCACGCTACGGGTGCCTTCTCCATTGGCTCCCAACTGGAACTAACTCCTAAGGGTCCGCGGGCAATGTCTCAGGGGTCAGTGAGATGTTACTGATACTAAAATATTTATATTTAACACTTTCACTGCGGTCGTATCCGACCGTTGGATTCATCGAGAAGCTTTGGTATCCAAGAGACTGCCTGAAGAATTGCATAAAACTCTCAATGAGGTAGTTCAACGTATTAACTACATTAAAGCTTTGTAGTCTAGATTGTTTTCTTTGTTAGGGTAGTGAGAATACTCCGCTTCTTATCCATACCGAAGTAAGGTGGCTGTCTCGAGGTGGTACTAAAAAGGTTTTTTGGTGTTAAGGATGAGGTCAGAATCTTCCTTCTTGATACCAAGTATTGAGATTTACTTAGACATTTCTTGGCTTTGTGTGACTTCTTACTTAGCTGTGTTAGAACACAAATTTGAAGGTTTGATTCTATGCTTACAAGGTAATAATATAGATACGTTCAAAGTTGAAGACAAGGTCTGTTCTATGGTTTAAAAATGTCTGTTGTGGGCAACAAAGGTTGATAAATGTTCTCTTACAAATATTTACACTATAAAGGTTTTTGGAGACTTCTGATGAAAACTTAATAAACCAAATAAAGCAAAGCATAACTGACCACCTTTAAAGTTTAGCAACCTCTTTCAGGGAATACTTTCCTGGACCAGATCCTAATGAGAGTTGGATTAGAACTCCGTTCTGCTTCTCTGGAATATAAAAGATTCAGAGTCCTCCAGAGGAGGAAAAAGATCGACTTGAACTGACCGATAGTGGTCCACTAAAAAGATCATTGTAGAATTTTCGTTGCCAGTACAAAAAGACTACAAAACACTTAGCAATAAGGCAATGAAGTTAATATTACATGTTCCAACTACCTACAGATGTGAACATGCATCCTCCACTATGTACTTCATGAAAAATAAATATAGGAATCGGTCTGATATGCAGTATGACGTCAGAGTAAAAGTGTCATGTACGGAGCCTAACATTTCTGCAATCATGAACGCAAAGGACAGATTCAACTCATCTCACGGAAATTATTCTTAAGATATGATTTGTTGCAATTATAACAGACTTTTGATTTTTGTGTTTACTTCATTAACTCCTTACTCCAAGCAAAATATTAATATAAATAGGTTCAATAAATTTTGCCTGGACCTACGAACTTTAACATGTAACAATTTTATATTTTGTACCTTAAAAAAAACCTTGAATGTACTTGTAATAAACTTATGGTAGCATCAAATTTAATATTCTTATGTAAGAACAGTTTCCACCTTAAAGTAAGTGGGTAGGCTAACCATAATTGACTTATTAATAACTAATATAACTTGAATTATTATGTGTGTGGTCTACAATTTAGGTTTAAGAATTTGAAGGGCCCTTGTCAATGTAGCGACCGATGCCCTCATTGGGTCCTTGGAAACAACTCGTTGGTATCCACTGGCCTACACGCTTACGTTTAATTTATAGAAAAGTAATTTAAGGTAAAGCTGAAAATAAGGTTTCCTAGGGATATCTTTTGTATTTATTCAGTTTTAGCAAACCTTTCTTTACATTCCAGATGACCTATTACCTTCGTGTACATATATGTGTCTATATAGGAGGGAGGGAGAAAGAGAGAGAGAGAGAATATTGGGTTCCACTAACAAAGTCTTACCATAAACAATTAATATACATAAATATATGTCTCTATTTGTAAACAAAATATAGTGAAAGGATGCATATACTTAGGCTAATAGAAATAAATACACGAGCAATAAACAAACTAATTCTAGAGTACACTGATGGGAGATTTATATAGTTTTAATAGTTATTTAGCAATGCGATAAGTTACTTAGTTTTGATAAAAAGAAAAATATGTACTTTTTCGGGAATAAGTTGGAAACCTCGAAAATTAGCATTTAACAAATAGCAAAGATTTTCACTATATTTACCTAGATAAAATTTAACTGCATTAATATTTAAGTACAAAATGTTCTAGTTAGACTCTCTTACGCCCGGTTAAATGTCGACGTCATACATCTATGTATATCTGAAGTATAATTCGACTCTATCAGTGGTTTATTTGTAATTGACTAACTATACCGTCTAGAGGCCACGAGTATATAGTGACATAAGCACAATTAGGATAAATAACTTAAATAGTACTTACACAGTCTCCAAAAGTTTTTAAGCTTCATATTTTTGTTTTCAAACTGAAAAAATATGATTCAAAATCTCTTTAGGAAACCATGGTAATGTAAATTAAGCGGTTTTTTAAAATTGTTGTACGATTAAATAACTACTGTAACATAAATATTTTTTTATATTTTATATTTACATATTTAGTTTCTATTGAATTTTTGTAGGGTCGAAACCTTTTGAAAAATGTAGCGCATTGCCAATGTCCGTCTTCATATTGAAAATAAACCCCTATATGCCTGATTCTCCCTGAGCAGCTCATCAATTAGGGTGAGGGATAGGCCTTACCTTCCCCTCAAATCCCTCGGGAGCTCCTAATATTCCAGTTAATCTGGTTCTGGCCAGCGTCATCCTACATAAAACCGCAGTGACTGATGGCCATCTGCATTATAAATGCTGACTAACTACCCTGCCACTGGATGTTCCCACGTTTACAAGGACGGATTTGCCTTGGGAGAGTCCAGTTCGAAAGGGGTTCCAGTGATTTACACGGAAATCACATTGAATATCAAGTGGTAACCATTTTTCATGTCACTGAAAGGCTTTCGAGTTGCACCGCTACAGCTAAGGTGGTTTTTCTTTTATCCTCAGCATTGCATGTTATTTCCTCTACATGACCACAAAAAATTGATCTTTTGTCCGGTGCAAAGAAACCATACTTCAAATTTCAACCAGAAATAAAGGGTTCTCTGGATATTGTGTCTCAGGACAGTCAGGCCTTGACTGCAACGAGCGTGCAGACAAGCACCTTAGAGCTGGTTGTAACCTTTGTCAAGATGTCAGTAGATAGGAGCTGATGGTAAGATCTAGAGACCCGCCTTGTCTGTCCCCAGAACCAAATGGACCCCCTCGAACATAAGTTTAGTTACTAATCATGTTTACACTCGCAGAGATTATTGTTAAATAAATGCGGTTGAATTGCGAGTCAGGTACAACTATTTATGTATACAGGCAACCTTGCAATAACGGGTAAGTTTTCGTACAGCGTATTTATGTATAATTATAAAACATTTCATAAAACACTAAAATGGGCACGTCAAAAAGAAAATGTTTTACAGTGATTGTAACTCCAGTAGTGGTTAGGGTGTTTCATTAGCATGAGTTGTTACAACTAAATATGTAACAGTTTGTAATTGCTATGTTAATAATATTGTTTTCTAATTTTTTTTGACGTTACCCATTCGAACAGGCATCCTTAACTATGTACTTCATGAAAAATAAATATAGGATTCAGCTTGATATGCAGTATGTTTGCAGAGTAAAAGTTTCAAGTATGGGACCTAACATTTTTGAAATCATGAAGTCAAAGTACAGATTCAACTCATCTCACCGAAATCATTATTGTCAAGTTATGATTTCTAGCAAATACATAATTATAAGTTTGATTATAATTATATGTATATAATGTAATTATACATAATTACATTTTTATTCAATAGTGTTTCTATGTTTGTCGCAATTAAAACTGACTAAATTTGATTCTTGTGTTTACTTCATTAACTCCTTACTCCAAACAAATTATTAATGCTAAACACTTGTAAATATTTACAAACTTGCCTATAGTGACCTTTAATTTTATTTGTTGAGGACGGCCGTTTCGGGAGATGTGTCTCATTGTCAACTCGGACCGTAACATTAACATGTTCAATAAATTTCTTGAATATACTTGTAATAAACTTGTGGTAGCATCAAATTTACTTTTCAAATGTAAGAACAGTCTCCGCTTTAATGAAAGTGGGTAGGCAAACCATAAATTACTTACCAATAACTAATATATAACTCAAATTACTATGTGTGTGGTCTAAAATTTACGTTTGAGAATTTGAGGGGCCCTTGTCAATGTAGCGACCGATGGGTCCTTGAAAACAATTTGTTGGTAACCACTAGCCTACACGCCTACGTTTACTTTATAGAAAAGTAATTTAAGGTAATGTAATACTGAGAGTAAGGTTTTCTAGTGATATCTTTTGTATTTATTCAGTTATAGCAACCATTTCTTTACATTCCAGATGACCTATTACCTTCGTGTACTTATATGTGTGTATATGTATATGAAAGAGAGAGAAAATAATGGTTCCCACTAAAAATGCTTTTAACATAAACAATTATTTCCAAATTACAAACAATATGAAGCCCTTATAAAAAATCGTTTGATATAAATTACAAAACAAGACGTTTTGTAGAAAATTTCTGCTGCTATGTACAATTACCAAATTCTATTGAAGACAAGATTTATAAAAATAATAACGCCAATAACTACGGGCTAAGTAGTTTGTCACAGTTGTGCATAATACAAATGCAATCAGCAAACTTGCACATTCAAGGATACAGCCGTTAGGGAGGGCACTCATCTCTTTACACGTATATTTGGAGGATTCTGTGGTGTCATAATTCTTAATTATTGTAGTGTTTTGAAATTATTCGCAGTATTTTGGTTTAACTAGAATGTCTAAATGCCGCAATAGTTTGTATTGAATAACAGTTAAACGCGTTGGTTCAAACCTTAAGAAAATTTATTCTAAAAATCCCTTCAGCGGAAGATGATGATAAATAGAGGAAGGAAGCAGTGTAAAGTTGTATAAAAGTAAAGAGGCAAATAGCAACATACCTTAAAGCCTTGTCCATTCATCCCATGGAGTCCTGAGGGAAGATGGTGTGTTACTCAAGTTGAAGTGTCCATCCCCACTATCTGTCGGGCTCTTGGGCTGGGTCTGTAAAATGTACAAGTTATCTTATAATATACATCATCATGTCACCGTCTCTGGCATGCGGGAAGTTATATAGTTAGTAGCATGGCTTAGGTCTTCATGTTTACCTTGTTATATGTGAAACTTAGAATTATTTAGTAATTTTTAATGTCAGGCTTAAGAAAAGGTTTGTTAAAATATGAGGTTATTTTGCTTTTGTTTTCTCCAATTCCTTCTATTAGTTTGCACACTCCTTGTATATATCTTGTTAAAATTTTCAATCCTTAAAAGAGTTTGTATTCATTCACTCAAAATTATTTTTAAAATTTCGCAACTATGGTTAGTTAAATGTAAAACAAGAAGAAGAGGATATTCAGGAAATATTAGAAAATTAGCATGTAGGACCCTGACACCGACCATAGAGTGTTTCAGGACGTTCCAATGTGCATTACAATAATTATTAAATCGTTTAAGATTTAAAAGCGTACAAACACATGCATATCTTTAAGTGGGTCGTCAGTGGATCACAATCAATAATATTCATTGAGATAACAAACTCTTTGACGAGCTTGGCGCGAATTGCATTGCAAGATAACGATTGCAAACTTCCATATACTACTTCCACGATACTAAAATGCACAGAATGATAACTTGAAGAAAACACTCTCTTAGTACCACATTTTCAAACGAACTAAAAAGTATAAAATAATTTGGAATGTGTGGGAGTGTAAAGAGTACGTTTTTAATGTCCAGATGAACATTCAATGGGGAAACGTGGTTCCCATCCTATAGTTTATAGTATAAGGAATCGGTCAGTAAATGCGACCCACGTTTTCTTTACTGAATTTTTCATATGGCCATTACAAATTTACACTTTACACTCCCAGAAATTTCAAATCATTTAAAAAGTTTTACTTCGTTTAAAAACAAGGAGCTAAGAAAGTTTTTTTCTTCAAATACAAAAGAGATGAAAAATGTAAGATTATATGATTATAAGCGACGCAGAAAAAATGACTCAATCGTTGAAATTATTTCAAAACAAGATTTAAAATAAGCATAATGTCTAGGGTCATGTGTTGGGGGACACTATCCAAGTTATTTGTTCCAAATTCGAAAAAATAAAACAGTATGTAGTAGCCTGAAAAGAATTTGGACTTCTCTGGAATCGAAACAGGGAGGCTATGATTTAGTGGTTAACATCGGTGATAACTGCAAAAAGTACAGTTTCGTTTTAAATATAAACGCAATAATCAGTCACAAAGATTGAGGTATGTAGCGCGGAAAAATTTGGAACGTTTTCAACCTAACGAAGTCGCCAGGCTTAGAGACATACATATCGCTCCTCGTCCATACATGTCTGCCCATTACATGGGGACGAGGGTTGTTAACAAAAACCTAATAATATGCTCTGCAAAAAGTCCGTTTCTAAGCAACAATTTTAAATTTCGTTTCTGTTATTATGGGTTTATTGAATCACTAACAGATAGCGTTTCAGCACGATATCACACCAAATTAAGTATTTCAAACATAGAGCCCCCTACTCACATATTAAATACTAGACAAATAAACGACATAAGTAAATTATAAACAAAACATACATAAAAACCGAAATATAAATTTATCAACATAATAGATATAAAAACATATTTAAAATAATATATGCTAGGCAAAAAATTTATAAAAACCTATATATGTATCTAGAGTTTTAAAAACAAGATTTGCAATATAAATATATTGTACTTTGCATCAAATTACGTCTGTCTCATAAACAAAAAGCACTTTTGTTTCTTTTGAAAAGAGTTTTGTTTAAACAATCTTATCGTTTTTTACAAATTTAAATTTTAAAAGTTAATAACACAAATCTTATAGCCCTAATGTACTTCAAATCCTTGTCAGCAACTTGGACATGCCCAAAATGTCTTATCAGAGGCGTAACTGTGCATTTAGAATTATGTGTGCTGTTGATTCAACAAAATTACTTCCGTCACGATCATTCGCACAGTTTAGCCGACAGAGAAAAACTTGTGACTGCATTTAATGTTTTCATCATAGAAGGTTGCCTCAGCCTTCCTTGGCCTTTTTAAAAACTCCTAATGCTTAGAGATTTTTCTGAAAAGAAAATTGGTTCACCAAGAAAATAATGTAGAGTCGTTGCTCAATAATTTCGTTAATATCCATTTCGGCGAACAGTAAAAAAACACACACCAGCAATAAACGAAGCAAGCACCGCAGCACACAGAGCTCAGCTGACGTCTCATAGCTCGGGCTATTAAATCGGACCACAGCCGACATATTTCATCAGATCTGTGTGTTTATTGGTTTCTGTGTGTTTATTGGTTTCTGTGTGTATCTAAAGGTTGTTTTCTCGCTTTAAAACAGAAAATTATATTATAATTATTTCTAGCTTAATCGAAAGAATTATAGATAAAAGAAAATTTCGATTGTAAACTATAAAATCTAACAGCTACTGTGTATAGAAGCAACTGCTTGCTTTCTGCCAACGTTTACGCCTTGCATGCAATGCTGCAGTATGGTTGCACCTGACTGCATTACCACAGTGAGGATATACAATCACGCAGTTACTATTAGAGATTGGGATCTATGCACAGTCGTCACACAACACGTGTTACTAAAACGTCAAGCATTGTGCAGTGTATTCATTGATAATGAGGATAACCCGAAACATCGAGACGCGTACCACAATAATTGTGAGTTCATGCTTAGCTATTTATTAATCACTTCCTCAGATATTACTTATGTCTTATATCCACGAGACAACCGCTGTAACAAAGTGTGGAGTGTGATCGGACTTCTACGGAAGCCTTGTACGAGGGCCGTTTTTTTTTCAACCTCCGATCGCACGCCATGATGGCTAGAAAGGTCACAGACCGGCCCTGTGCGCAGCAGTCGATCGCGCATCTTCCCCACTACAACTTTTGTCACTCCCGAGTTCAAGTAGCCAGTTTGCGCTTAGCTGCAGTCGGGTAAACATGGCCACGTCTATTGATTCTCCCGCCAAATGTGAGTTGAGAAGTGTTATTCTTTTCTTGCAAGCATAAGGGAATAGTGCAGCAGAAATCCATCGGAGAATGTGCCGTGTTTACGGAGAAAACATTATGAGTGAAGGTGTTGTGCGGGAATGGTGTCGTAAGTTTAAAACTGGCCGAACCGACGTGCATGATGAAGGAGGTCAAGGACGCAAGTCTGTCGCTACAGACGATCTTGTTGAACGAGTTGACAAAGTGGTTAAAGAAAACCGTAGATTCACAATAAGTGCTTTGTCTTTGGAATTTCCAGAAGTGTCGAGATCTTCTCTGTACTCTATTGTTTCTGAACATTTAGGCTACAAAAAGATTTGTGCTCGCTGGGTGCCAAAGATGTTGAGTGACACCCACAAAACTCGCCGAATGGCTTCAGCTTTGACATTCCTATAGTATATTAAGTATATTTAATATTTCTTTGTACTTTGTGAAACGAGTATATAATTTTTACTCTGAGGACTTGTGATCACATTTTCTAAACTGTGACTAACTTAAAGCATTAGTATGACGTGAATTGAAGCTTAATTAGAAACATCTCTCCTTAGATGCATAAGTTAGCTACCAGAGTGGATTACTGGCTGCGTTACCGCGACACATACTCAGTATGAGGACTACGCCCGGCTTAGGTTTATCTCGTTGCACACACGTACATATGCAGTCGCAACCAATAGGCCTATTCATTACGTTTTTATATTCGTTGAATGTTAATAAAAGTGCTTAGGTTTGTAAAATACAAGCAGAATAAGAATATCCAGTAAAGTTAAAAAAAAAACTTTAAATGTAAAAGAATCTGCGCTTTTGCGGTGATATGATTGGATAAAACCTATTATTAAGATTAAATAGCGAATTGTTTGGGGCTTTCATAACAAAAGGGTTAGGTTTATATTAGTCTATGTTTAATTATGAATTATTCTAGCTTGTCCGTGTGTTGTATTATAGTAATGAGTAATTGTTTGAATAAAAGTATTCCTGTTATAAATAATTAAAACCTAGCTTGTACGTGTCTCTCTCTCTCTTTCTCTCTCTCTCTCTTTCTCTTTCCCTCTCTCTCATAACATATGGTGATATGTTAATGAATTGTAAATATTTCAAATACGGCAGTAGTATTAATTTATATAATTTTCACCGATAAAATAAGTATTAGCTTCTCCAGGGAAAACAATGATATATGAAAATATACATACATAGGGTAAATACAATGTAATGTGTATGAAGTGAGAGTTTTTTGTGCATGAGTTTCATGGTAACATCTTTTTAAAGTTTTTTCTATGTAGCATTACTATATGAATATAAAGCAGTATCTGCTTATAAACATATGATTATAAGAGAAGCAATGATAATAAACAATCGTGTAATTTATTACCATAAGAAATTTGATATAAATAAAATGTCTAAAAACATGTGCCGTGTTGTGAGGCACTATCTAAAATTTACCTCTAAAGCGGAAAAGTTCAACATTTTTGGCGGACTGTAAAAAGTATTTGGACGTGTCCGGAATCGAAATAGGAACGATTTTATTTATTGACATAAAGCGAAGATAACTACAAAAAGTACGGCTTGTATATAAATATAAACACAATAATTTTACACAAAATGTGGAACGTTTTCACCTGACGTAGTCATCCTTACACAGGCGCCACGCTTAGGGACAGATGTATGACTCATCTTCCGTACATCTACGCCCATTACAGGAAAATAATGGGTGTTAACCCAAACATAATAATATGTTGGGTAAAAAGTTCGTTTCTAAGCAACAATTATAAATTTAGGTTTTCTTTTTAGTAGTTCATTGAATCACTAACAGACTGCGCTTCTACATGATTTCGCGCGACATTAAGTATTAAAAAACCTAATATGCAACATATCAAATGGCATGAATATATTTTGAATATTACATACGTAAAATACGTATCCAAGGAATTAAAACTGACAATTCAGTATAAATTAAGACATAAATTTAGGTAACTCAACAAAATTTATGTTACACTTGAAATTTAAAAAAACCACCACTATCGTATCCAAGACGTCAAAAACTGGATTTATAATACAAGTTAGTTACAATCCAAATTGTAAGTATCTTCCAAAACAAAGAAGAATTTTGAGAAGAGATTTGTTTCGAAACTCTCTACTATTTACCGTCTGCAAATGTAAAACATTTACAGAGATACTCACGCACACACACATGCACGCTCACTCAGGAGTAAGTTGGGTAGATAAATACTCCTGAATGATCTTTCTTCCATTTCCATAAACCAGGAGTTTCGTTTACTCAGGACTAAATGTATAGTTTTATTATAACATAAATTTAAGAAATTTAATAATATGTAACAAATATTTACTTCAAGAAATTTCCATGAAGTAACTGTACCAGAAGTTTCCAGAACTTGTACCATGATCTTATTGCAGATCAAATGAGCTGGTATAGCCCGATGTTTGCATTGGTTTATCCCTGTCCTTATCCCCCCACTCCAACTACCTTAATCCTTCAAGGACGAATATATTGATTTCTTGCAAATATTTGGAAAATTTATTTGTGTTCGACAATTCAATGTCCCCTTTTAATCTCTCTTTTCCATCGTTGCATTACGGCGTTGGGAAAAGTAAACGTCGAAACGCACAAGTGAAGTAAACGTTCGCACGCACAAACACACACAAGGAAACGATATTGAAGTGACGTTTTAAAAATTAATAGAGCCCCAGAATCGTTTGCAGTTAATTCAAAGGAAACGGGCGTAAAATGCAGCCCCTAAACAACCCTGGACATGCTTTGCATATTTAGCGCCGTCTAGACTCGTATTGCTATACAACACATGACCAATTTAATATACATAATTATAAAACCATTTCATTTCAATATTTTGCCTTACCACAAAACATACAGGCAGTGATTTTTTCGGGTTTTTTTTAATTTCAGTTAGTACTCACGTAAGACTGTTATATTTAGGGTCCCTCTCAATCTCTCTCTCTGTCTCTCTCTCTCTCACACACACACACACACGCAGATATACATGTATAAATATATATACAATATAAATATATATATATATATATGCATATATATATATATATATATATATATATATATATATATATATAAGTATATTATACATATATATGTGTGCGTGCGTGTGAGTGTGTTTGAGTGTTTGTGTTTTTATTTGTGTATGTGTGTCTTTTCACCAACATTTTGACAAAATATTATTTAAAGGAGTCGTGGCGACGCTTTGACGAGTCCCCATTAGCTGTCCTTTGAACTAATGTACAATTCACGACAATGCATGACTACTACCTGCACGTGGTTTGGAGGAAGCTGGGTTGCATGAAGAGAGGCCACAGACCCATTGGGCTCCAATGCAAATTTGCTGAGAATGAGAGATTTTAGACGGATAAATGGAGCGCAACTAGATCGTCAAGTTACTTCTAAGGCTTCTATTAACAAAATGTTTCAGGTTAGGCTCCTTCACAAAAACGTTTGATTCAACACAATGACCCCTTTAGATTCTATAAACAAGTCGACACCACGCTCCAGCGAAGGTGTAATTAAGACTTGTATCTCCTGCCAATGTATTCAGGAATACTGGTAAATGGATAAAACTTTCTGGCATATCTATGGTTAGGAAACAAAATGTTAATCGCCACAGTGCGCTAACACCACTCGCCACTAATCCTGAGGCAAGTCCTGGGGTAATCTGAAAACCTTCACACAAAACTCCAAAATACCAATGCATTCACCAAAGCTTCAAACTAATAAGAAAATATAACCTAAGAGCTAATAAACGCACTAGTCGAATAAACAGCTGATTCTATTGTTGTCCAAAGTCTAGATCGCGGCGATAAGAGTTCGTCACTCTAGTTGGCTTTGGCCGTCTCGACATACTTCTTCTTGATTACTAATATAAGTTATTCATTATAAAAAGTATTATATAGAACAAGGCAAGGTGAAAAGTATCACATAAACACTCTCCATGTCCGCAATTTACCTGACTTTATAAATAACGATGGGAACTCACCCTAATCTGATTATGTAACCATAATGCATTTATTGTTGCAGAACCTAAAGGTAGGGGAGACCTGGGCTAGTTGTCACACGGCTAATTTGGAATACACACACACACACACACTCAGACGCACTTACAAAACAGTTCTAAGTAATAATTAAACATTATGAATACTTCTTGAACAAAAAGACGGATGATACGTGCGTCACGAAAAATTGATTTTTAATACACAAATGTTTCTCGAATCATGTAATAGCGGAGTTTCTTTCAACAAAACATTTTGTGAGTGTCTCCTCTATAAATAGTTTTATAAATAAATAAATAACTCTAAAAACCACTACTATTTTTTTCAAATATTTGATTTTAAATTAATGTAATTCATGACCTCATGCTGGCGACGGGCAGTCATTGTTATTAGCTAGAAATTTTAAGAAATTACTTGAAATAATTCAATTTTTATCTGTTGGCAACTGTAGTGCCTTTATTTAGAGAAGAAATCAAAATTTGGTAAAATTGGGTTTGGCAGTATATAATACTACTATAATACAGTTAATACAGAAAAATGTAAGAATAAATGGTTATAAGAGAAGCAAAGATAATGGCCAATTGTTGAATTTCAAGACAAAAAAAAGTTTAGGTATAAATACAATTTCTAAAACCATGTGCCGTATTGTAGAACACTAAGTTTTAGTTAAAAGTCGAAAACTATAACATTTTTATGCGGTTAAAAAAAACATTTATACGTTTCTGGAATCGAAACAGGAACGCTTTTATTTCTTGGATAATTGTGGCAATAATTACAAAAAGTACGGTTTACGTTATAAATAAAACAAAATAATCTTACACAAAGACTGAGCTTTGTAGTGCGGAAAAATGTGGAGAATGTTTAACCGAACGAAATCCTCCTGACACAGGCGCCATGCTTAGCAACGGATGTATCGCACTTCTTCCGTACATGTCCGCCAGTTACAGGAAGACAACGCGTGTTAACAAAAACCTAATAATATGTTCATCAAAAAGTCCGTTTCTAAGCAACAATTATAAATTTAGGTTTTGTTAAACTTAAACAGATAAGAAGCACTAACAAACTGCGCTTCTACATGATTTTGCGCGACATTAAGTATTAAAAACCTAATATGTAATATATCAAATGACATGAATATACTTTACATATTGCATACGTAAAATACCTATCCAAGGAATTAAAACTTAATATTCGGACATAAAATTAAGTAACACAACAAAATGTATGTTACACTTGAAATTTATAAAACTCCACTATCGGATGCAAGACGTCAAAAACAGGACTTATAATACAAGTTCGTTACAACAAATTATTGTAAGCAGTTAATACTCTTCCAAAACAAAGAAGCATTTTGAGAAGAGGTTTGTTTAAATAAAAAAAAATTTATTTAATTTATTACTTTTCTTTAGAAATTGGGAAAGTTTACAAACTAAGTGATAATGAGTATAAATGGAAAAACTTGGAGAGTTCCTTTGTTATTGAATAAAGATGTCACATCAATGGATGAGAAATAATACTCACTGGGGTCCTAAATGCCATCAGCTTTAGATCTAAGCCGCCAACCATTCCTAATATAAGTTTACGGTATTATACAAACCTTACATAACTTTCTATGAGGGCGAGGTATATTTAAATAAGATAGTATAATCCTTAAAGGCAAATCGTCCACATGCAAGTTGTACAGCACCCGTATAAACAATACTTAAACCCAAAATGAACCTCGAGTTTTTGCAATTAGCCTAATTATATAGTTTTTTCATTCTAAAAAGTATTTTATAGAACAAGGCAAGGTGAAAAGTATCACATAAACCCCCTCCATGTCCGCAATATACCTGACTTTATAAATAACGATGGGAACTCACCCTTATCTGATTTTGTAAACATAATGCCCTTATTGTTGCAGAACCTAAAGGTAGGGGAGACCTGGGCTAGTTGTCACACGGTAAGTTGGCGCAGGGGCGACAAATTCTATGTTTATGAGTTGACAGCACTGAACGGCCGTTGGAGTATTTGTCCTCGTACCACAACAGTGTAGTTAAGAAATCCTTGTATCGTGGAAACCTGGAAATGTAAAATCAGGCTGTGTTTTAATCACTTTAAACGAGTGTATTTCCTAAACCGGTCCTGATATAGATTTTTGTCTATAGGCACTTTAGTCAAAAGTCTCCAAATATTCAACACTACAATATGTTTCTTATACCATATGAAGAAGAAAAGAGTAATATTAGTGTTATATAAAAACGACTAATTTCTTATTTGTGCTGCATAATGCATTCATGTATGTAATAGTTCAGTATAAATCCGCTTGACAGCAGCACCTGACGATACGCTGTAATAAATATTACCCTTCCTCCAGTAGGGTAATAATCGCCGGAGACTTTCTAAACACACATGCTGGGGCTGTAAATCTACAAATACAGGAGACCGGCAACTCCAAACCTTCAAAGGTCAGGACGTCCTCCTAAACCCAACCGGAGCCTCATGTGGCTCCTGCAGCACCCGCTAACCCGCTAACCCATCCCTGACCACACTGGGACCCTAACCCATCCGCTTCTATTGACTGATTGAAAGAAACATTTGAACCGCTCCTAAGAGTTGTTAACTCTGCTGTGATCTGGGAAGCCTTCACGGGCGGACTGGGTCTTTGCATTATTAAGACCTTGTCTTTACCCCCCAAAACCACTCAGAATGCACGACTTCCTTCATCCAGTAAGTCTCTTCTGTCAACCATGGATAGGTTACCGGTCCTGATATGGAATGGCAACGGCGTAAAATATAAAAAACTAGAGCTTCTTCGCTATATGCAAAAAACCGACTATAAACTAGCGCTTATTACAGAAACAAATAAAACCCCAAGATAAATCTTTAAAGTTTACGGCACTGACTAGAAGCCGCGTCGGTACAGCTATAATAATAGATATACGTATTAAACATTTTGGATTGTTATTGCCCACAATCACATACATTGAAGCAACAGCTATTAGGCTTGAGCTCAACGGTAGCACCACAACACTTGTATCAACCTACAAACCCCCGGGTTCTGTTGATTACACTCGCGATTTAGAAGTCCTTCTACAAACCTCCTGTAGGGTAATAATCGCCTAAATTCTAAAGGACCTGAATTCTAAACACACATGCTGGGGCTGTAAGTCTATAAACACAGGAGGCCGGCCACTCCGAACCTTCATACAACAGTATGAACCTTTTTTTCGGTTCTTCCGAACCTTTTTTTCATTTCGCTGAGGAGTTGCTGAAGAGGCTGCATGTTTATCAAACGCAATGGCCATTATTTGACTTTAAGAACTTATTTAATAAAGCTGTACAGAGAGAAGATCTATGTATGTGTGGAATGTTACTCTTTACAAGGAACACGTTAAACAAATTATTAATTCCAGGGAGGTCTTTCACGGGGGGAACCTGGTCAAATATCTTGGAGGCATATTGGGCCTGACTTGGGATCCTCACATTACCAACACGTTAAAGAAAGCAACAATTACTTTAACACAACTATATCCTATGCTTAACAGAACAAGTCCACTTTCACTACGGGCGGCCACTACTATATACGTATCTATGTTGCGCAGCATACTCACTTACACATCACCTGTCTGGGGCCATGCAGGCAACTCACGCATACGCAGGTTCTAGCAATTCCAAAAAAAGGTTCTGCGAATAATCACGAAGGAACCGAGATGCACAAGATTAACACTGCTTCACGCTGAGTTGGAAGTGCCTTTCATCAAACAACATCTCCGACACTTAGCAACAAGGTTCTACAAACAGGCTCACGCACATACAACATCAACACTCATTTCCTCACTGGGTAGATATGACACACATAGTCTGACGTTGTCCCTATGGACCTAACCTAACCTAACCTAACCTAACCCAACCTAACCTAAGCTTACACCTTCAAACATAATGCAAAGTATAAATAAATAAATATATATATAGTGCCCCCATGGAAGTACTAATTTTGACTGCAAGCCTTTTCAGTTTCGAGTAGGCAGCAGAAGAAGAGGTGCATGTTATTCCTGCCATAGTCTCACTATCAAGGTATTTGTAAGGTAATACCCCTCCTTATCTCTTAGCATAAGGTGATCCAACCCTCCAGAGTTTCTGCATGATCTGTCGCTGGATTTTTGCAGCAGGTTTTCTTTTTTATCAGGTTTATTCATCACGCTCTTAGCCTGATACTCGCCGTACTGTTTCATTTCACTATCTCCTGATTCTCCATGGAAAGAGCTTAGAAGCTTGGTACATGGACAATAAATCCCGTTTCCTTCACTCACGGTAGGGATACTAATCGCAACGCAGTGATACGAAGGTAGATTGCTAGATGTTGGCTGCCACGAGGGCTGGGTGGTCTTAGGGATTTCCAACTAGAGCTTAGAAAAATATAAACAACAATATATTACGTAGAAAAAATGTAAATAACTGGTCAAAATTTTGAAAAACTATTTGCATCAGGTCATTCTACGTTACATACTGCTGCAATATACGTATGTAACAGGAAATCCTATTTTTTATCGAAATTTAGAAATTTAATTTTATCGAATATAATGCAATTAACTATAGTACAAAATTTTTAAAATCCGCTATCACCTCGTCGTACTACGTTAAACTTAAACTAATAATCTACGTTATACGCAAAACTGCTTTGTTACAACGTTTTACAGGTACTTCAATCTCTCTGTTTCCCGTCACGAATAAGAGGAAAACCTCTGTTTTACCATGTCTTGCCCTGGGAGCTATGTTTCAGCTACACACAGAGCGGACTGACACTTTTATCGTGGAGTTGTTTAATGATTTATAAAGCTTACGTAGTATTTACAACTGCAGTCAGAGTTGTATCCTGACAACATTCGACCAAGATGTAACGGCTAGGGCAGTCACTATCTACGTGAACATTTTATTCTAACTTGGTACAGCTGCGCAGAAAGTAGATTCCAAGCAATTCTTAGAGACGCTTAAATTAAACTAATTTTATATCTGCTGACAATGTGTTACTTTGAGCCGTTATAGACTTAGTTTTATATAGTATAGGCAGCATTATATCTATGTTACGTCACCAAAATTGTTAAACGTTATACCTGATGATGTACGAAGTCAACGGAAACACGAAACCTAATTACAAGGTTCCACAAATTTGTAAAAAGTTTTAAATAACTTTGTTACACACACAAACTCTATACACCAAAGATTTATATAAAACATTCCCCTTTTATATAATACAAATATTTATAGCTACAAAGTATGTGATAAGGATAGATTTGGTTGTAACACAAACCAGGTAAAGTCTTCGAAGGTAGGTTATTACACTCTTTAGGAGAACCTTAAATTACATATTTCTATTATAACTCTAGTTATTAAACAAACCGACTACATCACGCATTCTATTCTGAGGAACGGCAGTGAAAATATCATTCTAAAGCATTAAATATAGTCTCAAATGTGTTTTACTTTTCTCAGATATTCTAGATCTCCCATTCTCCATTGGATTATATAGGCTAGGTGTTAGATCCCACAGGAGAGCCAACAATTTGCTTGTAAAGTCCATTGTTAACTGAAAGAAAGCATTATTAGGTAAAATCGTAACTAATTCCAGAAAGCCAGCTTCATTAACCTTAGTGAGTTCTCTTATTAAATACCAATGTTGTTAACAATTATTTGACACATTTAGAACAATGTAATTTGTAAACGAAATCCAATATTACATGGTTTTAAACCTTATGCTGCATTTAGGAATTTGCCCCTTTAATCCAAATGATTGTAACTATATCTATAATACTGTCATAGAATACGGTAAAAAAGAATAGAAAGGGCACTGCTTGTATTAAACAATTTATTTAAGATGTTTTTGTCCTTTAAATAAAAACTATTACAGGTAACTGTAAATAGAGATAAATAAAAAGGTAAAAATACAAGCATAATAATGTAGACAAATAAAATTACAGTTGCGCCTCCATATCCACGGGTAATAGGCTCCACATTTACCGCGGAAACGTGGAACCGCGGATATTAAGGACGAGGTGTGTTAAATACTATACCTACAGACAATTACAGTATACAGTAGAACATGTACATAGATACGGGAATTGCATAAGTACATTATATACTGTATAATTTGTAAAATATTACAGTACAGTACATAAGTATTGTTATGTACAGAAGAGCCATTGGGATTGCTGTTTGTACTTACCTTCACGTAGGGTACAGAACTCCATTCCCCTTGTAGCTACCAACAGCAGGTGTTTGTTATCAAACGCAGAGGCCATTATTTTACTTTGGGAACCTATATAATAGAGCTGTACAGAGAGTATGTATGTGTGAAATGGTGGAAATAACGGTCTCTTACGTTTAGTGATGCTGGCTAGAACTGGCATAACTAGAATTTTTTTTTCTACTTTAAAAAACATTGTGATATGAGATTGTTTTTTGTTCATTTCCTTGAAAAGTTGCTGAAGAGGCTGCATCTTTAACCAGCGCAATGGCAATTATTTGACTTTAAGAATTTATTTCATAAAGCTGTACAGAGAGTAGGTCTAAGCATGTGTGGAATGGTACACTTTACAATGAACACGTGAGAAAAAATTATCACGTACAAAAAGAAGTTTTAAGTTAAAGTTAGGAACAAGATATATTTTATAAAAAAAACTTCACGTGGAAGGGAAAACGACTCGGTGATGGAAAAAGAACTGCCCAGTGAACTTGACGCTAATGGAGAAGTTGAAATAGGTTTATAATGGGTTTATTGGTAAAACGATAATGCCAATAATTTAAACATGCTACACTGTCTGTAAGCTATATGCTGCATTAGAGGTCATGTGAACATATGAAATACTAATATAAAATAAACTTAATCTACAAGAAAAAGAAATCTATAGTAAAAAGCAATCTACAAGTAAGTGTTGTATACAGGAAAATAATGGTTATCTACGAGAAGAAGTAATTTATAGGAACATGTAATATAAAAGTAATCACGAATGCTATTTTAGTCGAGATTTTTAAAACAGCAGCATTATAAAAAAAATAGCAACGAACAAAAAAAGCTTATTGTAAAACAAAAGATAATAAACCGACGACCCTTAAAGTGCGAGCCATTGGATCACTGACCTTACAACTATCAATTATATATGAGAGGTTGAAAATAAACTAAAAAGTTTACAAAATCTCACAAGATGTAGATTGATAAAATTTACTGAAATACTTTTTGGTAAGATATGTATTACCACAGTAACGCGTCACAAGTACACAATACAAAAACGCTTGGCAGTAAGGCAGTTCTATGCAGTAAGGTAGTTCTCATTAGGGATACTCAATACTATTGTGATTTAAAAGTACTGTTGCTATAGTAGGGTGAGGAACAGCACACAGCGTTAGTTCCATTATTTTTTATTGATTTGTTTTAAAGCTCATACTTTACCGTCTTATTATTCGTTTACGAATTGTTAAACCTTTTTAAACTGACAAATTGTTTTGTACACACTAAACAACTATCAATACTGCGAAGTATCAAGGTCAGTGAAGTCGTATCTTTAAATTGTGTTGCAGCCTCTAAGTGGGAACATTTTATTATCTCTGTTGTAAGTGAGGCCAAGCAGGGATGTTCCAATTTGCACGATGGAATATCGGCTCAACTCAACACTTCGCTTTAAGCAAGACAGAAGACGATAGAAAGAAATGTTAGGCATTAATTTCCTGAATTTTTAAATAATTGCTTTGAGTTTCTTCAATGAGTTACTCAGTTATTGATTACTTTTTGGCAAAATCAAGACCGCTAACGATAAATTGTAAGAAAAAATAATTTTTATTAAGTGCGCTAAATTTTTTGAACATAGAGCCATTGCGTTGTTAAAATTCAGGTTGAGCCTCGACAAAATTCATCCCACAATGCTAAGTCTAAAGCAAAAGAACATCTCGGAGTAAATATCAAGCTAGAAACTTTTACTTTATAGTATAAGAATTTTACCTTCTCCATTCACTTGAGTCCATGTTCTTCTGGAGTTCAAGTTCTTCTTTCCAGAGTAAAACTTTAGATCCAGCTTGCGGCACTTGTAAACCTCTATTAGTTCATGCGTGAATCCTCTTCTGAAAAAAATAATTTCATTTAGGCTAAACAACGGCTTTCCTCTAAATTTAGAGGTTATGTTTACATCGCTTTCAATGTAAATTCCTATAAATATAGAAATTATCTATATGTTAAATGCATATATTTAATACCTATGTACAGTTAGGGACTATGTGGTAAAATGTAAATACAAACTACAAACAATAATAAATATAATAAAATCTAATTCCTAACTCCGAACTTACTGATATTTCTCATCAGCAAATTATAATTTATTAACCGGTTATAGGGAAATATTGCACTCTATTTTGTGTCTTAATGCATTTCCTCAAGGGAATTAGAATGTGTACAATAAGCTATGAGCCTGAGACTATTGGATATTGATATTTTTATAATAAATATTGTAAGTTATTAGGTTGAAAGAGGAGATTTGTCAGAATCAACGTATAAAACTAAGCGGTATTTGTAAAAAAAGCTAGTATTGCCGACGGGGGAAGAGGGTTAATCTTGGTGTGTACAATAAAATCCAGAAGTGGAGCTGAATTTTTCCTTGACGAGAGAGCTGACTCTATTTCGTCAAGAGAGAAATGTATATTCAAACAAGAACCTCCCGACAATCCAGCAGTGAAAGTTAGAGCTTCCTGTTTACGCTTGTACACCTGGAAAGCGTCTTTGTTTGCATAAGATGAAGACTATTTTGAGGCCGATAACGTCAGCACATTGGAAATTTCCTCACAATCCGTGGTCAAAACTCTATCCGTATACCTTAATGAAATTAATGGCATCGGAAAGAAAGTGCCACGAAAGAAAGTATTGTAATTTCTTCCATGTAGATGGAACTGTTGTTCTTGTACAAGTGCCAACGTACTGTGACCATTATTCTTGTCTACCTAAATTAAATATTCTTCGTGCTTTCGCAGGGACGATTTTATATTTTTCTAGCTTTTCATTCGTTGGATGTCTTTTGAACTTGTTCAAAGCTTTTCTTCGTACGCGAAGGATTCATAATTCCATTACGGAACAGGTGGTTGTCGTGGTATGGACGAGGTTTTCGGAAGTGCCTTTCCGGCAGCAATCAAAACTTTTTGTAAATGAATTGACAATGTCATCAACAGGAGCCAGGTCATCCACGTCCAGTGGTTCTAGATCTTGTGAAAATTGTACAAATAAATAATGTTAAACTCTTTATTAATTTTGTAAACTTAATTCCTCTCTCTTTTCTACAAAACAACAAACTTTTAATGTAATTTTTATCTTTAATGAGTCTTTTATCTATTTTACCGTAGTTAATTCGTAGTAGTACATTCATAATTCCACATAAAATAACAACTAGAAAACACATAGCTTTACCCAGAGAAAATAACATAATTTCGAAAAAAATCGAAATTTTATTAGAGAATCACACTTATTTAATAAATAAAGATTATATAACAAAATTACAAATATTTATATATCATAATTATATCAGAAATTTTCACATTTGTAATCAAATAACTAACCTGAAAATCTTCTTATTCTTTCTTCGTATGTTGCCAAAACAATAACTTATTTCCATGATTTTATAATAACATTCAATTTCGTTTTGCTATGGTTATTACTTTAAGGATTATTAACCCTATTTTCTAACTAAGGATAATACCTTAATGTTGTTTCCTTCAAAATAATAGTTTTGGGCCCTGGATGCTAAACAAAAGGTTTGATCAAAATTATTTTTAATTTTGTCCTATTTTTAAAGTTTCTTCTGTAATTTTAACAGTGAATTTCTTTTCAAAACAGATTAAGTTAGGCATGAATATAATTTATTTCAAACCCTTATTTAAAGTACATATAAATTATTTCAAACATTTCATTTATGTTGCCTGTCATTTCTGCATGACCCTAAATTTTGTTTATTTCCAACTGGCTTTGTATATTTTGGATATACAACTGATTTAACAACTGCCCTAATTCCTATCAAACAAATAAACATTTAATTTTTAAATTACAAGAGCATAATTAGATACACATTTTCTATAACCACATTTATTTTTATATCAAAAACACTCTAGACATAATAATTATTTTTTATAAATAAATTTCCATCAGTTCAGTTCCCTAGAAGTAGCACAATTATATATGTTAAGGTTCCTCTTGTATTCCTGACATTTTTCTAAGAAACCCTTTATTTATTTACTTCTTAATTTGCAACATTTTACAAACAATTTTACTTGTTTTAATTAGTGTACTCATTTAAAATAAATTATATGTATTTAAGGTTGAAGTGGTTATTTCAAATTTTGACTATTTCTAAACGTTTCTTTACATCTGACGAGTTTAATACCGCCATCTTGGTTTTATGACGTAAACCAGTATGCCGTCCCATTTGTCCCAGGGTTTATTCGTTCTAACAAGATAAATCCACTATACACTCAAAAACATATTTTCATGATAACTGACGTCAAAAGAAATTTGTTTATTTTCCATTTTAACCTTAATCATTTTGATTAAGCTGCAACAAGCAATTGTCATCAGTAGCGTAACCAGGGGAGCAAGTGCACCCCAAACCTAATAATATTAGTAAACAACATTAACCTATAAAACAGCGCAAGTTTTTTGCAAAACAGTTTCCCGATGACCAAACTATTCTGTAATTTTAGGTGCCAAAATAACAATATATATGATTTCTAGAGATTAAGATGTTCAAAATTTCCTCAGGGGAGTTCCGCCACCTGACCCTTCGGGTTGCGCCCCCATTCAAACCATTGCCCTGGCTACGCTCCTGATTGTAATCATAAAATGTTCATACAGACAGGATCTTCACTCTGTTACACTTTACAACACTCTTCTCGCGTACAATCTAAAATATAACAATATCTTCATATGTTCTTTTTAATGCCAAATACCCCTCAAGTTCTTACAATGGTTGCAAATTGTCTCGCGCTGTAAAAGTACGCTATGCTCTGATCCGCTGTTGCCATCATCGCGGAGCGTTGCAGGGAGAGAACGTAATACCTACGAATGCAATAAAACTCCCGCTTATCCGACATAATGGGGGTAGAACCTTTTCGGATGAGCCATACTAAGTATCCTAAGGTATATTTCTTCAAGTAAAACCACATAATACCTTATCTACTGTAAAATATCACAAAAGTTGTGTTTTCTAACAAAACAACCACCCGCTCCTCCCCCACGTTTACCACGTAACAGCCCTATTTGGTCTATTTAACCCGAGTTTTGGTTAAGGAAAGTTCAAATAAGACTAGGCTGTAATAACGAACCCCAACACACAGTTAATAGTTAATTCTTCAGTGAGTTAAGAATGCAAAGTCATCGTCAATGATTATAGCTAATATAACATGTAAAATTCAAGATTACGGTTAAAATTATAACAAATTACTAATACTATATCTACACCGGTTTAGACAGATTAGTTATAGCTTAGACTATTCACTGAACTAATTAGTTTAGATGAATTCATCAGAGATAATCGCCCATGATGAAGACTCTCTTTTTATAAAAAATACTTTTTTATTCAATAAATGAAATAATTTTTTTCAACCCTTAGTGGATGGCAATTGATGGTAATACAGTTTTTTCAAATATTTATTTATTAATTAAATTTGTAAAAGTTGATGTCTTGGACGCGTTTAAACTGAATGACTACGTGTTTGAAATCCCGCACTTAGGCATTGAGGTAACAATCCCATAGCTAGAAATTCAATACATAGGATGTATATGCAATTATAAGAGAAAGGTTCCTTGCAATAATGAAGCATTACAAGAGGTGGATAGAATGATAAGTTATAGACCACCATCAGCTTCATAAATTAGAAACTAAATAAAAGAAATCATATAAACAGTAACCAAACAGAAATTATAGTCCATCATCATATAGTGTATAGGAAGGAAATGAAAAATTGCAAGGAAATTCGATTTCTATTTCGCCACTTAATATTGTAATTCTGATATATCTATCTATCTATCTATCTATCTATCTATCTATATATATATATATATATATATATATATATATATATATATATATATATATATATATATATATATATAAATATATATATATATATATATATATATATATATATATATATATATATATATATATATATATATAATAATTGTAATTATAAATTAAAAAATCACTAAAGTAAAATCTTTCTTTGTTAACCTCAGTAGGAATGACTTTAAAAAGATTATTTTCTATATTGTGTTTAATATTGAGATTACTACTGTGCTAGGATTATATATATTTCGGTGGCATGCGGCAATATCCCACAGGATGTACTTTCGTCACAGATAAGTCGCAAGAATACATCCTTAACAACTAGGAGCTACTGAAGGCAATAAGACACGAGGTTAGTCTATAAACGTATACGGAAAGTTATAGACTCTCCGGCTTGGTGTGCTCCCATACAAGCTGAGAGGGCTTGCTGGGTTCCTAAACTTATTTAGTTTAAAGCCTAAATATATAGCAGTAGTAGTACAATGTTTGCTCACCTCCACCATATGTCGTTCCAAACCATGAAACCGAAATATCGCTTCTGAAAAAATAAAATATAATATGTAAACATTTAGTGCAGTGAAAATGATAAATAGATAAGATTAAAATTAAAGAATACAATTTAATTTATTTAAATTTTATTCTTTAATTATAACTTTCACTCACAAACCAGCTCGAATATTATTTATAGATAAGATTAGGTAGATATTCAGAAACATAGATGTTGATTAAATAGATAGATGAATATTTAGGTCTGTAAATAAAAATAAAATTATTTACATTAACCTTTCCTATGGAATGTCTATTGGAAGTTGTATAGAAATCCTTACATGAGTATTGAAGTTTACTTAAGATGTAGGCTACTACAGGATATTTGACTCTAAGAGAATCAAACTATTACACGGCTTCATGTGTTACCCAAAAACTGATTTACTTTAACCTTATTGGAAGTTGTATAGAAATCCTTACATGAGTATTGAAGTTTACTTAAGATGTAGGCTACTACAGGATATTTGACTCTAAGAGAATCAAACTATTACACGGCTTCATGTGTTACCCAAAAACTGATTTACTTTAACCTTATTGGAAGTTGTATAGAAATCCTTACATGAGTATTGAAGTTTACTTAAGATGTAGGCTACTACAGGATATTTGACTCTAAGAGAATCAAACTATTACACGGCTTCATGTGTTACCCAAAAACTGATTTACTTTAACCTCATTGGAAGTTGTATAGAAATCCTTACATGAGTATTGAAGTTTACTTAAGATGTAGGCTACTACAGGATATTTGACTCTAAGAGAATCAAACTATTACACGGCTTCATGTGTTACCCAAAAACTGATTTACTTTAACCTCATTGGAAGTTGTATAGAAATCCTTACATGAGTATTGAAGTTTACTTAAGATGTAGGCTACTACAGGATATTTGACTCTAAGAGAATCAAACTATTACACGGCTTCATGTGTTACCCAAAAACTGATTTACTTTAACCTTATTGGAAGTTGTATAGAAATCCTTACATGAGTATTGAAGTTTACTTAAGATGTAGGCTACTGCAGGATATTTGACTCTAAGAGAATCAAACTATTACACGGCTTCATGTGTTACCCAAAAACTGATTTACTTTAACCTTATTGGAAGTTGTATAGAAATCCTTACATGAGTATTGAAGTTTACTTAAGATGTAGGCTACTACAGGATATTTGACTCTAAGAGAATCAAACTATTACACGGCTTCATGTGTTACCCAAAAACTGATTTACTTTAACCTCATTGGAAGTTGTATAGAAATCCTTACATGAGTATTGAAGTTTACTTAAGATGTAGGCTACTACAGGATATTTGACTCTAAGAGAATCAAACTATTACACGGCTTCATGTGTTACCCAAAAACTGATTTACTTTAACCTCATTGGAAGTTGTATAGAAATCCTTACATGAGTATTGAAGTTTACTTAAGATGTAGGCTACTACAGGATATTTGACTCTAAGAGAATCAAACTATTACACGGCTTCATGTGTTACCCAAAAACTGATTTACTTTAACCTTATTGGAAGTTGTATAGAAATCCTTACATGAGTATTGAAGTTTACTTAAGATGTAGGCTACTACAGGATATTTGACTCTAAGAGAATCAAACTATTACACGGCTTCATGTGTTACCCAAAAACTGATTTACTTTAACCTCATTGGAAGTTGTATAGAAATCCTTACATGAGTATTGAAGTTTACTTAAGATGTAGGCTACTACAGGATATTTGACTCTAAGAGAATCAAACTATTACACGGCTTCATGTGTTACCCAAAAACTGATTTACTTTAACCTCATTGGAAGTTGTATAGAAATCCTTACATGAGTATTGAAGTTTACTTAAGATGTAGGCTACTACAGGATATTTGACTCTAAGAGAATCAAACTATTACACGGCTTCATGTGTTACCCAAAAACTGATTTACTTTAACCTTATTGGAAATTGTATAGAAATCCTTACATGAGTATTGAAGTTTACTTAAGATGTAGGCTACTACAGGATATTTGACTCTAAGGAAATCAAATTAATAAACAGCTTCATGTGTTACACAATAACTGATTTAGTTTAACTCTATTGGAAGTTGTATAGAAATGCTTACATGAGTATTGAAGTTTACTTAAGATGTAGGCTACTACAGGATATTTGACTCTAAGAGAATCAAACTATTACACGGCTTGATGTGTTACCCAAAAACTGATTTACTTTAACCTTATTGGAAGTTGTATAGAAATCCTTACATGAGTATTGAAGTTTACTTAAGATGTAGGCTACTACAGGATATTTGACTCTAAGGAAATCAAATTAATAAACAGCTTCATGTGTTACACAATAACTGATTTAGTTTAACTCTATTGGAAGTTGTATAGAAATGCTTACATGAGTATTGAAGTTTACTTAAGATGTAGGCTACTACAGGATATTTGACTCTAAGAGAATCAAACTATTACACGGCTTCATGTGTTACCCAAAAACTGATTTACTTTAACCTTATTGGAAGTTGTATAGAAATCCTTACATGAGTATTGAAGTTTACTTAAGATGTAGGCTACTACAGGATATTTGACTCTAAGGAAATCAAATTAATAAACAGCTTCATGTGTTACCCAAAAACTGATTTACTTTAACCTTATTGGAAGTTGTATAGAAATCCTTACATGAGTATTGAAGTTTACTTAAGATGTAGGCTACTGCAGGATATTTGACTCTAAGAGAATCAAACTATTACACGGCTTCATGTGTTACCCAAAAACTGATTTACTTTAACCTTATTGGAAGTTGTATAGAAATCCTTACATGAGTATTGAAGTTTACTTAAGATGTAGGCTACTACAGGATATTTGACTCTAAGAGAATCAAACTATTACACGGCTTCATGTGTTACCCAAAAACTGATTTACTTTAACCTCATTGGAAGTTGTATAGAAATCCTTACATGAGTATTGAAGTTTACTTAAGATGTAGGCTACTACAGGATATTTGACTCTAAGAGAATCAAACTATTACACGGCTTCATGTGTTACCCAAAAACTGATTTACTTTAACCTCATTGGAAGTTGTATAGAAATCCTTACATGAGTATTGAAGTTTACTTAAGATGTAGGCTACTACAGGATATTTGACTCTAAGAGAATCAAACTATTACACGGCTTCATGTGTTACCCAAAAACTGATTTACTTTAACCTTATTGGAAGTTGTATAGAAATCCTTACATGAGTATTGAAGTTTACTTAAGATGTAGGCTACTGCAGGATATTTGACTCTAAGAGAATCAAACTATTACACGGCTTCATGTGTTACCCAAAAACTGATTTACTTTAACCTTATTGGAAGTTGTATAGAAATCCTTACATGAGTATTGAAGTTTACTTAAGATGTAGGCTACTACAGGATATTTGACTCTAAGAGAATCAAACTATTACACGGCTTCATGTGTTACCCAAAAACTGATTTACTTTAACCTCATTGGAAGTTGTATAGAAATCCTTACATGAGTATTGAAGTTTACTTAAGATGTAGGCTACTACAGGATATTTGACTCTAAGAGAATCAAACTATTACACGGCTTCATGTGTTACCCAAAAACTGATTTACTTTAACCTCATTGGAAGTTGTATAGAAATCCTTACATGAGTATTGAAGTTTACTTAAGATGTAGGCTACTACAGGATATTTGACTCTAAGAGAATCAAACTATTACACGGCTTCATGTGTTACCCAAAAACTGATTTACTTTAACCTTATTGGAAGTTGTATAGAAATCCTTACATGAGTATTGAAGTTTACTTAAGATGTAGGCTACTACAGGATATTTGACTCTAAGAGAATCAAACTATTACACGGCTTCATGTGTTACCCAAAAACTGATTTACTTTAACCTCATTGGAAGTTGTATAGAAATCCTTACATGAGTATTGAAGTTTACTTAAGATGTAGGCTACTACAGGATATTTGACTCTAAGAGAATCAAACTATTACACGGCTTCATGTGTTACCCAAAAACTGATTTACTTTAACCTCATTGGAAGTTGTATAGAAATCCTTACATGAGTATTGAAGTTTACTTAAGATGTAGGCTACTACAGGATATTTGACTCTAAGAGAATCAAACTATTACACGGCTTCATGTGTTACCCAAAAACTGATTTACTTTAACCTTATTGGAAATTGTATAGAAATCCTTACATGAGTATTGAAGTTTACTTAAGATGTAGGCTACTACAGGATATTTGACTCTAAGGAAATCAAATTAATAAACAGCTTCATGTGTTACACAATAACTGATTTAGTTTAACTCTATTGGAAGTTGTATAGAAATGCTTACATGAGTATTGAAGTTTACTTAAGATGTAGGCTACTACAGGATATTTGACTCTAAGAGAATCAAACTATTACACGGCTTGATGTGTTACCCAAAAACTGATTTACTTTAACCTTATTGGAAGTTGTATAGAAATCCTTACATGAGTATTGAAGTTTACTTAAGATGTAGGCTACTACAGGATATTTGACTCTAAGGAAATCAAATTAATAAACAGCTTCATGTGTTACACAATAACTGATTTAGTTTAACTCTATTGGAAGTTGTATAGAAATGCTTACATGAGTATTGAAGTTTACTTAAGATGTAGGCTACTACAGGATATTTGACTCTAAGAGAATCAAACTATTACACGGCTTCATGTGTTACCCAAAAACTGATTTACTTTAACCTTATTGGAAGTTGTATAGAAATCCTTACATGAGTATTGAAGTTTACTTAAGATGTAGGCTACTACAGGATATTTGACTCTAAGGAAATCAAATTAATAAACAGCTTCATGTGTTACCCAAAAACTGATTTACTTTAACCTTATTGGAAGTTGTATAGAAATCCTTACATGAGTATTGAAGTTTACTTAAGATGTAGGCTACTGCAGGATATTTGACTCTAAGAGAATCAAACTATTACACGGCTTCATGTGTTACCCAAAAACTGATTTACTTTAACCTTATTGGAAGTTGTATAGAAATCCTTACATGAGTATTGAAGTTTACTTAAGATGTAGGCTACTACAGGATATTTGACTCTAAGAGAATCAAACTATTACACGGCTTCATGTGTTACCCAAAAACTGATTTACTTTAACCTCATTGGAAGTTGTATAGAAATCCTTACATGAGTATTGAAGTTTACTTAAGATGTAGGCTACTACAGGATATTTGACTCTAAGAGAATCAAACTATTACACGGCTTCATGTGTTACCCAAAAACTGATTTACTTTAACCTCATTGGAAGTTGTATAGAAATCTTTACATGAGTATTGAAGTTTACTTAAGATGTAGGCTACTACAGGATATTTGACTCTAAGAGAATCAAACTATTACACGGCTTCATGTGTTACCCAAAAACTGATTTACTTTAACCTTATTGGAAGTTGTATAGAAATCCTTACATGAGTATTGAAGTTTACTTAAGATGTAGGCTACTACAGGATATTTGACTCTAAGAGAATCAAACTATTACACGGCTTCATGTGTTACCCAAAAACTGATTTACTTTAACCTCATTGGAAGTTGTATAGAAATCCTTACATGAGTATTGAAGTTTACTTAAGATGTAGGCTACTACAGGATATTTGACTCTAAGAGAATCAAACTATTACACGGCTTCATGTGTTACCCAAAAACTGATTTACTTTAACCTCATTGGAAGTTGTATAGAAATCCTTACATGAGTATTGAAGTTTACTTAAGATGTAGGCTACTACAGGATATTTGACTCTAAGAGAATCAAACTATTACACGGCTTCATGTGTTACCCAAAAACTGATTTACTTTAACCTTATTTGAAGTTGTATAGAAATCCTTACATGAGTATTGAAGTTTACTTAAGATGTAGGCTACTACAGGATATTTGACTCTAAGGAAATCAAATTAATAAACAGCTTCATGTGTTACACAATAACTGATTTAGTTTAACTCTATTGGAAGTTGTATAGAAATGCTTACATGAGTATTGAAGTTTACTTAAGATGTAGGATACTACAGGATATTTGACTCTAAGAGAATCAAACTATTACACGGCTTCATGTGTTACCCAAAAACTGATTTACTTTAACCTTATTGGAAGTTGTATAGAAATCCTTACATGAGTATTGAAGTTTACTTAAGATGTAGGCTACTACAGGATATTTGACTCTAAGGAAATCAAATTAATAAACAGCTTCATGTGTTACACAATAACTGATTTAGTTTAACTCTATTGGAAGTTGTATAGAAATGCTTACATGAGTATTGAAGTTTACTTAAGATGTAGGCTACTACAGGATATTTGACTCTAAGAGAATCAAACTATTACACGGCTTCATGTGTTACCCAAAAACTGATTTACTTTAACCTTATTGGAAGTTGTATAGAAATCCTTACATGTGTATTGAAGTTTACTTAAGATGTAGGCTACTACAGGATATTTGACTCTAAGGAAATCAAATTAAGAAACAGCTTCATGTGTTACCCAAAAACTGATTTACTTTAACCTTATTGGAAGTTGTATAGAAATCCTTACATGAGTATTGAAGTTTACTTAAGATGTAGGCTACTACAGGATATTTGACTCTAAGAGAATCAAACTATTACACGGCTTCATGTGTTACCCAAAAACTGATTTACTTTAACCTCATTGGAAGTTGTATAGAAATCCTTACATGAGTATTGAAGTTTACTTAAGATGTAGGCTACTACAGGTTATTTGACTCTAAGAGAATCAAACTATTACACGGCTTCATGTGTTACCCAAAAACTGATTTACTTTAACCTTATTGGAAGTTGTATAGAAATCCTTACATGAGTATTGAAGTTTACTTAAGATGTAGGCTACTACAGGATATTTGACTGTAAGGAAATCAAATTAATAAACAGCTTCATGTGTTACACAATAACTGATTTAGTTTAACTCTATTGGAAGTTGTATAGAAATGCTTACATGAGTATTGAAGTTTACTTAAGATGTAGGCTACTACAGGATATTTGACTCTAAGAGAATCAAACTATTACACGGCTTCATGTGTTACCCAAAAACTGATTTACTTTAACCTTATTGGAAGTTGTATAGAAATCCTTACATGAGTATTGAAGTTTACTTAAGATGTAGGCTACTACAGGATATTTGACTCTAAGGAAATCAAATTAATAAACAGCTTCATGTGTTACACAATAACTGATTTAGTT
>JBAIZL010000010.1:55730759-55930759 GCA_036971475.1 Prosapia bicincta | reverse complement strand
TTAGCGCCGTCTCTTCCTTGTATTGCCATACAGCATATAAAATTTATTTGGAACATTATATCATACATCATCACTTCACCTCTTATCTACCATTGCATTGCGAACTCGTGAAATTAAACGCTTAAACGCACATGAAAAGTAAACAAACGAGTGTGTTTGTGTTTGTGTGTGTGCGTGCGTGTGCGGGTGTGTGTGTGTGTGTGTGTGTATGCGCACGCGCGCGTATGTTTACTCTGAAGACTTGTGATCACATTTTCTCAAACTATGACTAACTCGAAGCGTTAGAATAACGTAAAATGAAGCTTAATTAGAAACATCTCGCCTTAGATGCATAAGTTAGCTACCAGAGTGGGTTACTGGCTGCGTTACCGCGACATACATACTCAGTCTGAGGACTACGCCCGGCTTAGGTTTATCTCGTTGCATACACGTACATATGCAGTCGCAACCAATAGGCCTATTCATTACGTTTTTATATTCGTTGAATGTTTAATAAAAGTGCTTAGGTTTGTAAAATGCAAGCAGAATAAGAATATCCAGTAGAGTTAGCCTCAGATATAACAATTCAGCACAATGTCGCACCAAATTAAGTATTTAAAACACTTATATAACAAATACTTGACAAATAAAGGGCATAAGTACATTTCAAAAAAACATACATAACAACCGAAACATAAAACTTACAACAAAATCAGATATAAAATTAAATATTTTAACAAAATTAATGTTACATTTAAAATTTATGAAATACTTATATATATATATATATATATATATATATATATATATATACAGTGTTAAAAACAAGATTTGTAATATAAATGAAATGCTCTATGAAATGACTATGTATCTAATTTTGTCTTTTTTATAAACAAAAAGCACTTTAGTCTATGAATTATAAGTAAGTGCTACTATATTGCAGTATATGCTACATATTTTATAAATATAAGTAAGTCCTAGTATAGGTAGGTAGTTAAAATATTCACAAGGGTTTTACTAAACACTAGTAGCTCACGTGTGGATGGAATCAACAATTATATACGTGTATTAAATACGGAAATACGATTTCTTTTATTACAGTAAATTAAACGAATATTTTAAATACAAGATTGATTAGGATATGTATATTTTTCAAAGCTTTTTACCAATGAAATATGTATTAGCTACTTCAGGAAAAAAATGAAATAGCACAATTTACATATGTATATATATGCATGTGTGTGTGTGTGGTGTTTGTATGTGTGTGTTTGTGTGTGTGTGCGTGTGTGTGTGTGTGTGTGTGTGTGTGTGTGTGTGTGTGTGTGTGTGTACGTGTGCGTGTCTGAGTGTGTGTGTCATAGGTTTCAATTCAACACAATGACTCCATTAGATTGTATAACCACCTCGACACCACTCCCCACAGATGGTGCAATAAAGACTTGTATCTCCTGCCAATGTATTCAGGAACACTGGGAAATCTATAAAACTTTTCTGGCATATCTATGGTTAGGAAGCAAAAGGTTAATCGCCACAGCGTGCCAACACCACTCGCCACTAATCCTGAGACAAGTCCATTATGCTTACCTCAGCAAACATGGGTTTTCCATGTCTAACAACGTTTCTGTTGTTTACAATCTTTAAATCTAAAATTCCTTTCTCTGTATTTTATATGCATTTTTATACAACGCGTATTTTATCATTTTAATTTTAGGCTAAAATTAATAGTATATTTTACAACACTTCGCAACACGGTATGTTGTATTCTCATGGCATAGTCTAGAGCGTAGAGGTATTAGGTTACAGGATTAAAAGCGGGCGTAAAAAAAATTATTCAAAATAAAACTCCAGCCTTGGATTACAACTTACTGACGTAGTTGTGTCTTTTCATTAAATGTCATTACATAGCAGAACACAATGCAACCAAATAACCAACTACAGCAAACATAAGCAACCCATAAACTCACCTTTGCGCACTGCACGATGCAGGGGGCTCTGGGGAACTCTGAGGGGCTCTGGGGGGCTTTCTCAAGTCATCCTCTGCTTGGCTCACCATCAATTGGCACTGCACATTTTAATAATAAAACTTTATGTTTTCCTCTATAACCTTACAATAGATTTATGTTCACTATGTTGTCTGTGATAAAAGCAACCTATAGGACACTTTACCCTTTTACATGAGATAATCTTTGAAAATAAAAAAATTTGCAACGTTACGAAAGATATTCATTAATATTTTAGCATTGTCCATTTACTAACATGTTGTCATATTTATTATTAATACCAAATAAAATATACGAAATTATCATAATGTTATACAAACAGTCTCTTATAAAATAAACACGCAACCAAAATTTCAAACAAAAACAAAAGTGTTCTATTTTCAACAAAACGTTTCGAATTTTACTATTTTATACATTTTTTAAACACGTTTTTTTCGGATAAAACTCCTGAAATTTTTATTTAAGCATAATCTTATTTCAATATTCTTTGATTTATCATGGAAATGTAAAATATTTGTGTTATTAAAATCTCTAAAAAAAACTTTATAACTATTATCAAGAATCATGTTCGTAGATGACAGGCCGAACCTAATCATGTGTGAGCATTAATGTAAAAGGGAAGCCCACAAAGTCTTTAAACTTAATATTCGTTTACTTTATAATGATAATTTTTCAGAATTATTTATTTTAAGAGTTTTCATCACAAGAAATCAAATAATTTGAAGCAAGTCATTTGGGTTACATGAATATTTTATTTTTTGTCTTTAATAAATACAAACCGCGTTGAGAATACGAGAAATTTACATTCAGTTTTTAAGAATCTACAGTTAAATGCAAGCAGATATTAAAACCGATATTATCAACGTAACAGAACAGTTGTAAGTTACATTACGCCAAACATACTTTCCACACATATTATAATATTTACCAGTATTTAAAATTAGTAAAACATAACCTAACACTACCTTAAAACACATATTAAGTAATTGCTATGCATGCATAGCTAAGAACAGAAATAATATCAAATAATACATATCAAATACAATATCTTTTCTACAACTTACATATAATTTTATATAGACTTAGTCTACATAATTGTAATTAGGACGTGATAAAATTATTTGTGTAATTTAAATATTCTTCTTTATAACTGAAGTAAAATCTTTAACTTGATAAAAACAATTTTACAAAACAATAAACGAACCTCAAAGATAATTAACATTAGAAACTAATTACACTTACTTTTAATCTGAAAATCTTCACACAAAATGTCAAAATACCAATGCAGTCGCCAAAGCTTCAAACTAATAAGAAAATATAACCTACAAACTAATAAACGCACTAGTCGAATAAACAGCTGATTCTATTGTTGTACAAAGCCTAGATCGCTGCGATAAGAATTCGTCTCTCCAGTTGGCTTCGACATTCTTCTTCTTGATTACTAATATAAGTTATTACGTTGGCAATGAGTGTGACAGCATGAACGGTTTGCTTTATATTTAGACAGTTAAATTTCATTCGTTGTATATTTATGCTGGCTTTTTCGATAAATCTTGCATATGGAAAAAAAGAAGGAAGAATAAATATGACAAACATTTCAAAAACGTGAACGTATCCGGATTGTTGAGAAGAATTATGGATTCTATGCTATATACATAGATAAATTGTATATATTTTTTCAAAAGTTTGTCTAGCTCTTGAGTTATTTACATTTTTCTGAAGGTAAATTATTGCTTTTGCTATTAATCGGCTCTGGGTTCCCGAAACCCACCCCAAGTAATTACTTGGAATAATTTACTTTGATTTAATATTAATAAATAATACACAAAACCTCTAGGTACAAATATTTTTATTCTAGTGTTATGTACATTTCGGTCATACCGTAACTATTCTCAGAGACATGCCACAGTATGTATTGTCATCTCTCTGAGAATGGTTACGGTATGACCGAAATGTACATAACACTAGAATAAAAATAATTGTAACTAGAGGTTGTGTGGAAAGATTTCCAAAAAAGTCCTAATTTCATTTGTAGACTTAAGTTTTAAAATATATTTCACAGTTTTTGAAAAAATGGGAAGATAAGAACTTTTACCGTGTACACAATACATACTGTGTCATATCTCTGAGGATGGTTACTTTGTATCCGAGATGTAGGTCTACATAAAACGGGAATAAAAATATTTGTGGTTAGAGTTTGTGTCTATTATTTATTAAATACATCTGTAAATACTTTTTTTAATATTAAAATATAAATAATTCTAAATGACTAAATGCTTATCCTGTTATAGCCACTCTAGTCCTTTAGAACAGTCTGTGATTTGACAGTAACACTTATGGAAATATATATAGGTCAAATTTTGTAAGCTGGCACTTGGGTATTAGGTAGAAATTGTGTATTAGGCCTTAAGAAATGTCATTGGGGCTGTAACTCGCGGCCAAGCCTTAAACAATCCTATTAACATGCTTCCATGAATGCCTTATTTACAGTTGTTGCTATGTTTTCTATATATTAAGGCCAGACCAATAGTAAAAAGCTGCAAGATTCAAATTGAAAAAATGTTTTTTTAACTATACAGCCTAATATTTGTGAAACTGTTAGTCCATATTGCTCAAGCTGTTTGTTGGTCTATTCGTTATTAAAGCAGTCATTCCATTATAAAAGTGAAAAATTCTTACATGAATACATACGTTCCTTGGAAACAAGTGTAAAAATATTTATGAAACGTGTTTCTAAGTAAATATATTTTACAAATATATTGGGATAGCTATAATCTAATGTAAAATTGATTAATTAAGTTTCGCCGAACGTAAAGAGCTACAAAACTCAAGAGATCACCAGAAGGCTCCAACAAAACAGATTGTCTAGAGAAGTTACGTAAACTGATTGAAACAAGTACATCTTCTGGAGCAGTGAAGGAAGACTGGTAGCTGTATTTCTCTTATTGTTTAAATAAATGCGGTTAATTTGCGAGTCAGGTACAACTATTCATTTAAAAAGGCTATGCTATAGTAATCAGGGCTACAATACATAATCTATTAATCACCTTTACGTAGCTAATATTAAAACGTTGCCGGTTTAAGGAAATACTAAGTATTTGTAGTCCATTACGTTCAGTGATACTTAATTAATCACTTCTATATTAGTATATGCTTATCCAAACTTTAAATGTTGTAAATTTGTAAAAACTTACTGAGAATTAAAATTTGTAAAAACTTACTGAGACAATAAATTTCATTTTTACAAATTTAGAAAATTTAAAGTTCGGATACTGATAAACGAATGTAAAAGTGAATAAATAAATAAATAGTTGCACCTGACTCGCAAATCCACCGCATTTATTTACAATAACCATCTCTGTGAGTGTAAACATGATTATTAATATTTTTCATAGTCGATGTTGGTCCCCACAAACTTTGAAAAATTTTACAAAATAACTAGCTCCCATGACATTACAATACCCTTCTTTGTTAAGAACTGAAACACCATAAAGTAAACTTGCAAACAAAATACGGTGCATTAAAATGTTGTATCTAGAGTACAAGAAAATAGAGTGCAATTGCAGGTAAACATAGGGCATGGAACATAGTATCCTGTTACAAAGGTATGTTTAACGTTGTAACCAACTTTTTCTACAGCTGAGCAACTGTAAGAGTTATTGTTCAATGAGGAGACTGAAAACATGTCGAGATCGAGGACGACTGACAGTTCTATTTAAAGGTTCTGCTCTCTTCCATAATATTGGGGAGAATGTCATCAATTTATTTGAAAAATCAAAACAAAAAAAAAACTGATATTTTGTATGATAATTTGAATTGAAATTATTTTAACTCATATTGAAAAAAAAAATCATTTCCAATACTATAAATATTTAGTGCCATTTAAAGGTTTACTACATAATAAAAATATGCTAAATTTCATACAGTATCAAGAGCAGCAAAAATATTGGCAAAAACCCAACTCACAAACATAGGTAATATACTACCTAAGTTAACTCTAAATAAACCTTTATGTACATTTCGATGGCCTTGTCGTCATCAGAGAATCCTACTAAATTACCATCCACAATACAATAATGCTCTATTTAAAGGTCTTGCTGTCATTCATCATGTGAAGCCATGTGTGCAGAAAATACATTTCTTGCTATAGTGCGGAAATGTGAACTTAATGGAGAAATGATTGAAACATTTGTGATTCCAATAGACAACACTAAACCATTTTAACATTAGTGAGTTTAACAAAATGATGTGGGGGAATCTTGAAAGTTTTAATTCTAGTGAAAATTGTGTTTTCTTGGTTTAGTTTATGCAGTTCTCATATATCAGATTGAAGATTCTAAAGTATTATTAGAATTTACCCTGGTGAACTGGGCATAAGCAGAGTGAACCCACGAAGCAAAAGTGACAGAAAAAGTTAGAAGACAAAATTAATGCGAAGTAATTGGGGCCGAAGCTGTATTTAAGTCATTTGTTTAAGTCTTAATTCGTTTATATTCAATTCGATGTTGTTTCGATAGTGTTTATTGTGCGCGGGTGAAACTGGTGGTGGGTGTTAAAGTGTTATTGTTTTGCGTTGAGAGTTTTGTTTGTGGCTGATGCTTAGTTGCTGACTGTGTCTATATTCTTTGGTGTATTGAACGATTTCTTCAAGTATAATTGCAACGTATCAACGATTATGTTCAACTATATATATAATATGACGTTTTTTTGTATTGTTACTTTAAAAACTGTCAGGGAATTAAAAAGGTTATAAACGTATCAACGATTATCTTCAACTATTGTCTATATAGGTCATTACGTAAACTCATTTATCCAGCTTTACAAGTAATTCCTTGTGCATTTTAGGAGTTCAAATAGTCTAAATAACTAAGCAAATAGAACTCAACTAACAAATTAATAATAAATATAGTCTTGGGGTACTTCATCGATAGAGATTTATCGAATTAAATATACAATTAGTTAAATGATTACTACGTCATTTTAATCCTAATATCAGGTTTAAGTGGCTTCAGTTTTCTACGTAAGTACAAATCAAAGGAAATTCATTAAACTTTATGTACTCTTTTCAACAAATAGGCCTATTTTATTATTTAAATCGTGAAAAAAATACAAAATTCTTTGATGTAAAAATATAACAATATTTGCTTGTAAAGATATTACAATGGTTGGCTAGTAGCATACACTGAGGTTACATTATTGTTTCCATGGAAACATTCACTGCTAAGGAACCTAGACATGTCGCTAGAAAAGAGGTAATCTTATCTAGGCGTATAGCTGAATTATTTATATTTGTTTATGCTTACTAATAGCATAAACATGGTACGAATATATTTAATTTTTGCCAGACTTTGTACCAGCACTCTTGGGTCATTTTCCCTTAGCTTGTTTAATCTTATTATTTTCATTGTCACCAACATCTGTACAATGGCTCACCATTAGTCTACAAATGCAATACCAATATTAATGGTTTCCATCTACAACTTTGTATTACTCTATGTGAAGGTCACTTTACTGGTTAGTATCTTATAGTACGTTAAAGATAATTGTTTTTCCTTTTTTATTAAGGTGTATATGTAAAATGTTTTTCTTTTTTATAAAGAGTCATCTAAAATTTTTTTAGTAAATGTTTCACTATAGATTTGTTTAATCTAATCAAATTTCCCCGTTACAATCACTCGACAGATAAACGCAAGACATATCAATTCCCTTTCTAAATATTACACACAAATAATGCTAGCATAAACACCAAACATAAACATTTCCATTAAAAACTAATTGTTTTCTCTGTCTTATATCTAATCACATAGTTTTAGGATTGTCATTATTTTTCCTAACTTTTATACACTTATATAAACCGGGATTTTTTAGGAAATGTCTACACTAGTGTTAAATAGCTCTTTTCACTCAAAATAGTCCTTCAAAACCAAATGTATTTTGTAGCACAAAGAATGTTATTCCTTCGCAGGTTTTCCAAAAACCTCTTTCCCAAAGCTTCAATCTTAAAGCAATCTAAGCCAATTATTACTTAACCACTACACACACTTTTAATGTATAAAAGTTAGCAATTGAACCCCAAATGTAACTATTTTACATTGTGCAAAACAGATTAACTTTGGATTTATATATATATATATATATATATATATATATATATATATATATATATATTTTATAATGTTAAATTTATAAATATTAATAAACAAAAATTAATAGTAATAATAAAATCTAAACAATAACAGTAAGCAATACTTACAAAAGTTGACTTAGTAAAAGCCGACAAAGTTATTCACTAAACAAAACAAAAAAAGTTTGAAAAAAAAGTAGTTAAGGAAATAAACAATTTGTAAAACCCTTAGAGAACTAGGGTAGAGTTTTTTGTTAGGATTTAGAAAGTTGAATGGGACGGGAAATAACGATGGATGTGTCACGTACACTTTAAAAAAAATAATAATTTATAGGACAGTTTTACTGCAAACTTTCAAAAATAACTGATAGTTTAAAAAAAGATAACGTACAAATTTCAAATTTGATTGGTGGAAGCCAAGATTGATGTTTTTCATTGGGTAGAAAATGAACGAGAAGGGGAAGTACGCCGTAAACAGATTCAAGTGCAGAAAAAGAAGGGCAGTCTTCTTCCGACCAAAAACGTAGATGGACGTGTGTGGATGTTGCCTAAAGAAAGTGTGTGGTAATAGAAATTATAAACAATAAATAAGTAATTTAAATATCAATAAATGTTGTGTTAAGAAGTTGGCGTTTAGTTAAATTATTAAATTTATACGCGTAATCACAGCGTAATAAAGGTATCCTTGAGTCAGAGTACCAGATACCAATTGTGAGTTAAGTGTTACAAAAGTCGTCGAACTAATGCCAAGGATTAACGGAACACAAAAAAGGAATGAACGTCACTGCACTTTAGTAAAAACTTTGATTACAAACTAATTAGACAACTAAATTTCTGGTCAATAAAAACAAATATTTCTAATATACAAGTCACATAAAACATAAGTAAAGACATAAAAAAAAGAAAAAACTATAACTCTAAAATTAAAGAAGAAAGTAATTTCATAAGGCAAGAACCTAAACACGCCCCAAAAGTTTTACAATTTTATTAGCTGGACAAATTTACATAATACTAAATAAAGTGAATGGAAATAAATAACAGGTTGTTTACCTTATAAGATTTTGGTTCGACAATATAGTCTTAAATAATTGTGTAACTAAATATAGATTTAACGTTTTACTTTGTATTTAACTGGCAACGGTAATTAATAATGTTCTGGACTATTAAAGAAATTGTTATAACTAAAAATTGTTGTATTTCTTGTAAAAATAAAGGTAGGTCATAGTGATAAGAAGTATAATTTACAATTATACAATATAAGAATAATGCTTAATTAGAATTTTCAGTCGAACAATAGGTAAACTGGCGCCCAACACTTTAAAACAATTAACTAATCAGCAACAATTACATTCACAAATTTGAAATAACATAGATAAAGCCCAAGGGAATTTATGTTAATAAATATATATATATATATATATATATATATATATAATATTAAGTTTTTCTTATTCAGATACTTTAAAAAACTAAGAGGGAATTAAAGAGGTTATAATTTCTGTGTGTGTCTGTGAATTACAATCGATGAATTACAAATTCAGCTAGATTTGCAGACAGGGACGACCAGTGTCTGTGTGAGTTGGTGTGTGTGTGTTGGTGTGTGTGTGTGTGTGTGTGTGTGTGTGTGTGTGTGTGTGTGTGTGTGTGTGTGTGTGTGTGTGTGTATGGGGGTCAATGTGTGGTGTGTGTGTCTGTGTGTGTGTGTGTGAGTGTGTGCGTTTGCGCGCGCGCGTGTGTGTATGTGTGTGTGTATGTGTGTGTGTGTGTGTGTGTGTGTGTATCTGTGTGTGTGTGTGTGTGTGTGTGTGTGTGTGTGTGTGTGTGTGTGAGTTTGTGCGTTTGCGCGCGCGCGTGTGTGTATGTGTGTGTGTGTGTGTGTGTGTGTGTGTGTGTGTGTTTGCGTGTGTGTGTGTGTGTATGTGTGTGAGAAAGACAGAGAGAAAGAGAGAGAGAAAGAGAGAGAGAGAGAGAGGGAGTAGAGGAATGGAGTGAGAGAATTCAAATCAGCGCTATACATCTACCCTCAAATACAAACAACAAATAAACCTATATCCCAAGACAGTGGGCTCCATAATTTCTCACGCTGACTTGAGAACGACTCACACTTTTACCAGTTATTTTTGTTTTACCAAATATTTTGTATAAAATGTCATTAAATTCGTTAAAGATTTTCAACACTAAACCTCCAGAATTGCCAAGGATTACCTCAGCAAGCATAACATGGGGCACTGCTGCAGATTGACAAAGAAATGTAAATCGCCTCTTCTTACTTGCTGAGAGTGGGCGCAATATAGCCATAACCATATTCAGCTGTTTACAATCTTTAAATCTAGATGTCCTTTCTATGTATTTTATATCCATTTTTACAACGCGATATTTATCATTTTAATTTTTGGCTAAATTTATAAGTACCTTTTTCAAAACCTCCCAATACGCTATGTTGTATTTTCATGGCATAGCCTAGAGCATAGAGCTATTGGGTTACATTAGCGAAAGCGGGCGTAAAAAAAAAATATTCAAAATAAAGCTAGCGTACCAAAAAAAAGGAATAAAAAATAAAACTCCAGCCTTAGATTAAAACTTAGTGACCTAGTTGTGTCATTTCATTAAAAGCCTTTATATAGCAGAAAACAATGCAACCAAATACCCAACTCTTCGTACATTACAGCAAACAAAGGCAACGTATCAACTCACCTTTACGCACTGCACGATGCCCCCCGCATTGTGGAGCACTGAGAGCTCTAGGGTGCTTTAACAAGTCATCCTCTGCTTGGCTCACCATCGGTTTGCACTGCAAATTTTAATAATACCATGTTATGTTTGCTTGTATAAACCTCTTTTACATAGATTTATGTTCACTATTTTGTCTCTGTCACTCCAGCAACTACTTATAGGCCACATTGACCTATTACTTGATTTACCATTTGAAAAATAACAATATTTCTCTTTTAGTCATTAAAATAGTCATTGAATTGTCCATTTACTCACGTGTTTTCATATTTATTATTAATATCTCCAAAATTTTACAAAATTTCCACAATGTTTCACAAACAAACACTTATAACATAAACCCGTAACAAAAATTAAAAAAAAACAAACTTGTTCTATATCCAACAAAGAGTTTCGAATTTGTGTTCATTCTATTTTTTATACATTTTTTAAATACTTTTTTCGAATAAAATTCCTCACATTTTTATTTAAGCATAATCCTTCTTTAATATTTGTTGATTTACTTTGTACATATAATATATTAGTGTTATTAAAATCAATAAAGAAGACTTTATAGCTAATATCAAGAATTATGTTTGTAGAATACAGTCCTAAGCTAATCATGTGTGAGCAATTACGTAAATAAAAAAAATTTAAACTTAATATTCGTTTACTTTATAATGATAGTTTTTCAGAATTATTTATTTTAAGAATTTTCGCTTCAAGAAATCAAATTTGAAGCCGGTCATTTGGGTTACATGAATACCTTACTTTTTGTCATTAATAAATACAAACCGCGTTGAGAATACAAGAGATTTACATACAGTTTTGAAGATTCTACAGATAAATGTAAGCAGAAATAAAAACTGATATTTTTAACGGATCAGAACAGTTGTGAGTTACATTACACGAAAGATATTTTGCACATATGTTATGATATTTACATATATTTGTAATTTGGGAAAGATAACCTATACAACCTTAAAACATATATAAATTAATTGTTATGCATAACTAGTAAATAATAGAAATGATATCAAATAATATCTATCAAATACAGTAACTTTACTACAACATACATATAATTTTATATAGACTTAGGCTACATAAATATGATTAGGTCGTGATAAATGTATTTGTGTCATTTAAATCTTTTGTTTTATAACAAATGTAAAATCTTTGGCTTGATTAAAATAATAATTTTACAAAACAGTAAAGGAAACCTGAAAGATATTTAACATTAGAAACCAATTACACTTACTTTTAATCTGAAAACCTTCACACAAAATGCAAAATAGCAACACATTCACCAAAGTTTCATACTAATGAGAAAATATAATCTACAAGCTAATAAACGCACAGGTCGAATAAACAGCTGATTCCATTGTTGTGCAAAGTCTAGATCCCAGCGATAAGAATTCGTCACTTTAGTTGGCTGTGGCCGCCTCGACATTCTTCTTCTTGATTACTGTCGTAAGTTGATACGTTGACAATAAGTGTGACAGCATGAATGGTTTGTTTTATATTTAGACAGGTAATTGTATTGTATTGTATATTTATTCTTTCTCTTTCGGAAAATCTTGCATATGGAAAAAAATTAAGAAGAGTAGATGGGAAAAATATTTTGAACGTATCTGGATTGTTGAGAAGGAACATGGATCCCCCTAGTGGATTAGCCAAAACCTCGGATAACCAATCCTAATCTTCACTTTCCAAAAATAAATGAGACGGGTGTAGGCCCTATCCCCCATATTTTTATGCCCGGTGTAAATTTCTTACGTTAGATATTCAGTAAATGGTTTTAGCAAATGAACAACCATTTTCAATTCCTTTATTTACTTCACTCTCATTTTATATGTATTTGGATCAAATTTGCAATCGTTAATAAAATGACTTTCATTTAACCATTCAAGTTCAAATACATTTTTAAAACATTTTTAAATAAGTTTTTTTCAAATAATAATTCAATAAGTAATTCTAAGGAATTAGTTTTAGTTTTATATGGGGAGGAATACTTTTCACGAAAGGGGCAAGGTATGCAATATAGTTACTTGGCTTGAAGTAATAGTTATATGGCCCTTTGGCTTGAAATAAATGATAACATATGATTTCATTAAACAGCTGATTTTATGTTACAGGTTATGTGGTAGGACAGTCGTTTTAACGCATATATATATATATATAGGAGGGGAATACATTTTTCGAAGAAAAATCAGAGTGTCTATTATATACATAGATTGTAGCTGCATTTAACTTTAATAATGTTTAAAAAAATGTGTCTCGCTCTTGAGCTATTTACATTTTTTGTGAAATTAAATTATTGTTCATTTTTATTACCCGGGTCTGGGTCCCCAAAACCCGCCAAGCTCTCTTGGCAGCCAACCTCTAGCGAGCTGCCTCCATCTCACATGCGCATGGGGTTAGTATGCCTAACGCGAGTGAAGTAAACGGAATTGATTGCCCATGTACCAAGCTCGTAAGCTCTTTTCATTTAGAACAGGAGATAGTGAAATGAAACAGTGAGTATCGTGCTAAGATCGGGATATAAATACCTGGAAAGAAAGAAACCCTGCTAAGAAAAATCCCGCTACAGATCATGCAGTAACCCTGGGGACTGGATCACTTTATGCTAAGGAATAAGGAGGGGTATTACCTTACAAATACTATGGTCTGAATGTCAGGCATCTCTTCTTCTGCTGCCTACTTGAAACTGAAGTGGCATGCAATGAAATTAGTACTTCCGTTGGGGCTAAGCTACGACCCTGGAGATATATTTTAAAACTTAAGTCTACAAATGAAATTAGGACTTTTTTGAAAATCTTTTCACACAACCTCTAGCTACAATTATTTTTATTCTAGAGTTATGTACATTTCGGTCATACCGTAACCATTCTCAGAGACATGACAATACATACTGTGTCATGTCTATGAGGATGGTTACTTTGTATCCGAAATGTAGGTCTACATAAAACGGGAATAAAAATATTTGTGGTTAGAATTTGTGTGTATTATTTATTAAAATACACCTGTAAATACTTTTTTTAATGTTAAAATATAAATAATTCTAAATGAGTAAAGGTTTATCCTGTTATAGCCACTCTAGTCCTTTAGAACAATCTGTGATATGACAGTAACACTTATGGAAATATATATAGGTCAAACTTTGTAAGCTGGCACTTGGGTATTAGGTAGAAATTGTGTATTAGGCCTCTAGAAAACATCAGGCTCTGTCACCCCTCATTGGGGCTTCAAATCGCAGCCAACCCTTAGAGAATCCTATTAGCATACTTCCATGAATTCCCTATTTACGGTTGGTGCTATTTTTACTATATATTAAAAAGTATTAATAAGTAACAAAATAATGTACCAACACTATGAGTGAGCAGAATTCTAAGGGTCATTGTTTATGAAAATGACCTGCGAGCACTTGCACCCACAGCTCGTCCTTGGACTCTCACCAAGGCCCCCAGGCCCCAAGGGCCAGCTTATAATTAAATTTACCAACAAATATTACATATTTAAATGCTGCAAAAGTTTGCTCTAATATGAAGCTATTTTGAATTTGCTTCTTTACACACTATAGCCAGGAAATGAAACAATTTATAAAGTAAATTTTCACTTATCCCAAAATTATGCTATTGCCAATAATGGGTCAGCTGTTTTTGCAGGTGTGTGTGTGTGAAAAAAATTTCACAAACAAACAGTCTAAATAGAAAGTCCTGTGTGAACCAAATTAAGACTGCGTAAATTCTGACTACATTAAAAAGGCTCTAATTTTATTTTTAATTTTAAAAATGTTGAATAATAAATAAGTAAAGTGGATATCATAGGGATTCTAAAACTAAAACGAAATTTTAAAAAAGCAAACCATCTATGTAGAAAGTCCTGTGTGAAGCAAAACAATACTGTAAAAAAAACGCTGACAACATTAAATATGTCTTTTTTTAGTAATTTCAAAAATGGTAAAATACAAACAGTAAAAGGTGACCATCATGGGGTTTCTAAAACTATAACGAAATTTAATAAACGAACAATCTATGTAGAAAGTCCTAAGTGATGCAAAACAAGAATGCGTGAGAACCTATAGACATTAAAAACATACTTTTTTGTTGATTCCATCTTCACGTGAGCTTCTAGTTTAGAAAAAAAAAATTAAATACAAATAAATAAAGTGGATATCATGTGGATTCCAAATTAAAACTAAATAACAAAAACAAAGAGCCTAAATATAAAGTCATGTGTGAAGCAAAACAAAATTGCTTAAAACTCTGTCAACATTAATAACATTTTATTTTGTTAATATTTCAAAAATTACAAAATAAGTAAAGTGGATATCATAACTAAAAATAAATATTTAAAACAATCAGTCTGAATAGAAAGTCCTGAGTGAAGCCAAATAAGACTGGATAAATCTCCAATGACAATAAAAACGACCTTATCTTCTTATTAATTTCAAAAATTATAAAATACAAATAAGTAAAGTGGATATTAGAGCCATTCTCAATCTAGAAAAAATTACAAAAACAAACAGTCTGGATTGAAAGTCCAGTGTGAAACTAAACAAGAATGCGTAAGAACCTGTAAAAATTATAAACATCCTAAAAAAAATGAAATACAAATAATTAAAGTTGATATCATGGTGATTCCAAATCAAAACTAAATAACAAATTCCAAGACCCTAAATGGAAAGTCCTGTGTGAAACAAAAAAAGACAGCGTAAAACTCTGACGATATTAAAAACGTCTTCTTATTTATTAATTTCAAAACTATTTAACTACAAAAATGTAAAGTGGAAATCTTGAGGATTCCAAATGTAAAACTAAATAACAAAAACCAACAGTCTGGATTGAAAGTCCTATGTAAAGCAAAAAGTGACTGTTTAAAATTCAGACGACATTAAAAAAGTCTTATTTTTCTAAATAAACTTCAAAAATGTAAAAAACAAATAAGTAATCAAATAAGTAAAGTGGATATCATGAGCATTCCAAATCTCAAAATAATTACAAAAACAAACAGTCTAGATAGGAAGCAAAACAATACTGAGTAATATTGTAACGACAATAACGGCTTTTCTTTTAATAATTTCAAAAATGGTAAAATACAAATAAATAAAGTGGATAACATAAGGGTTCCTAAACTAAAACTAAATAATAAAATAAACAGTCTGGATGGGTAGTTTGTAAGACAAAAAGACAGTCTGGATAGATAAGCAAAATAAGACTGCATAAAACTCTGACGATAATAAAAAAGTCTTATTATTTCATTAGTTTCAAATTGTTAAAATACAAATAAGTAAAGTGGATAAAGTAAATGGAGTAAAGTAGTAAACTAAATAATAAAAACCATACAGTCTGGATAGAAAGTCCTGTGTGAAGCTAAACTTGATAGCATAAAACTACTAGTGTAAAACTTTAAAAACGTCATATTGGTTTATTAATTTAAAGAATGGGTAAGTACAACAGGGTAAAGTGGATATCATGGGGATTACATATCTAAAACTGAATATCAAAAACAACCAATCACAATAAAAAGTCCTGAGTGAAGAAAAACAACGACACATACATTACTGGCAACATTAAAAACAAAAGTGAAATAGATATCACAGTAACTTGAAAACTAAAACTAAATAATGTAAATAAACAGTCTGGATAGAAAGTCTTGTGTGAAGCTAAACTAGATTGTGTAAAACTCTGACGACAATAAAAACGTCGTTTTTTTTATAAAGGTAAAAAATATTAAACTACAAATATGTAAAAAGGAAATCTTGATGATTCCATTTAAAAAAATGTAAAATGAAAAAAGTAAAGTGGATATCATGCGGATTCCGAAAACTGAAACTAAATAATAAAAGCAAACAGTCTAGATAGAAATTCCTGTGTGAAGCTAAACTAGATTTAGTAAAACTCTGACGACATTAAAAACGATTTATGTTTTTTTATTAATTTAGATAATGTTGTTAAAAAAATAAGTAAAATGGATATAATGGGGATTCCAAAACTAAAACGAAATTGAAAAAACAAATCGTCTAGTTAGAAAGTATTGTGTGAAGCACAACAAGACTGCCTAAAACTTTTACGACATTAAAAATGTCTTATTATTTTAATAATTTAAACAAAGGTAAAATACAAATAAGTAAAGTGGATGTCACAAGGATTCGAAAATTAAATAGCAAAAACAAACAGTCTAAGTAGAAAGTCAGGTGTGAAGTAAAAAGATACAGTTTAAAATTCTGACGACATTAAAACTTTCATATTTTTATATTAATTTCAAAAATGTAAAATACAAATAAGTAAAGTGGATATCATGTACATTCCAAATCTAAAACTAAATAACAAAATTCAAGAGCCTAGCTAGAAATTCCTGTGTGAAACTAGTTTATGTGTGCGATTATTAACAACTAATTTTATGTGAGATTTTGAGTTCACTATTTTGACTATTGAGTTTAGATAGAAAGTAATTTGTAAAGCAAAACAAGCATACGTAAAACTCTGACCACCTATAAAACGTCTTATATTTTAAATAACTTAAGGTACTTTACAAAAAGGTAAAGTGGATATGATAGGGATTCAAAAACTAAAATTAATAACAAAATCAAGTACTGTGTTAAGCAAAGCAAAACTGCGTATAACTCTGAAGATATTAAAAAAGTCTTATTTTTTAATTAATTTAAAATTGTTAAAATACTAATAATAAAGTGTGCATCATGGGGTCTCTAAAAATAAAACAAAATTAAAAAAACAAACAGTCTATGTAGAAAGTCCAGTGTGAAGCAAAACAAGACTACATAGGACCCTGATGACATTAAAAACATCCTTTTTATTAAAAAAAATAATGAAATACAAATAAATAAAGTGGAAACTTTTTATTTTTTTAATAATTTCAAAACTGTTAATCTACAAACGAGGAGAGCGGATATCTTGAGGATTCCAAAACTAAAACTAAGTAATAAAAACCAACAGTCTGGATACAAAGTCCTGTGTGAAGCAAAAAGCGACGGTGTGAAACTCTGACGACATTATTAATAAAATATTGTTTTTTAACTAAAAAAAGTTAAAATGCGAATAAGTAAGGTGGATATCATGGGAATTCGTGTAAATGTCATGTAAATTCTCTATTTTAACAAAATCGTGTGCTTTCTCAATCATCTACAGAATCTCTTTAACTTCCAAACACAAAATCTGAATGGCATTAGAAAACAAAAAAATAAGTTGTTGACAAGGAACTGTCATATATTCACTATTGTTGAGTCAAAATAAATGGAATTTTACCATTTGGCAAAAGAGCTTCAAGCCTTAATATTTTATCATACACGTAATACAACTAGTTCCTGGGTATAATTCAACTATAGACACTTCACTGTCACTGTTTACATGAGTAGTTACACTATTATACCAAACTGGCAGATGGTTTAAATGTTACCAACCTCTTTATAAATGAATTTATTGCGTTTTCATACATACCAAGTTTTGGCAGCCTCTTCAAATGGCAAGGTGTCATTAGCCAGTAATTTGCATGCAATTGTGAAACCAACTCGAATGTTCTGTTGGTATTGTTGGTTTTCCGATCTATTATCTGGCGGGTATTGAATTATATGGTACCTGAGGCTTCCAAGTTTCTATTACTAATCTGCAAAGGCAAGATTCATCAACAAATATAGAGTTTATCTTCGGTATTAATATGATTGGATGACCTTTTTGTTTACTGTAAAAATCCTGATGGGATATTAGTCCTGGCTTGACTCTGAGGACATAAATTATACAATTTAAATATTTATATTATAACAAAAAGCAAAATATAAAGATATAACTCAGTTTCAGATTTATCTATGATTCTTTGGAAAATGTTTTCATAAAATGAGCATACAAATCTGAAAAACTAATCATCCATATTAAATCTAAATATTGAAATACTGGATGTTTAGTGTTACTATGAAAAGAAAAAAATATTACTGTAGTTAAAAAGGCTTCCTTGCCATACAAAAACATGATGTATACCTTGAACCACTTAGAAGTAAGTAGAGGCTGTCAAAGGTTTGTAAGTGTACACACAGTAAACGGATTTGGCGGGAGATCACAGTAGAGATACGATGGCGGGAGAAATAGTGATGCAGGTAGTACAGCAGTAGAAGGGGGACAGACGACTAGCTACAAAAAAAACTCTTCTGTTGTGCATTTAGTAGTTCACCATCTATTTAATCACATTTAATGTGCACAATATTTAACTGGCTTTGATTTTAGAAAAATCATTCCGTCGCTAAATAAACTGAAGTTTAAAAAAATCTTGATAATATAGTTAGAAATTTATATTAAGCTTCCAACTACAACTAAAGATATATAAAATCTGTTAAATTGTTATAAAAGTTAGGATGGTTCAGCTAGCAAAGCTAAAAATTCTTTATCTGCTTAAATTTACAATGATTCCCACTAAGTAGAAGCACTAGTATTAAAACTGCACCATTTGAAATGATATTAACCGAATTAAACATTCCTTCAGTAACAAAACAAATGATTTGTCTGCCATGTTGCCAAATTCTGTCCCCGAGCATATACCTGCTTTATATCGCACGTCGCCCACTTTCGGGTCAGGAATAAAAATTACTTTGAAACTGCCAAGCAGAAGGACTCAGTAGTTCTAAAAACTGAAACGTTGGAAATGATACATACCAGCTACAATGATCATATTAGAATATACACTGATCACTCACTTGACCAACAAAAGAGAACATCCGGTCCAGGTTTTTTCAATGAATCTACTGATATCTGTTTTTACATCCCTGCAAACTCGCCCTCTAGTATGGACACAGAGCTTCTGACGCTAAATGCTGCATTACCAAGTAGCTTCTAAACGGAGGAGGAGAAAATAACATACTCCAGATCTGCCCTCCAGACTCTCTTACATTCATCCACAGGGGACTATTCCTTTCGCATTGCTGAATTAAGAAAATTTGCCAACAACCTGAAGAACATGGGGAAGGACATAACTCTTCAATGGGTACCCGCGCATTGTAGAATACCAGGAAACGAGAGGGCCGATGAAACAGCTAAAGCCGCATCCCATTTGTACAAAACATTTAGAGCCGTGTTAACTCATGTATTGTGAAGCCTTGGAAAATAAATACTTTAATAAATGTTGGACTGAATCTTGGAAAGAAGAGGCCAGAGGACGTCACGGGAAGTTTCCCGTCGGATTGCAACTTTTGCAACTCGAGCACGATCCAGTCATCTAGTGACGGAGGAATATTTATTTAGATTTAATCTAAATACTGCACGTAACCATACCAATGAGGGGCTTCCTGAGAGCCGAAGTGGCAACATGGTAAGGATAATATACCGTGGACAAGGGGCTATCTGCTACTCTTGATTCTGGATGCCTGAGCAAAGAAATCTCAGAAAGTTGTACCATATGCAGGAGATTAAAACATAGACGGACTGTTGCATTCCTATATTTTGTAATATTAATGTCGTATCACACTACCTGACCACTCTGTTAGCTCTCAGTTGCCACATTGAATAAATGTATTGAGCATTAAATAAATGGCCTGTTCTAAACTCGGGTGTAAGTTTCAATGTGTTAATCACACTTGCAAGGTACAGTATAGCCTATTTTTGTTGTATAGTTGAAAAAATCATATTGTACTTTATTTAAATACTTTCTTGAACGTAATTAAACTAACACTGATTCTCATCTCTAAACTAGTGTTACATCTATAGAATGTACGATAAAAATAAGTAACAGAATTTTTTTTCATTTTCAGGCTGTTTTAGTCCAAATTATAGAATGTTTTTACCATGTCGCTATACTGACTGTACACTAGGAGTCACACAAAAATGTTTATTTCATTTTTAGGAGTTGAAAAAGTTTAATTTTAATTCGATATTTTTTCTTTAAAATACTAAAAGGAAAACTGATAATAAATTCTGCTCAAAGAAAAAAATTAAGTACACCAAAGTTTTGGAAATGATGAATGTTGGTTTTAATAACACAAACAAAACAATAAGAGTTTAGGAGTTGTATAAGTCATTGAAAATGTCATGACACTGAAGATGGCAAATGTCCAGGACAGCAAACACTTTGCCTGATAAGATCATGGAGAAGTGGAGAACAGTTAGAGAGGTTACTGAAGATGCTTACTTGTCAAGAGAATTAGGGTAAGACTGTTTTTCAGATGTTTTGAGCATGAAGAGTGAGGTGGCAAAACTTGTTACAAAGTCATATTCCAAACAATAACAGCAATGCATGAAAGTTTCTCAGAAAATGCAAAATTATGCCAAGAACATTAAACATATGCAAATCACTGCTTCCTTTAGCTCCACTACTAAAACAAATCTTTATTAACTTCTGTAATTTTAACGCACAAGTTATACCATGTTCTTATTATAACGTGTTATATATAACTCAAGGTTTATTGTTTTTCTTACTTACTCAAATCTAAGCTATAATTAAAGATATCTCTCCTTTCTGCCGGACTCTTCTTTATTAAAAATCTACAAATTTTGTGATTCGCATTTTCTTGTAGTGATTCATATTTGATTCTGGTTCAGTTTGGCTTTCTTATACCATATTGTAATCATCTCTAACTATAACAATATTCAACAATGAAAAACTTTTTTTATATAAAATTATAATCAAATGTTATATCTGACCTTGAAATAAATTTTACAAAATTACCAATAAAGGTACAAGATGTTATTGCTGTTTGTTTGTACAGTAACAGCGGTGGCTCCAGGATTTATTTTTTGGATAGGCACAGTTTAGGAGAGTTGTGACTACTAGAAGAGGGGGTACACTAGCACCCTTGCAAAAAAAAATTGTTCAATTTAAATGGTGTATTTGAGGGCATTTTTACTTTCAGGGCAAAGAGATGTAATAAGATAAACAAAAGGGTGATTATTTGCTATTTTATTGTTGCTTGGTAAATTCTAAATTTCGCTCCAATTTTATTAGCAATTCTTTTGATCTTTGATATATAATTCGTAATACACTCATCTTCATTTCTGTTAGGAATATTTCTATATATTTGAGTACAGTTTTCTGCCTTTCATAACGTTACAATATTCTCCTCTGTTGATGCAATTTGGAGTAACTCCATTTTCAAAACTTAAATTGTGCTTTGAGTATGATATAAATATGATATCATGATGCTGTTATTGTTTTTAGAGAATATATAGCTGCTCTATCGAGTTTGGTAAGGTTAGGTTTGGTTTTGTGGCCATTTATGAATGAGTTATCCGTGATGTTTTGCATTATAAAGGTTATGTAGAGTTCAATAGGATGATCAGGTGATAGAGGGGGAGGGTCCCAATCAGAAGGTGGCTTGAACTTTGCCAGACAAGCGTTTACGTTAGTATACTTTATAAAACTTGGTGTCTGGGCTATACTGTATAGTTTTGTGTTCTCAGTTTTCTGGCAAAGCTAAAGACATCCTTATCCAACTTGAACTGCTCTATTTCTTTAGATAGTGTGAATGATAAGCCTTTTGAAAGGACTTGTAATTTATGTTCTGTAAGCATGTGGTCGGAAATGTTGTGAACTGAAATTGTACTTGGTGGCATGTTATGTTTTATGTCTAGGCTATTATTGTTGTTTTTGTTGTTATCATTAACAGTATTCTTAAACAGCACTGGTTTGGTTGGAAATATAGGAAACTGTCCACTGGCTACAGGTATCTTGAAAATAGTGCTGAGGCTAGGTTTGTCGGAAATAAGAGGTGGTTTGTTAATCGGTAAAAATTGATTATCACATTTCTGAATCTGACCAAAAAGATTTATTTGTTGGATACAGAGTTTTGAATGCTTTTGTAGTTTACTTTTTGCAAGACTATCTTGCAGTTTGCAGGCTCTATAGAGAGTGTCTTCATTTAATAGACCGGCTGCCTCAAATACCCGCACCTCTACCTCCAGAAACAATTGTGGTCACTATAGATGTTACCTCTCTTTATACAAACATACCTCATGCACATGGTCTATCAGCTCTCGAAAATATCCTCAACCCTTACCCTACTACACCTTTCCTTGTTCACCTCGCCAAATTCATTCTTGAAAATAATAATTTTCAATTTCATGGAATGAATAACTTGCAAATAAAAAGAACTGCAATGGGTACTAGGATAACCCCGTCGTACGCAAACCTGTACATGGGTAATATCGAAGCAGAATTCCTAAAAACTGGAACACACCAACCCATATGTGGGTATCTTTGTAATTTGGACCCAGGGAATCTCAACACTGGAAAGTTTATTGAAGGTCTTATCACTATTCTCTACACTTCAATTCCCCTGGGAGAAATCTACAGCCACTATCACCTTCTTAGATGTAGATTTAACAATCAGAGATGGGAATATCTATACAGGTGTCCACATCAAACCGACAAACCATCTACAATACCTACATTTCTATAGCAACGACCCTATGAATATAAAAAGGACCATACCATACAGTCAAGCAATCAGGGGCAAGAGAATTTGTCCAACGATATAGCATTGGAGGACTTTAATAGAAAGACCTTACAAGCTTTCTAAAAAAGAGGATATCCTAAACAACTTGTTGAGGATCAAATCCGCTTAACTCAATCATCTGATGAACCCAGACTACCTATGGAAGACAACAAACTGACTTTAGTTACAGATTACCATCCAGGCCTAACGAAGCTGAACAAAATATTAAAGGATGGCTTCAAGATTCTTCACGCTTCCACCCACACCAAAGATCTTTTCTCAAATCCACCACATATTTAGTTCAGGCAACCTTTTAATTTGAAAAATATTTTAGTACATCCAAGATTACCAGTTCCAAGGACTGAAAAACCGCCTAGTTGCATACACGTACATATGCAGTCGCAATCAATATTCATTACGTTTTTATATTCGTTGAATGTTTAATAAAAGTGCAAGGTTTGTAAAATGCAAGCAGAATAAGAATATCCAGTAAAGTTAACAAAACTTTAAAATATAAAAGAATCTGCGCTTTTGCGTTTATATAATTAGATAAAACCTATTATTAAGATTAAATAGCGAATTGTTTGGGGCTTTCATAATAAAAGGGTTAGGTCTTTATTAGTCTATGTTTAATTTTGAATTATTCTAGCTTCTCCGTGTGTTGTATTATAGTAATGCGTAATTGTTTGAATAAAATTATTCCTGTTATATATAATATAATCGTAGCCTGAGTATCTCTCTCTTTCTCTCTCTCTCTCTCTCTCTCTCTCTCTCTCTCTCTCTCTCTCTCTCTCTCTATCTCTTAACATAAGGTGATATGTTAATAAATAAAAAATATTTTAAATACGGCTATAGTATTATTTATATATTTTTCACCAATAAAATAATTATTAACTTCTCCAGGAAAAACTATGTTTACATATATAGGGTAAATACCATGTATTGTGTATGAAATACGAGTCTTTCGTGCATGAGTAATTTTTCCTATGTAGCATTACTATATAAATATAGAGTAGCTTATGGTTATAAACATATAATTATAAGAGAAGCAAAGATAATACACAATCGTGAAATTTATTACCAAAAGAAATTTGATATAAATAAAATGTCTAAAATCATGTGCCGTGTTGTGAGGCACTATCTAAATTTTATTTTTTAGGCAGATAAAGTTTAACATTTTTTGCGGACTGTAAAAAGTATTTGGACGTGTCCGGAATCGAAACAGGAACGCTTATACGAGCGTAGGAATATCCTACGCGTAGGAACGCTCGTATTTCTTGATATAAAGCGAAAATAACTACAAAAAGTACGGTTTTTGTTATAAATAAAAACAAAATAATCTTACACAAAAACTAAGCATTGTAGTGCATAGAAATGTGGAACGTTTTCCACCTAACGTAGTCATCCTTACACAGGCGCCACGCTTAGGGACAGATGTATCGCTGCTCGTCCGTACAAGTCCGGAAAATACAGGAAGAAAAGGGCTGTTAACAAAAACTTAATAATATGTTGTGCAAAAAGTCCGTTTCTAAGCAACAAGTATACATTTAGGTTTTGTTTTAGTAGTTTATTGAACCACTAACAGATTGCGCTTCTACTTGATTTCGAGCGAAATTAGTAATAAAAATCCTAATATGTAACATATCAAATGACATGAATATACTATAAATATTGCATACGTGAAATACGTATCCAAGGAATTAAAACTGAAAATACAACATAAATTCAGACATAAAATTAAGTAACTCAACAAAATGTATGTTACACTTGAAATTTATAAAACTCCACTATCGGATCCAAGACGTAAAAACAGAATTTATAATACAAGATAATTACAATCCAAATGTAAGTCTCTTCCAAAACAAAGAAGAATTTTGGGAAGAGATTTGTTTCGAAACTCTCTACTATTTAAACGTTTGCACGCACAAACACACACAAGTAAACCATATTGTAGTGATGTTGTTTTAAAAATTAATAGAACCCCAGAATCATAGGCAGTTGTTTCAAAAAGAAACAGGCGTAAAATCCAGCCCCTAAACACTACTGCATCTGTTTTGCATATTTAGCGCCGTCTAAACTCGTATTGCCATACAACACATATCATATATTTGGAACATTATACAAACTACACAATTTCACATCTATTCTACCATTGCATTGTAATCTCAAAGACGCTTTAAAATAACCCCTTATACGCACATTAAGAGTAAGCAAACTTTGTGTGTGTGTGTGTGCGTGTGTGTGTGTGTGTGTGTGTGCACGCGTGAGATGTTGTGTGTGTGTGTGTGTGTGTGTGTGTGTGTGTTGTGTACATAAACATTTTGACGAAATATTATATACAGGATCACGAGCCCCCATTAGCAGCCCTTTGCACAAACGTACTTGTTGCGCTTCATTAAATATTGGATAAGGCTAGCATATTCTGTGTAACTCTTATCGTGGCTACAATTTTTTCATGGTTGCCCTGGTTCTACGATAATGCATGACTACTACCTGTACGTGCATTGGAGGATGCTGGGTAGCATGAAGAGAGGCCACAGATCCATTGGACTCCATTGCAAATTTGCTGAGAATGAGAGATTTTAGACGGATAAATGGAGCGCAACAACCTTCTCAAGTTACTTCTACCGCTTCTATTAACAAATGGTTTCACGTTTGTCGCCTTCACAAAGATTTCAATTCAACACAATGACTTCTTTAGATTCTATATCCAGCTCTACACCATGCCCCACCGATGGTGCAATAGAGAGTTGTGTCTCCTGACAATGTGTTCAGGAACACTGGGAAATGGATACAACATTTCTGGCATATCTATGATCAGGAAGCACAAAGTTAGTCCGCACAGCGCGCTACCACCACTCGCCTCTAATCCTGAGACAAGTGCATTATGTTTACCTCGGCAAGCATAACATGGGCCACTGCTGCAGATTGACAAAACAAACCCAAACGCCTAGGCTTACTCGCTGAGTGTGGGCGTAGTATAGTTAAAGTAAACACATTTCAGTTGTTTACAATCTTTAAATCTAAACTTCCTTTCTGTGTATTTTATATGCATTTTTATACAACGCGTTATTTTATCATTTTAATTTTTGACAAAAAGATATTTTGGTAAGTATCTTTTACAACACTTCACAATACGGTGGGGGTGAGGGGGTCTGGGGCGCTTTTTCAAGTCATCGTTTACTTGGCTCACCATCAATTTGCACTGCAAATTTTAATAATAACATTTTTAGTTCTCCTCTATAACCCTCGCTTACTTGGGTTTATGTTCACTATGTTATCCCTGTCATTAAAGCATTAGGCTAAATTACCCTGTTACTCAAATTACTCATTGAAAATAACAATATTTATCTTTTACGAAAAATACCCATTAAGATATTAGTATTGAACTGTCCATTTACTCACATTTTTTCATATTTATTATTAATATCACTTATATTTTACGAACTTTCCATAATGTTGTACAAACAAACACGTATGACATAAACACGTAACAGAAATTTCAAACAAAACAATTGTTCTGTTTAAAACAATAAGTTTCAAATTTGTGTTCATTTTACTTTTTATGCATTTTTAAACACGTTTTTTTCCGAAAAACAAAATTGATCTATCAAAATGATTTTTTCGGATAAAATTCCTCACAATTTGATCTAAGGATAAACTTAATTAAATATTCTTTGATTTATTATGTAAATGTAAAATCTTTTTGTGTTATTAAAATCAATAAAGAAAAATTTTATAACTAATCTCCAGGATTTGCCAATTAGAATCTTGTGTGAACATTTAAGTAAAAGGGAAAATCGCAAGAATGTTAAACTTAATATTGTTTTACTTTATAATGATAGTTTTACAGAATTATTTATATAAAGAATTTACGCCACAAGAAATCAAATGATTTGAATCAACTCACTTGGGTTACATGAATACCGACAAAGTTTTTGTCATTACTAAATACAAACCCAGAGGAGAATACGAAAGATTTATAAGTTTTAACGAATCTACAGCTAAATGTAAGCAGAAATTAAAACCGACAATATCAACGGATCTGAACCATTGTACGTTACATTGCACCAAACATACTTTGCACAGGTTAGGATATTTACAATTATTGTTATTTTAAAAAGATAATCTCACACTACCTTAAAACACATATAAAGTATTTGCTAGATATTATTTATAAAGAATAGAAATAATATCAAATAATACTTATCAAATAAAGTATCTTTCCTATAACATACATATAATTTTATCTAGACTTAGGCTACATATATGCGATTTAGACGTGATAAAGTTATTTGTGTAATTTAAATCTTCTTCTTTATAACTAATGTAAAATCTTTGGCATCGTAAAAATAATTTTACAAAACAATAAAGGAAACTTCAAAGAAAATTATTATTAGGAATTAATTACACTTACTTTTAATCTGAAAAGTTGCACACAAAATGCCAAAATACCAACGCATTCACCAAAGTATCAAACAAATAAGCGAATATAACCTACAACCTAATAAACGGACAGGTCGAATAAACAGCTGATTCAATTGTTGTCCAAAGTCTAGATCGCGGCGATAAGAATTCATCACTCCAGTTGGCTGTGGCCGTCTCGACATTCTTCCTTTAGATTACTGACGTAAGTTAATACGATGCCAATGAGTGTGGTAGCATGAACGGTTTGTTTTATATTTAGACAGTTAAAGTTATTTCGTTGTATGTTTATGCTGGCTTTTACTGTAAATCTTGCATATGGTAAAATAAGAAGAGAAAATGTGACAAATATTTGGAAAAAGTGAACGTATCCGGATTGTTAGAAGGATCATGGATCCCCCCCTGCATTCAGTGGTTTTGCCAAGACCTCGGATTACCAATCTTAACATTTTATACATTTCAAAAATAAAAAAGACTGTGTACACTCCAAATTTTTTATGACCGGTGTGAACCACTTATTTAACCACCCCAATAAAAATACCATTTTAATTTTTAAATGTTAAATATTTTAAGTTAGATATTCAGTAAATGGCGTTAGTAAAAGAACTACCTTTTTTAATTCCTTCTATTAGTTTCCACTCCCCATATATGAATCTTTCACAAATTTCAACCATTAATAACATACTTTTTATTCATCCACTCAAATTCAAATACATTTTTTAAAACTTGTAGCGGATGTCAATTGATTTTGCTACAGTTTTTTAAAATATTAATTCATTTGTGCAACTTTTCACAAAAGGAGCAAGGTATGCAATATAGTTATTTTGTCCCAGTTATAGGTTATGTGGTAGATCAGCTGTATAAACGCATAGAGTATGTAACTTTATTTATATTAATTGTGGTCTGCTATATATACAAAAATGAATTTATGTATGTAAGCATGTATGCATGTATGTATGTATGGGCCTTACGCGTTACTAAACCACTGATCCGATCGCTATGAACTTTAGGAAATCGTTGAGTATATTCCTGGGAAGGTTTCTGGCGATACAGCAATAACATCCAACATATAATATTTATGTGCCAAAAAAGCATAAAATATGACTTTCTATCTTATCGTATCTTAAGATATTTCACTCAATTCATTACAAATTTTGGTTGCTAGGCAACACCAATAAATCTAATATTATTTTCCAACACATTTAGCCAAGAACATTTATTGACATACTTTTCTCGATCGACTACTATAGGTTCAGCTATAATTATGTTAATAAAATTCTAAATGAAGTTTAACTAATATTATCGACTTTTAGGCGATACGAAGTTCGTCGGGTCAGGAAGTTATTTAATAAAATGTAACTAAAACAAAATTGTTATTGCTCAACCTAAGTAGGGATTAACTTTAAAGTAGGTTTGTTTATATTACTTGTCAAGTTAACTGTGGCGGTTTTTAATATTAACAAACTGTTTCAAGTTAAAGGCTTTCACAAAAGTTTGACTAGACACGCCTTGGTGCAGGACATGTGGAAGATCATTATATCATGTGGCCGAGGTGCGTACCTGAGACAGATGCACTTTTTATTGAGGCTTGCAGGACACGTGTTGTACATCTTGAGATTTATTAATTTACTACGATTGGTATCACTTGGCAAAAAGCTACTTTATTGAGGTATTTAAGGGTGTTTACCCTGATATCCCTTGTAGAAGGAAGGATAAGGGAGGTTGGGTGGAATTAGGGACATGGCCTAGTTGCCCCCCGCTAGAAGGAATAGATGGGCATTATAGCACCAAGTAGACAGGGCTGCTTACCCCCGGGGGAAGTGAGGTGTCTACCAGCTACGCGGTGAAGATGCATGTTGTTTTAAAACTAAAAAAAGGATAAAAATACAGACCTCCTTCTTTCATTTCGTATAGGAAACATCTTGTAGGGCTGAATATTAACAGAGATATGACGGTTTAAAAAACAGGTTTGCATAGTGCAAACCTGGAAATGTAAAATCAGAGGAACATCATGTTTTTATCACTATAAGCGCTTGTAATTCCTAACTGTTCATGACGTCGAGCTCTAAATTTGATAAATTGTTTCTTTATTCCTTTCCCATCTTCTGATGAACTTATAAACTTATTTACAAAAAAATAATAAGTCCAAGAAAAAGTAATATTTAATTCTTTTTTTTTTACTTTTATACAACCAAAAAGGTGAAAATCAATAAAGAAAGAAGTTATAAAAGTTTAAGGCCGATAAGAGTTGTACGTGTTTAGAGTGATAAAAACAGCCAGACTACATTTTCTGGTTGCACTTGCAAGGCGTTTTAAAACAGTCATATCTCTGGAAATATTTAACACAAGATTTTCATTATACCAAATGAAAGAAGAAAATCACTTTTTTACTTATTGTCTTCAATTCATACTAAATACATATAATTAACAGTTATTGAGAAATTGGTTATAGAAAACGAGTAGTTTTCAAACGAATTTGGACTGCATATATCAATCGTATACCCAATAGTATTGATAGCAGTAACTAACGGTTCGTTGTAACAATAATTCACTTACACAAAAATGTAAATAACTCGAAAACTAAACCAAATTCTGAAATTTAACTAACACCATCCTCATCTACGTTACATACTGAAACTATATATATATAAATAAAACAAAAAATCTGATTTTACCACTTTTTTAATAGTAGAATAGGATGGGTAAAGTATTTGAAAAAATCCTGCTCAAACGTATCAACAAGCATAACCACACACACACACACACACACACACACACACACACACACACACACACACACACACACACACACACACACACACACACACACAACATACTGAGGCCAGAACAATTTGGCTTTAGGACAAACACACTCGGCCATGCATCAGCTTGGCATGCGAGTGGGGGAGCATGCAACCAAAGTCTTCAACAATTACTGCTATACTGGGGTAGTCTTCTTGTACATTAAAAAAGGTTTTGTCCGGGTCTGGCATGCGGTACAAAAAGCAAACAAAGCGGATGCAAGGGTGGGACCAGATGAGATCACTATATCATAATAAAAAATTAATAATTTAAAAATAAAGCTTAGGAGGGGGCGTTGCAGTGTGATAGTGTGTGTGTGTGTGTGTGTGTGTGTGTGTGTGTGTGTGTGTGTGTGTGTGTGTGTGTGTGTGTGTGTGTGTGTGTGTGTGTGTGTGTGTGTGTATAATTAATCCCAAATGAGTAAAACTGCTCCGAAACTGTTGGCATTAATTGCTTAGATTATAGAAATGGAACCCAATATTTTCTATTATAAAATTCACAATTTAAGCTTTGCCAAAATCTAAATCAGTGAACTAAAAATGGCAACACCAAGCTACAAAATCACTTTTACTTACATAGACTACATAAGGTAAATGGTTGCTTCAAATGTTTTTTTTTTTTAGTGTTTATTTTTCCTAATTTGTATACACTTATTTAAACAGGAGTTTTGAGAATTGTCCTACACTGGTGTTAAATGGATCTTTTCTCACAGAATTGCCCTTAAAACCAAATGTATTTTTAACACAAAAAAATGTTATTCCTTTGCAGGTTTTCCAAAAACCTATTTCCCAAATCTTCACTGGGACACTGGAAAATGAATAAAACTTTTCTGGCATATTGATGTTCAGGAAACACAAAGCTAATTGCCACAGTGCGCTTACACCACTCGCCACTAATCCTGAAGCAAGTGCGTTAGGTTTACCTCGGCAAGCATAACATGGGCCACTGTTGCAGATTGACAAAACAAAGCAAAACACCTAAGCTTACTCGCTGAGTGTGGGCGTAGTATAGCTAAGGTAAACACTTTTCAGTTGTTTACAATCTTTAAATCTAAACTTCCTTTATGTGTATTTTATATGCATTTTTATACAACGCGTATTTTATCATTTTAATTTTAAGCTAAATTTATAAGTATCATTTTACAACACTTCTCAATAGGGTATGTTGTATTATCAGGGCATAGCCGAGAGCCTAGAGCCATTGTGTTACAGGGGGGAAAGCGGGCGTAACAAAAAAACATATTTCAAAATAAAACTCAGCCTTGGATTATAACTTACTGACCTAGTTGTGTCTTTTCATTAAAAGCCTTTACATAGCAGAACACAATGCAACCAAATACCCAACTACTCATACATTACAGCAAACATAAGCAACCCATCAACTCACCTTTGCGCACTGCACGATGCGGGGGCTCTGGGGGCGCTTTTTCAAGTCATCCTCTACTTGGGTCACCATCAATTTGCACTGCAAATTTTAATAATAACATTTATGTTCGCCTCTATAACCCTTTTTTACATAGGTTTATGTTCACTATGTTGTTTGACATTAAAGCAAACCTTTAGGCCACATTACCTTGTTACTACTTTAAAAATAACAATATTTCTCTTTTACGAAAAATATCATTAAGATTTTAGTATTGAATTGTCCATTTACTCACATGTTTTCATATTTATTATTAATATCACTTGAACTTTACGAAATTTCCATAATGTGTTTACAAACAAACACTCTAAACATAAACACGTTTCAAACAAAAACAAAATTGTTCTATTTCCAACAAAACGTTTCGAATTTGTGTTCATTTTACTTTTTTCCATTTTTTAAACATGTTTTTTCTGATAAAATTCCTCAAATTTTTATTTAGGCATAATCTTATTTAAATATTCTTTGAGTTATTATGTATATGTAAAATCTTTGTGTTATTAAAATCAATAAAGAAAACTTTATAACTAATATCAAGAATTATATTTGTAGAACACAGACCTAACCTAATCATGTGTGAGCATTAATGTAAAAGGGAAGACCACAAAACCTTTAAACTTAATATTCGTTTACTTTATAGTGATAGTTTTTCAGAATTATTTATTTTAAGAATTTTCGCCACAAGAAATCAAATGTTTTGAAGCAAGTCATTTGGGTTACATGAATACCTTAGTTTTTGTCATTAATAAATACAAACCGCGTTGAGAATACGAGAAATTTACATTCAGTTTTAAAGTATCTACAGCTAAATGTAAGCGGAAATTAAAACCGATATTTTCTACGGATCAGAACAGTTGCAAATTACATTGCTCCAAACATACCATGCACACATGTTAGGATATTTACAATTATTTGTTATTTGGAAAAGATATTCTCACACAACCTTAAAGCACATATAAAGTAATTGCTATGCATGCATAGTTAAGAATAGAAATAATATCAAATAATACTTATCAAACACAATATCTTTCCTACATACATATAATTTTATAGACTTAGGGCGTGATAAAGTTATTTGTGTAATTTAAATATTCTTCTTTGTAGCTAATATAAAATCTTTCGCTTGATAAAAACAATTTTACAAAACAATAAAGGAAACTTCAAAGATAATTAATAATAGAAACTAATTACACTTACTTTTAATCTGAAAACCTTCACACAAAATGCCAAAATACCAACGCATTCAAAATATAACCTACAAGCTAATAAACGTACTGCTCAAATAAACAGCTGATTCAATTGTTGTCCAAAGTCTAGATCGCAGCGATACGAATTCGTCACTCCAGTTGGCTGTGGTCGTTTTGACATTCTTCTTTTTGATTACTAATATAAGTTATTACGTTGGTAGTGAGTGTGACAGCATGAATGCTTTGCTTTATACTCGTATTTAGACAATTACATTTATTGCGTAGTATATTTATGCTGGCTTTTTCGGTGAATCTTACATGTGGAAAAAATAAGAAGAGTAAATGTGACAAATATTTCGAAAAACGTGAACGTATCCGTATTGTTGAGAAGGATCATGGACCTCCCCCCCCCCCCCCCCTAGTGGTTTTGCCCATACCTCGGATAACCAATTCTAACATTTTATTCTTTATAAAAATAAAAAAGGCGGGTGTACACCGCCAAAGTTTTTAAGACCTGTGCAAACTCCTTATTTAACCACAACAATAAAAATACGATTTTAGTTTTTAAATGTTAAATATTTATTAAATGGCTTTAGTAACAGAACTGCCTATTTCAATTCCTTCTTTTACTTCACTCTCTTTTTATGAACGTGGATTATATTTTCAATTGGTAATAAAATGACTTTTTATTCATCCATTCAAGGTCAAATAACATTTTTCAAAACTTGTAATGGAGAACAATTGATGTCGATAAATAATTTTAAAGAATTAATTTTATTTTAATAAGGGTGGAAAATTTTTCACAAAAGGGGTAAGGTATACAATATATTTATTTCGTCCCATTTGGCTTAAAATTAACAATAACATATGATTTCATAAAACAGCTGATTTTGTGTTATAGCTTATGTGGTACAACAGTTGTTTTAACGTATAGCGTATGTTAATTTATTTATATTAATTGTAATCTTATATATATATATATATATATATATATATATATAAGTTATATAACTAAGTATTGTAGATTTAGCTACTATTAAGATGACCTATGATTAATTTTGCTGATGCAGGTTATCTGTATTGTACACCTGCGGACAATAGTTAAGTCAGTGTGTAGCGAACTTTAGAAGAGAACAGTTGTCTCCACTCCAACTGAATGTACATCAGTTGTTATTTGTTAAGCCTAATTTTGCAATAACTTCAACTTCTAGTTATTCTAAATCAAAGAAAAAGTTTGTAAAAATAAAATAGTTTGTTAAAAACCTTTCGTGCTTAATAAAACAAGTAACTGGCGCAGTCGGTAGGACATCTCATGAAAATTAATTAATATAATTTTGTTCGATATAAATCGTTAACCAAGATACTGCAACCGCGATAACATTGCAGAGTGTATATCTGCAACGATATCGAATAAAACCCGTAGAACGATTATCTACGTGAAGAAGGCTTCCCACTAAGTGAAAAGTGAAAGTACTATTTGTTCAGTACCAATACGCGTTGTTTTCCCAACGAGCAAAGTATTTTGGATTGTACTGTAAGTAGATTCTAAAAAATATTATTAAGTAAAAGATTGTTATATTTTCACTATATATTTTAATTTTTGTTTTGAAGTTAAATATAAAAGAAAAATGGCTACTCCAACTTTAAAGAAGGATTTCTAAGATATGATACCAGAAATTTCTGGAGAGCCTATAATGCTAAATAGCACAATTTGTGATAAAATAGTAACTAAATTCTTTGTTCCTAATAATTCTGATGACTTTCAAAATGATGATTTGATGTTCTCAGTTTTAACAAATCTAAAAGGACAAGCTTTAGAATTAGTTGTAAGTTCAAACAGTTATAACTGGTTAGATGTTAAAACAATTTTTTTAACTAGTTTCCTAGGAAAAAGAGATTGTTTTACATTAAATCTTGAAATGGCAGAGCTAAAACAAGAAGTAAGTGAATCTCCTTTTAAATTTTATGAAAGGATAAAAAAATAATTACAAATTAATTATTATTTTAATTAGTTAAAATAATTAATATTTTATTAATATAGAACCATTTAAAGATGTTCGTACAATGTGTGATTATGTTCAAAGCATTAAGAGTTTTGTTAAGAGGTCTTCAAGAGGACTAGGGTCTTTAATGAGGACTAAAAACCCCAAAACACTCGCAGAAGCTTTAAATATGTTAACTAATGATTTTCAATTCAAAAATAACAAAATGTATAGACAACCGAACAAACAATCAGTTTATCAGAAAGGTTAAAATTATACGGTAAGAAAACCAATACACCCAAAGACTAGTTATCACCAAATACCTATACAAACTTACCAACAGTAAAATCCTTTCTATAAACAACCTTTTGCTAACCATGGCCAACCTCAAAGAGTACAATCAATTAATACTAGTAAACCTCATTACACTCAAAATAGGAGTTATCAACCCACCCCTATGAGCATATCCACTAGACAGACAGGCATTCTAGAGAAAGTACTACACTTTATCAAATGACAGGGCAAGGAGCTGAAGACGGGGAATATTCAATGTACCAAATTAACGAACAAGAAACATGCTTCTGACGAAAATTCCGAAAAGGACGAGTATTTCGCTGAGCACCAAAACTTACCTTGTCTGTGATGAAAATGAAGAGACCATTCAAACCGATCAAAATAATTTTTTAGGGTGTACAAGCCTCAGAACCAATTTTCCATAATGGATTTGCGGAGTGAAAATAATGAATTACCTTTCATATATAACGCAAATACTAAATTAAAAATAATAATTGATACAGGTAGTACTCGATCGTTTATACGCAATCACTATGTTCGAAAAATTTTAAAACGTGTAAGAAAAGAGCCGTTTGAAGTAACCACTGCACATGGCACTTCAAAGGAAGATTTTTGTTGCAAATTACCCCTGCTTTCAAAAAAGGCAATTAAATTTTACTTATTTGATTTTCATCAGAGTTTTGACTCAATACTGGATCTGGATAATATAAAAGATTTAGGAATAAAATTAGATTTTGTAAACAATAAATTACTATTTTGTGGTAAAGAAATCCCTATATATTATTTTAACACAGAAGAACCAAACAATAATAATAATAATAATAATAATAATACAACTACTGTTGAAAATAAAACTACAGCTGTTTAATTAAAGACCCTACTAAACAAACCATTAAGGTAAAAATTCTTTATTTGAGCAATGGAGAAAAAATATTACCCTATAAAATACAAGACGGAATAGAAATACCGCAATGTATAGTCAAAGTCGAAAATGGAGTAAGTTATTGCCCAGTAGTATATAACACTAAATAAATGTTTAGAGATTAAATCAATGTACGTAGAACCGCTAAGTGATTTTAAAATGTATAATCTAAACAGTAACCCAGTAACTGCTACATATTTTATCATGTTAAATCACAAGTATAAAAAATTGGACCTTACAAAAATTAGAACATATCACATGAATAACGAAGAGAAACGAGAAATATTAAAATTAATTTATGAATATTCTGATTTATTCCATCAAGAAAATAATTGTTTGACATTTACTAATCAAGTTAAACACGTAATTAGGACAACTGACGAAATCCCTGTTTATACCAGAAACTATAGATACCCAGAAATGTATCGAAAGGAAGTAGATAAACAGATTCGAGAAATGCTTGCTCAAAAAATTATTCAATCCTCTTTCTCATCTTGGAATTCACCTGTATGGATTGTTCCCAAAAAAGCAGATGCTTCAAATAAACAAAGGTTTAGATTAGTGATTCACTTTAGAGGATTAAATGCGAAAACTATTGAAGATAAATTTTCGCCGCCAAACATTACCGACCTATTGGACAAATTAGGAAGATCCCAATATTTTAGTACACTTGATCTTGCTAAGGCTTTCACCAAGTGGAGATGCACCCGGACAGTATAGATAAGACAAGCTTTTCAACAGAAACTAGACACTACGACTTTCTGAGAATACTAAACAGCCCACCTACATTCCAAAGGATAATGAACAATCTGCTACGAGGCATACAGAATGAAACGTGTTTAGCTTATCTTGATGACATCATCATATTTTCCACCAGTTTGTAAGAGCACCTGCTAAGAATAAAAAAAAAGTTTTTGATAGACTAAGAAAAGCTAACTTTAAGCTACAGTTGGACAAAACCGAATTTTTGAGAAAGGAAGTTGCCTAATTAGGACACATAGTTATGCGGCACGGAGTAAAACCTAATCCCGAAAAAATAAGAGGATTCAAGAACTATCCAATGCCAAAGACTACTAAACAAATTAAAGTATTTTTAGGACTACAGTGTTAGGATATTACCGAAAATTCATTGAAAACTTCGCAAAAATAACAAAACCTTTTACTAACTGTTTGAAGAAAAACGCAAAAATTTATTATAATAAACCCGAATTTATAGACTGTTTCGAAATATTTTGAATAACGAACCACTTTTGCAATACCCGGACTTCGAAGAAGAATTCATTCTAACAACAGACGCAAGCAATTATGCGACAGGAGCAATTTTAAGTCGAAATAAAAACGGAAAGGACCTTCCCATAGCGTATGCCAGCAGAACTTTGAATGACAGTGAAATTAACTATTCTGCAATTGAGAAAGAACTAATAGCAATTGTATGGGCTATAAAATATTTCAGGCCTTATTTATTTGGAAGAAAATTCAAAATTTATTCAGTTCATAAACCTTTACAATGGCTATTTTCTGTTAAAGTCCTGTAAATGTGAGTGTATTAGATGTGGTTCCCATGACAGAGCGGATAACGCTATGTCATCTGCAAATATGGCCACTTGTGTGTTGAGTGTTGACGGTATGTCGTTGATGTGGATCTAGTAACAATACGGGCCCAATAATTGAGCCCTGAGGGACTCCGGCCCGTATAGTCCGTAGTGTAGATTGAGCTTGATCTACATCAATCCTAACCTTACGGTTGGACAGGTATGAGCTAACTAGGTGTATAAGCCCGTCTGGAAAGCCATAGCGACGTAGTTTCACTAAGAGCCCGTTGTGCCAGACCCGGTCAAAGGCCTTTTCAATGTCCAGGAAGATTACCCCAGTCGAGCAGTAATTGTTGAAACCCTTGGTTGCATGCTCCACCACTCTCATCAGCTGATGCGTGGCCGAGTGTTTTGTCCTGAAGCCAAATTGCTCCAGCCTCAGTATGTTGTGTGTGTGGATATACTTATTGATACGTTTGAGCAGGATTTTTTCAAGTCCATCGTATTCAACAAGCTTATCGGTCTGTATGAGTCAGGTTTGCTGTGGTCTTTTCCCGGTTTGGGAAGACCAAGATCTTGGCCTCCTTCCAAGCGTCCGGGAAGTGTTGTGTCCGGAGTATAGCATTGTAGATGTTTGAGAGATAAGTGATCGCTTTCTCCGTGTGGTTTTTTCAGCGTTGTGTTGGTGATGGTGTCTGGTCCAGAAGCTTTCCTGGAGTTTGTTTGTGACATTGCCCACTTTATCTCTGTGATTGTAGTGTCAGTGTTTGGCTATAATGTAGGGTAGTATGCAAACTGTGCTGTTTCTAAGTCTACTTTAGCTGTAACGGCTGCATCAGCTGGTTGGTCGTTTGGTTGGAACGTGCTCTCAAGCGTTTCAGCAAACAAGTAAACAAGATGTTAACTTTGTCGACCGGGTCGCCCACCTGCCCATTCGGGCCGATGAGTAGGGGATAGTACAGCGGTTCTCGCGTGAAGTGTTTAACCATCGGCCAGATGGGTGTATCTGTTGTGTTTAAGGTCGCCAATTCCGCTTGGAAGCAATCGCCTGTGTACTGAAATATTGCCTCTTAAGTGTTGTGTGTGGAACACATCTGTTTACCCCGTGTTGCAATGCCCGCCGGATCCTATTTCGCCGGGTGATTAGCTGTAGTATGTGCCTTGGTATGTGTACACAGTGTCTGGGCTGATATTTAACTGGTACCGCGTTAGTAATCACAGTACGTATTGCCGTAGTAAGGCTACCGACGGCTTTGTCTATGTACAGTGGTGAGTCGATATTTAAGAAGGCAGGTAGCGTGCAGTCCAGTTGGAACCGGAACAACTCCCAGTCAGCCTATCTGTAGTTCAGCACCTTCCTTAGCTCTCTGCGAGCAGGGCTTCCAGAAACCGCCATTATCACGGGGTAGTGGTCTAAATTCAGATCTCTATCGACGTGAAGTTGCAATGACTCTGCAGACCTTTTGCAATATTTATATCCAAAATGTCTTCCGTGTGGTAAGTGCTGTGATGTGTTGGCTCAGGATGGGCCAGCAGTATAGCTGTTGTATTTTGTAAGGTTTGGAGTTCCCGGCCTTCTATGTTTGTAGACTTACAGCCCCAGCATGTCTGTTTAGAGTTCAGGTTCCTTTAATTATTACCCTACTGGAAGTTTGTAGATTAAATTACTGTTTTTTTTTTTAACCGGGTCTGAGCCCCCAAAACCCGCCCAGCCCTCTGTTTTTTTTTTTTTTACCCGGGTCTGCTACGTCATACAATCAGGTGCTGCCACCTAGCGGATTTACGGCGAACTAGTAGAACCGAGATCGCTATATGCATCTTAAGTTAGAATATTATTCGTTTTTTACGAGCCAATTACTCGAAAATTGTAAAATATAATTAAAACTCAAGTCTACAAATGAAAATATAGACTTTCTTCTTTTATTTGGTATAGGTAAAAGCTTGTTGTGATAAATATTTGTGAATATATGACTATTTAAATAAAACCTTATATCATGTAACTTTGGAATGTAGTCTGGCTGTTTTTATCTTCTTCTAAAATTTTCCATCTTTATAGTTATATTATTTTTAAAAAAACTGGAATATAATTTTTTTTTTCAAAATGTCTATACCTAAAAATATATGGTTACACATACACGTGAAGATGGAAAACCATTAAAGAAACAACTGGTGAAAATTTGGGCTCCATATCTTGATTAGTTTAGGAAATATACTCGTTTAAAGTGATAAAAATACAGCCTGAATGTACACTTCAAGGTTTGCACGATGCAAGCCTTTTTTAAAACACTCATATCTCTGTTAATATTCAGCCAAATAAGATGTTTCTTATACAAAACGAAAGTCTATATTATTTTTATTCAGTGGTTTTTGTTTAGAAATATCTTTAACAGCCTTTGAGTAACTGGTACATTACAGATCTAACCTGCCTAATTCCTGAGTTCTATTTAAAATTTCATCTAGTTGAGTTATATTTAATTGAGCTTTTAAAAAATGAAAGAAAAACCATTTGTATAAGATAAATATTGTTTTTACTATTGTGTTATTTTCTGTATCAGCTATTGTATCACTGTCTCCATTTCTATATATTTATTCAAATATCTGTTTTTCTCTGTTGATATTTTCAGTGTCTTTATTTCTCTGTTGATGATTTCAGTTGAGATGTGTACTTCTTCTTATCTATGGTGCATATATTTCAAACAGGATGTTTTTGTTGAAATGGTGATATTAGTGTTGAGTTGTGTATTTGTCTACAAATCTGTCCTATATTTTACTTATGTTTCCAGTGCCGTGTTGATGACTTGTCTAATCATCTTATTCCAAGTGTTTTACTAGTGTGATGGAACATTCTTGTAGCTTATAATGTAGAGGATTATTTCTGCTTTCGATGCATGGTTGAACTGTATTAATGTTATGTTTGGATTTTTACTATATCTTGTTAGCTTCTTTATATATGTCAGTCAGTTAAGTAGTTTGTTGTGTACATAGAGTTGGACATATTTATTCATTGAATATTATTCTGTTAAATATTAAATGAATATCTCTTGAATGACAAAACAATTTACAACGAAAATAGGTACTGAGTACATTACAACTGAAAATATTTCTTGAAAATAAATATAAACCTTATTTATAAAATATAGTTGTAAGAATGTTGCATATGTAAGCGAGCTATTTTAAAACTAACTGCCTACAGTGTCAGTAGTAGTTGGGGTCATGCTGTCTCTCACACTAGCACATTTAGCCAACAGGTCAAAGCATATACCACTTGTCTCTTACACCAGCAGGTCATTTGGCGTTTATCAGGAAGTTCGAAGGCCATAGGAACACTTGTTTATTTTCTATAGATCTGCAAAATATGCTAATTATTAACTTCACACCAAACGCAAAGTGTGATATAATTTTTTACAGCAAAACAATATTCAGCAGAACCTTCTGTTGTTTATGGGCGTGTAGATAAATGGGTTCATTTATTTAAAAGTGGAAGAACATCCACAACAAAGAAAGGAGTACAAAGTCACTAGTGGTAAGTGATGAACTTGTTGACAAGATCAACGAAATTTAGAGAAAATCGACATTTCACAATCTCTGACCTTTCGGATAAATTTCTAGGACTAGGATGGTAATAGAATGACTAGGTTACCATAAGCACTGTGCTCAATGGGTACCTAGGTTCTTTCTGAAATTCATAAAACACAGCTAAAGGAGACTTTAATTCCTTCTATTAACTCACTCTCCTGATATATATCTTGTACAAATTTTCAATCATTATTAAGTTTATTTTTTTTCCTTAGTGGATGACGATGTTAATACAGTTTTTCAAATATATATTCGATAATTAAATTATAAAATTTTTGGGATCCAGCCGGATTGGAACTGAGAATCCTCATATTCGTAGTCTAACACGCCTTGGCACTACGCCAAATTTTCAATACCTGGAAATATATTTCTCAAAGATGTATATGAAGTTCTTTCTCCCATCTGGTTGTCGTCAAAACCCCCACTATACAACCTTAAACTGTTGCTATGTTTACCACAAAATATCATAAATAGTGCTCCAGGGTAACTAAAATAAAACTTTTCTTTGTTAGCCTCAGTAGGAATTTACTTGATTTTTTTTTAATACTTGTTTTGAGTTGCTTATGGTTTACAATGAGAGTGAACCGATCCTTTACAAGATAGTGATCGGTGATGAAACATGGATTACGTGTGTGAATCCTGAAACTAAAGATCAGTCAAAACATCTTCCCCTAACAAACCAACAAAAAACTTGAAGATTTTTCTTGCAGGAAGCAAGTGGCAGCAGTGTTCTGGGATGGAAAAGGGGTGTCATTAGCGAAATTTATGGAACTTGGGATAACCATCAATTCAGATGTGTATTGTGGGCCATTGAGAAGGGCCAAATTTAAGGAAAAGTTTCATTCCCCTTGGAAATCATCCAAAACAAATGATACAAGACTATGTGAAGGATGTAAAACTACTTCACATCAAATATCCTAAATGTGCACTGTATATACCTTACCCTACTCTAAGGGATTGTATGTCTTACAAACAATAGGTTAAACTAATATCGATAATAAATTATATAACGTAAGAAGATTATCATAGTTTTATTATTCAAAATAATAACAGTATAATGAAATTACATATTATATAAAAGTGAGATTCAAAAAGCTTACAAATTTTGTTACAAATTATATATAATAGATGTTTATTCTTTTATACTACAAAAATACAAATCAGTATGTAGTTTGGACAAATTTTGAAGCACCAATGAAATTAGTTTCTGACATAATTTGGATGAATATAAACAAAATTTAACAGGTTATACTATATTTTGTAGATGTAAGAAAGGCATGTTCAATGAATAAGTAACAAAATTTTAACATTGGTGCATTTATTCGTTACAAAAATATAACATTCTAAACATTATATACAATATTAAACCTTACCACGCTATACAACATATACAGATACATTTGGATGGCTGCAAAATTTTGTCTAGCATTAAGACATGTTGATTTCTGCACCACATTGAAAAGTTTTTTAAAGACCTGACCAGATGGGTCAGTGCAGCCAATATCGAAACCATAAAAAAATCACATTATTTTAAAAACAAATGTAACAGAAACTTTCGAGCATAATTCTTTTAAAAAACGTTTTTTTGCTTTTTCACTAAAATATATACATTATTCTAATATGAGATTCGTGTACAAATTTACATAAAACTGACAATAAATAATTAATTCTCCCCACAGATTTATTTTAAGGCTACAGATGTAACCAATGATTTTAACTAAAAAAAATTAATAGACAAATAAAAAAAAGAACTAAACTGTTTTCTTTAGGAATGAAAACTAAAAGTAAACACTCAAAATTAATTTTAGCTGGAATGATAAGAGAAAACATTATAATCTGTTAGTACTTGAATTGTTTATGGTGACAGTTTGTACAGATAGTGAAGGTAATGTATATAAATCTAAGTATACCTTAGACAGAGTGTAATAGTGGTTGTGTTTTGAATTGGCTATGTGCTCAACTATTGTTTCTACAGATGTCTTTAGAGATGTTTTTAATTTAAATTATAAAGAAGTAGCATAATATTTGTCAAATTTTGTAAAACTTTTACACTAATTTATAGTGGTTAAACATACTTTAAATATTATTTACCTAATTTTTCCAAAAAAAATTTTAGTTTAATCATATCTACAGTTATGATGATCACATTGACACACACACGACACATTGATACCTGATCGATTTAAAACAAAGTTTGTATCAGTCGCAAAGTAGGTGTTGTATCAGCCTAACACCATGATTTTTAATTTTCAAGAAAGGATCTACAACCAGGTATTCAAATGCGATATATGTTTGGCAGATATTCAAATTAAAAGCAATTTATATGTTTTAACTACTTTCCTTTATATTCTGTATCAGGCATTTTCCAAAAATTTTAAACATTTAAAACTTTGGTCACCCTATAAATTATTTTAAAAATAGAAAGTACTAAACGCATATATATTTAAGTTTCCATTGCAACTAAACTTAACGCCTTAGAGTACTGTATACCTATGTTACTAAATAAATAGCACCTTTACTGATTATTAAACTATTTTCATTGAGTAACAACAATTTAACTTTTTTATAGAACTACAAATTAAAGGTAAGCTTATATACAACAGGAAAAATCAACTTTACAAATTTATTTTAAAGATCTATTTAATTATAAAGATAAATAAAGGAGATAATATATAAAGAGAAATCGTCTACAATTTACTTACAACAGAACCATATACTTAAGTGGAATACAGAGGCTAAAATTTTCCACATCAATATTTCCTGTTTCACTTTACAAAACCATGATATTAATATTTAAGCACTTCTGATATAACCGAACAACTGCGAATTTCTAAACAGTGCCTTTGTTTTAATTTACCAAAGAGCAAATTTGGATTACAATATAAATTCAAAGTACAAAAAAAGAAACAAATGTAAAATAAATAATAGCTCTACAGGACAATCTTTTAAGCTAATATCATCATAAAATTATGGGCAATTTTAAATTTTTAGTGTAGTTTTTTTTTACAATCTTTACAAATGTCTAGGAAAGGTTATGATCGGTATTCATTGCAGATAAAGTTCGATGAAATAGCTGACTGTTTTCATAACTCTATATGTTACGGTCAGAACATATACATATATTCTGATTCAAATATTATATTATTTTCTTGTATAGTATCAACGTGTTGGGCATATAAAAAATAAAACTGATTTTGTTAAGGAAACAATCTACAAACTTTGATGTGCACATTTTTTATTGTACGTATTTAAGAAAGTAATAATAATTCAAGTAGAAGTGTGAACGAGAGATGTACCAGCAAACTCTCTCTACAACCTACTAAAAGACCTTGTCCTGAGAACTGAAATGAGTTATACTTTAGAACGAGTATCTCCACATTAGCAGGCTCCTATGATATTTGGCTGTGTAGAGGGGGTAACATGGGTAGTAGAGGTGAGTGTCGATGATCATCAGAAAGAGGCCTCCTAAACCTACACCCGGAATCACAAGTCCCAGGGTCACTCCTTTGTCACACGATGGACCCGGCACCCGCACGGTGAATCCATGCTAAGAAGTTTGTCTCAACTACTTTAAATTGATATTAGCTTATAAAACGAGGATAACTGAAAATTTATTGATTAAAAAGTGAAAATTATTAATTTTTACCTGGTTGCGTGTATTTTCAATTTTACTTAATTTTACCAAATTGTTCCTTTTTCACTTTCTGGCACTGAAGTTGGCAAAGAGCTTTGATCACTTTACTAGATACAATAAATATATTCATATATTCAAAATTATCTTATATCATTGATATACATACATATATGTATTACATTTTTCCCTTGTACTGACTTTATGAAGTTAATATATTACTATTGTAAATACTTTTATCCACCACTAAGTGCAATAATTTTACCTTGTGTGATGAGGCACCATTCGGTCATTTGACCATTGTCGAATCACAGTGATTCGACAATGGTCAAATGACCGAAAGGTGCCTCATCACACAAGGTAAAATTATTGCACTTAATGGTGGACAAAAGTATTTACAATAGTAATATATTAACTTCATATATATATGTGATATGTTTTCTTGTGATATAGTTAATAAATTTAAAATATTTCAAAAACAAGAATACTTTTATTGAATATATTCATTCAAAGCTTTTCGCCGATAAAATAGTACCGGCATCTTCAGGAAAATAATTATCTAATAAAATATTTTTACAAATAATATTCCTGATGATGTTGGTACTGCTAGCCAACGAAAAGCTGTGAATTGTAAATTCAATTATAATTCTTGTATTTGTATTTTGACTTAGTTCTTTATTAATACACAAGAATACATATTGCGATATTTATATATATATATATATATATTTAAGGCAGTTGTAGAACTAAATAATAAATTGCTTAAATAAAATATCATGGAAAACAATGTGTAAAGATTATATATACTCTTGTGTGTGAATGTTTTATATTTATTTACATGAACGAAAATGAGTATATTAACCTTGAGATGTGCTTTACAAACTAAAGAGCAAAAATACAATTGTTACTTTTTTACACATGAGCTAATCATGTAACTTCAAATAATAATATAAAGACTAATAAGGTAACTATCACAATATAGTACAAAATATACAACTTACTGCCATTTGAATGGTGAAATGGAATGTAAACTGGTTGAAAAAGGAATAGTATTTTAAATATAAGGCTACATAAAGCGATGATTGTCAAATTTTATTCAAATATAAGGCACTAAACAGGTTGGCCAAACGTTTAAATAATAAAATTTAGATAAAATGTTGATTTCAAAAACAGAAAATTTTTAAGAAACAGAAACTAGTAGCTAATTATAGTATTGATGGTCGATATTTTCCGTCACGGTGACTTGTCAATGATATTCATTTGTCACTGGTGGTACCAATGTCAAAATATGGAAAATGCCAGTTCCAGTGACAAAGGATCGATCGGAAATTTCCTCTGTTATGATTTGGGTCACTGGATAAAACGGTCATTGGTAGGTTTGGAGCTGTCACTTGCCCTTCTCTCATTACTTGGCTCACGGCACTGATTATCGTGCAGTGCCATTGACTGAAAAGGAGAGGGGGTGTCTTTGTTGTGATTGGGCGAAATATTGCTGTCCCAACTGAAAAGTTACTGATATTTTACCACAGCTGTCATTGGTTGATTTGTTACCAACACTGGTTGTACTCATTTATATCGTGAGTGGTCAAATTGTGCCAGGTTTCAAGATACTAACAATGTTGCGTACAGTAAACGCAATTTGACACTCGATAATTTGTTCTTAATTTCATAGTTTATTTTTAAGTAAAATGAGCCTTCCAAAAAAGAAAAAGAGAGGTGTGGAATCATTTCACCAGTGTGGTATGCATGCCTGTCATTGGCACATACAGAGCAGTCTCAGTATCCCTTGTCACCGGTACTAAAGTCACTGGTAAAAGTCACTGATCCAAACCTAGCCCAGTGACTAAAATCACTGATCCGTTAAAGTCACTGAATTAACCATCCCTAAATTATAATATACAATTCTTTTATTCATAGATTGTACATTGTAATTAGTTTGCTTTTGAAACTGACTTGAAAATATTCATATCACATTTTACCTTTCCGAGGCAACCTGATGTTTTATACTAGTAGCAATTTGTGCAGAATTATAAATACAAAGAAGATTACAATGCCTAGAAAATTTTCCTTATACTAATACAAAGTTACAAGGAAAACTACCAGATTTAATTATATCTAATCTGAAATTTTTCTGTTTACAGACAATATACTATGCTAAAGGCAAAGAAGAACGGGACTTGAAGGCACTTGTGTTGTTTAACGACATCTTGACTGTAACTTCTATTATAGGAATCACCTGAATCAAAGAAAAAAATTATTTCAGTGGTTTTATCTACAAATCAGAATTACTTAATAAAATATTTAGTTTAAATTAGGGATGGGGAGATTCCGATTTCAGGAATCGCCGATACTCTATTCGCTATTGATTAGAGTGCTGATTCTGAATCTTGTTTTTATAACTGTTAAAGTACAGTGCCAAGTAATTTATAGGAAAAATAATTAATTATCAACTATAAACTTTTTATCTATTAGTTGCTTTGAATGACTTAAACGATTAAAGCAAATGCCGATTTGAGAATGAAAATATTTTAATTATGAAGCAACAAACGAAGACAATAGGAAGCATTTTCGGTTCATTTATCCGATATATTTGACATGCTTTCAGAAATTCCTACACATAAATCAATGATGAACGACTTGTGTAATCGATTACATTAAAACCAAACTTTTAAAACTTTTCCATACGACCAACAATGACTAAAGTTAATAGAGAATATCAAGTAAGACTAAATAACTTGAAAGAAACGGAACAAAAATTTTAGAATTGAAATTGGAATTGAAAATTTTAGGAATCGGCCCATCCCTAGTTCAAATACACAATTCACAAAAATTTGCACTAATTAATTCAAGAATTTCCATATATTAGCGAATTAGCAAAATTATCAGCAAAAGTTGTTTAATTACATTTAACTTTTAGAAAGATCTTCTAGTATTTATTTTACTAGTGAAATAAATTATCATTAAAAAGAAATTAATAAAAAATTAACATACATGCGCACATTATAAAATAACATTAGTAAGCCCATGTTACTGGAACCAACTATAATATACCACTGCTTTTGTTATCTTATAAAATACATTATTAAAAAAAAAATAATTAATTTAATTTAGTATCAAATATTCAAATCCCATGTTTATTAAATTCACACCTGGTTTATTAATAATAATAAATTCATTCATTTTGTAAGACAAATCTATACAGGGTTGTCATAAAAGAATGATTTATTCTGAACATGGTTTAAAGAAAAACCAAATTACTTACAGTTAATGTTGTTTATTCATCTAATATGTCGTCACAAACATTTTTTTTTTTTTTTACATCATTAACTAATTTCAATATGTGCGCCCTTAGTCGCTCGACAAATGTCCAAACAATACTCAACCTCTCTCCAAACATTTATGATTGTCATGCTTCATTAATCCTGATTTTTAAGTGGTTCAGGTCATGATTTTTTTGCGAATAAACAACGCTTTTGCTGTACCCCCTCAAGACAAAATCACAAGGTATCAGGTCTGGACTACTTGGAGGCCCCACTCTAGGTCCCTGCCAATTTATCCATTGATCTCAAATTTTTTTGTTCAAAGCGTCCGTGACCTGTTTCCAATGTACTGAAGTGTGGGGGAGCACCATCTTGTTAGAAATGAAGTTGATGTATGTTTTCAAGTTCATCTAGAGAACATCTAAAGATTTCCCTACAATCTTCCTACGAATTACTGAAGCCACACCTTTCTTTTATGATAACCCTGTATCTTAAACAGATTAGAGTTAGTGAAATATTTTCAGAATTTCTGAACTTGACAAAAAAGCGTAATTTAGTTGAACTTTAATGACATTAATAATTTACATATTCTGTAATAGAAATTGTTACCCGCCAGGTAGCTCAACGTCAATAAACTATCTGTAGGCGTGAGGTTACTGTGTTATGGCTTCAATGATGAAATTAGTTACTATGCCTGTTTTCTGAAACTACTTTGTTTACTTCAAGAATTTATGTTTATTTACAAAATTTAATTTTTAATTAGTTAATTTGTTGCGTAGAATAAATTGCTACACAAAGCAAACGTTTGGAAAATGATACAACGAAAGGAAAGACTGTTTTGGTGGCTAAAAATAATGGGTAACTTTATTGTAAGGAAAACAGGAAAGAGTCAATGTATTTCAGGAAGAATGTGATAGCACAAGTTTATCATCTATTACACTCAGCTAAGAAAACAACACAAAATCTTTCAGCAAGTAGAATAGCAATTGAAGGGAAAAGATTAGGATGGCTATGGAAAAACATCTTATAAATTACAAGGAGTGTTTCATAAAACGTTAATGGATTACTTTTGTAAATACCTAACACACCTTCTCAGATGTTATGATATTTTAACTAGATTGAACCTTCAGTAACATAAAATTATTTTCTAGTACTATAACGAAAAAACTACTTTAACACGTATGCAAATTAATTAATAGATAATGATAGAATGCAATGCTAATAATAAGATTTGTTGAAATTATGAAAATAAATAAAGTAATATGGAAGGTGGAAATTTATCAAGAGGGCATCAGAACTATTAAATATGTATAATTATTATATCATTTAAAGGCTTGTCCATACTATTAAACAAAATTGAGTGATTTCTGTCTTTAGACAATGTTTAGATACAATCGAGCGATTGTTATTCCTGAGACCAAACTCGTGTCTACAGATATGTCTTTCAACAAATTCGCAGAACATTGGTCTCCCATTTCAGATGGGAGACTTTAGACAATGTTGGGCAGCATTTTGTAGTGTTGACGTGTTGCGAGACACTGTTGGCAGTTTTTATCAGTGTGAGTGAGGAATAGTTATCACTCAATTGCTTTTGTTTATTTCACTCAATTTTTTATTATATAAATATGTGGTCTACGATAAAATGTTTTGTTTTTCATTGAATATTTTTACTGTGCATATTGTTTATGGGAAGTTACAAATCCTGATTATAAAAATCGCAATAAAAAAGAAAGGTGATCGTAGAAGTGGCCAAAAAATATAAAATATTTTTCGAGTGTGTGAAAAATGGTAAAATGATTTCTCTGAATGTGCTTTATTCTTCCCAATATATCTGCTAATAACTGTAATAATTCTTCAAAATGACTTGGAGTCAAACTGTTAAAAGTTTCGGAACCCCATGGGCCTTCCAATTTTAGTATTTAAAGTAAATTGCAACAGAAACAAGATCCCTCTGCAAAATTTACATGACTCCACCAACGCTCTCTCTGCTTTTTTCATTATTAAAAACTATAACAGCGGACGCGGCAATCCCAACAAGGTCAGCTATGTCTAGCAATTAACCAAGAATTGTATACATGCAACGAAATCTTTAAAATGTCTAGATACATTGTCTAGATACATTATAATAGTGTGGACGAGGCCTAAGGGGAATGTAATTGGTGGCTTGTTTTATAAACCAGATAAACATGAAAGACTGAAATTGATCACAGCCGTAGAACACCATATGAAATGGTTAATGATACAGAAAAATTAGTTTCAAGATTACTCTACAAGAATTACAAAACAATTTGCATTGATATAAAAGCAGAGATTGAAATCATAGAGAAACTGAAGTTATACACATAGGAAAACATTCAAAATTTAATTTTTTCTGACTGTCCATACTCATGAAGTAATTTTTTCCGACCTTGTTTTGTCAATTTTCAAATTTTTAAGGTTTTTACAAAACATTAACTATTAAGACGTAAATTGGAAAGATACTGAAAACTAAATGTACATTGTTGAAATAGAAACTGATGGAATTTTTCAGATCCAATAGCATATTAGCTTTCAAGTTAGAATATATTTGCCTGAAACATTAAACTACAAGTTGACAAAAACATATACCTATGCAAGTATAAAGTAAGACAAGTATTTTGACCAAAGTTAGAGATCCTAACTTATTATGAGTACAACTATTATTTAGTTGTTCGGCACGTTTATTTTTACATAGAAACCACTACAGACCTATCTTTAACTTATTGACTGCCAACCAGTTTTCCGATAACCTTCAAACACAATTTTTTTGAGTGTGTACTTTTTGTTTAAATAATAACAAAACAATAATATTTTGTATTCTAGTGTTTATTCATTTAAACTGGTTTATTTTATAATGTCGTCGGAAACCGGTGACAGTCATGGAGGAATGTAAATATTTATACTACCAGGCAGTGTGTCGGTCATGTCGGGTTTACTATGCATTCCCCGTTCAAGGTTGATCTTTCAAATGAATGTAAAATGTTAAAATTTCTATTGTATTTGTTCTATATAAATTCAAGTACAAATATATAACTTATTTTCATAACATTATTGATATTTTATAAAAATAAATATAGCTACTAGAATTTTGTCATGTATTTTTTAAATTTTCAGCATAACTGTATTTATGTTTGAAAATATTTTTTCTCAAATAATTAGAAAGTAAATATAATCTGAACATTATCTATACATTTGTTTGAATTGTTACAGTACAAGAATGTTTCAAATTGAACTGTTTTTAAGAATTTTAAATAATCTTATGAATTGGAGGAAGACGCAAGTTTTTATTATTACACTTTGAATATGAAGTCATAAGCGAAAACGTTTCCTCCAAGTGTAATAAGTGATTAACAACCAGCTCGTCATGAACAAAAACAAAATGTTTTTAAAGTTTTTAGTTCCTAATTTTTGAATTGTTCAGTTTTTTTAGGTGATTTTTTTTTAGGATCAAATAAAAAGGTAACACTATTCTAAAACATAATGTAGTTCAACAAAGAAGTGTAAATTAAAAACTATTTCCTTTTAATATAACATTGTAATTGTGAACTTCTAATTTCCAAATAATTACAGTCATGTAAAAAAAAAATTTTTTAATAAAAAAATTTTCTGAGCACCAAGTTGCAGGAACACACACAGAGGCAGTGTCAAAGACCTCATATGATTAAATACACCGTGAATGGGTTCAACAGCCTCGTGTGAGCATCTAAAGTTAGATCTACATTGTCGATCACTGGTGACCTATGCAACAATGTAGTGTTGGTCACCAGTGACCGACATGAGAGTCAACGTGTTAAACATTTCTATGCATAACACAATTCAGCCTACAATAAGAATTCGGCTTAAATATCCTAAAATACAAAAGAATTTGTTTAATGAATATAAAATTACCTCAAACATCAAGTTCCTCCATGGTGCGCGAAAGCCTGTTACTGTCTATTCGTCTTCTCTGACTACGCCTCACAGCGTCTGCCCGCCTGTATGGTTCATTCTTCAGTCCATTCAGAATGTCTTCCAAAGCACCATTGTACACCTCATCCTGATGTAGCAGCTTCTTCTCCTGTACCATACGTGTTTTGAACTTCAGCTCGTTGATAACAGCTTCCTGATAAGCATTGCAATGTGAGAAGCGTGAATGCCTAATAAACTACATATGCCTAGTTAATACTACTACCAAGGCGAGTGATAGTATCATCCAAGACAAGCAGCCAGCAGCAAGGAAAGCAAACATGGAGGTGTCATGCAAAGCATGCAACAAAGAAAATACTCTAAACCAGACATATTATATTCAATGGAAAAATGAATAGTGGAGAGCTTTTATTGAGAAGTAGCTGTTAATGCTTATATTATTTAACCAAACTGTTTCATTACCAATATAAATGTTGAATAGGTTAAAATATTATGAATACACACACACACACACACACACACACACACACACACACACACACACACACACACACACACACACACACACACACACACATATATATATATATATGAAGTTAATATATTACTTTATCCACCACTAAGTGCAATAATTTTACCTTGTGGAATGAGGCACCTTTCAGTCACTTGACCGTTGTCGAAACACTGTGGTGGATAAAATTATTTATAATAGTAATATATTAACTTCATAAAGTCAGTGCAACGAAAAAATAATGGACAACGTAAAATATCAATATATATATATATATATATATATATATATATATATATATATATATATATATATATATATATATATATATATAGTGATATTTCACGTTGTCCATTATTTTTTCGTTGCACTGACTTTATAAAGTTATTATTGTTAATTGTAAACAATTATTCCACCACTAAGTGCAATTATTTTTACCTTATGTGATGAAGCATCTTTCGGTCACCTGACCATTGTCGAATCCTTTTTCCTGTATTATAGGTGTAAGTGTAAGTTGGATTCGACAATGGTCAAGTGGCCGAAAGATACCTTATCACAAAGGTAAAAATAATTGCACTTTGTGGTGGAATAATTGTTTACAATTAACAATAATAACTATAAAGTCAAAGCAACGGAAAAATAATGGACGACGTGAAATATCACGATATACACAAACACATCAAACGAGAATGGGCATTTCTGAAAATATATCATTTCATCAACTTAGTTTATAACTTAAGTTGCAGTTAACTCATTGCAGATTAAATGATATGGATTACAAGCAACTCAGCGGTTATGGATTAATTAATTAGTCGTCGTGGCTCCTGATTTATGCTGGTGTGATAGCTTTTTTTCCAATTGATTATTATTTGTAACCAAGTTAGAAAAAACAATTATGAATTAAAATAAGTAAAATAATAAATATGTAAAAAATAATTAAATAAAAATAAAATGCTACTTATAATTTTAAACTTAGTGGTTGACTGCCTGGCCCCCTAACATTCACACAACTAGTTGTTTACCACTTTTTTAATTAAAAATATGTAAATGCATCTAAGGCCTACATTTAGAGCCACTACAGTCTCAACTCACAACCGAACGATAATGTGATAGAAGACTCGAATAAGAGGTTGCTCAAAATTACCAGCTGACAGGTTAGTTATAAGCAATAGGAGGACAATAAAAACCCTACTTTATGTGTCCTCTAAAGTAGGAGATACAAAAATATCTTTCTTTATGGTGACAGTTTCAAGTGGCTAAAATATTCCCTAAGTACATCAAAATCATGTTGCATGTTAGAAGTATGGAGTCTGTAATACATTAACAAGGGTAAAGCTAAATAAATATTCAACAAATAAAAAAAGAAGTAATTCATAAATCTCTTGATGCAATGACAAAAATAGACGACACGCCGAGCTCATCACTAAGCTACCTAGCAACATTTTGTTAGGACGAGCTGACTTTGTCCATGAAGCACAATTGGTCAGAAAAGAAATACATTTTTCGAAATCGCCATCCTCATGTTACATAAAAGTAAGTCCTGCTAGGCAAGGTTTTACATAATTTGTTATATGTAAGTATATAAGTGTATATTGATAGCTTGAGTTTAAAATGAAAGAAAAGGAGTAGAGGCTTTGCTTCGTAAAAGATTGTTTCAAAATTCGTCAGCAAGTAGGCCTTCACTTAGTTAAGTATTACTTAATTATCGAAAAAAATAATTTATGCAAAAGTTTGTTCTGCAAAATGAAAATTCTTAAACCTTTAGTGTATTGTAATATAAATTTAAACCAACTTACGATGAATTATAATTATGCCTCCATTATATAATTAAATGGTTTAGCAATTTTATAAATAATTCTCCAGATTGTTTTATCAAGGAGATAGAATAAATTATAACATCTAATAATGAAAGAATTTCAACTATAAATTATTAACAGTGGAATATGCATAATTATAAAAGTGACATTGTTTGGTACAATTCTTAATATTTATCTAGCATTGTTTTCTGTCAAACTACTATGCAATACTATGGCCATTTTTCTGGCAGTGTCTTATCTCCTGAAAGTGGCCACTTGTCTCTCTTCTCTTTTGTTTCATCTCTGTCGTCTTTGTCTCTTTTAGCACGTTCTTAATCCATGTTTATCTTTGTAATCATTTATCTAATAAGTGTTGTGAATTATCTCAAACCAAAGGGTATTTATTTATAAACAGTAATAGTAAATAGCCTCACGTTGATATTTCTTATTGCACGTTTTCAATTATTATTACTTATTATTTTCTGTCTTGGTGTCAAACTTAAGGGCTGAATGCCACAGATATAGTCTCAACTTTCAAATTCAAAATTAACTACAGAATTCAATAGAACAGTGGAACAATTTTCCCAACCACATCTTTGAAAATGTTCGAAGTTTTTCTTGTTCAATCTGATGATTGTAAAATATATGTACACAATTGGTCTTTAACGTAAGACTCAAAACTCAAATTTATTCCAAAAGTTTGCAGTTAAAAAAAACATAATAAAATACAATTAAAATTTCTTTTGTACGACCAATATTAACTTATTAGAGGTGTCCCCATGTTACTCAAAAGTGCTTATTCCTACGCTCTTAAGCGTAGAACATCTCTAATTCCTCACATTCGGGACCGAGGGGTGACGAATTCGAGAAAAGATGAATTACAGAAGTCGTGAAATTAACATGTAATTGTTAGTAAACATAGCACATAAGTACGTAAATAGGCGTGTAAATGAAATTGTTGTGTTTACATTATTTATATCGGCCAAAAAAAGTACTAACGAATATTCTTTTGTAAAGAATCCATTTCTGATGGTGTCTACACTACGTGACAGTGCAGACAACGTTTGTTATTACTCTGGCAAATTACAGAACTTCTACTATATTTACATCATTACAATAAAAATATTGAAAAGAACCCCAATACCACAAAAATAATCAAAAATAACAAATAAAACAAGTTACTTAAGATTAAACCCTTATGTACATTTCGATGACCATGTCATCATCATCAGAGGGTCTTGTTACAAAACACAATCTAGCACACCTGTACATCTTCAATTTTACTTTTGCGAAGATTGATCAAGAGAAATCGACGTTTCAAAAATATTTATCATCCAAAACTACTTTAAAAACTATTACTTACAACTTTTTTTTAAAAAAATGTTTTAACTTGCCTATAGTAGCACTTACTTTTTTGTGTTGAGGACGGCCGTTTCGGGAGATGTGTCCCTTTGTCAACTCAGACCGTAACTGATCTCCACTTTTGAGATCAGTTACGGTCTGAGTTGACAAAGGGACACATCTCCCGAAACGGCCGTCCTCAACACAAAAAAGTAAGTGCTACTATAGGCAAGTTAAAACATTTTTTTAAAAAAAAGTTGTAAGTGATTACTAGTAGCTCACGCGAAGATGGAATCAACAAATGTTAAAAACTATTGTTTTATGAATAAATTAAATGCCTATAGTTAGTTTTACAAAATACTATTTGAAACAATATGAAAATTTCACAAAGGTTTGTGTTAATGCTGAAGGCTTATTCTTCAAACAAACATAGTAACACCATCTTTAGAAATAAAGAAATGGAAAATAATGAAACGGAAAATATGCTGGAGATATCCATGCAACTGATATTTAAAGACAAAGCTTGTCAAGGCCTCAAATTTCCAGTTAATTATAGTGTTATAACATTCTATATTTCCTAGACTATCCATAAACTGCTGGGCATCATAAACATATGGCATTTAGGGAAAGGCTGCTTATATACCTAGATTATTTCTGTATACTTTTAATAAACTAATATTAACACCTTCAAGCCTACACCTGTGTATAGCTCAGGTTCCCATATTTATTTCCACAGCAACTTAATTCCATTATATCGTTCTTTATACTGGTTATTCTACTTTACATGTCTCTACCTTTAGGGCATTCAGATTTTCTTTTATGAACAAAAACTTATTTTTTTAAAGTGTGGCGAAAGAGAGCTATCAGATATTTCTTTGACAGACGTTGGTTCGGTCAGACAAAAAGTGTTTTATTAGTGCCTGTTGTTTAGGTTTCAAGTTTGTTGTTTACTCTAAATTTTATCCATCCATCATTTCATTTATTCAATTCGAGTTTGTGTAGTTTTTGTTTGGGCTTCGACTTTATTGTTTTTTTGCTTTAAATTTATCTTTCAGTAATATAGTTTATTTAATTTTTATTGTTAGAGATATTACGTTATAGATTTAATGGCTAAAAGACATTTTAGGAAGTGATTCAATACAAGATATGTTGCTTTAAGACAGTGGCAGTGAAACCAACCTAGGCTGAGGTACAACCGGAATATCATTCATTGATGAACTGAATGGAAATGTAAATGAACTGATTTAGAGTTTTCTAAATTTTAAAAGAAATTGGGGTGATGTAGTGTTGCTATTTATTTTATTTTTTTTTACTTTTTTATACATTTTTCTAACATGCATAATGCCATTTATATGTAAGTAATCAATTCGTATGTATAATTACCTGAAAGCTTGTCTCATTTCTGTTAGAACAATGTATAACAATGTTGTTAATAAGAGGCTAGCTAGGCTTCAAAGTGTTGACATGCAATAAAAAAAATCTTTAAAATCTATTGTACTTCTATGATTCACTGAAGAATTACCTGAGTATCTGAATAATTTGAGTAATTTTATAATTACACATAAACATTTTAAAATGTTTAAAATCTCAAGATTGAACTTGTCATTACGAAAATGATTTTTTTTACCAAAATCTCCTCAAAACATAAGACACAAATCTAAAAGTTACAATATTATAGGAAAACTCACTCCAAGCCGCAAAATACTCCAATCAAAGCAGAAGTAAAGCACATCATGCAATCAAACAAAAGCAGCTGTATAATAACTCTAAAAAACACATAAAAATGAACTATGTTGTTTCAAAAACTTATATAACTATGGTGACTCCAGCCTTCTCTAACTCTACCTTCTTTATTCTGTTAGTAATACTCTTTAAAATTTATGTAATGTACATAATTTATGTAATGTACAAAAATTATGTAATGTATAGATATTATGTAATGTACAGAAATTATGTAATGTACAGAAATTATGTAATGTACAGAATTTATGTAATGTACAGAAATTATGTAATGTACAGAATTTATGTAATGTACAGAAATTATGTAATGTACAGAAATTATGTAATGTACAGACATTATGTAATGTACAGACATTATGCAATGTGCAGAAATTATGTAATGTACAGAAATTATGTAATGTACAGAAATTATGTAATGTACAGAAATTATGTAATGTACAGAAATTATGTAATGTACAGAAATTATGTAATGTACAGAAACTATGTAATGTACAGAAATTATGTAATGTACAGAAATATGTAATGTACAGAAATATGTAATGTACAGAAATTATGTAATGTACAGAATTTATGTAATGTACAAAAACTATGTAATATACAGAAATTATGTAATGTACAGAAACTATGTAATGTACAGAAATTATGTAATGTACAGAAATATGTAATGTACAGAAATATGTAATGTACAGAAATTATGTAATGTACAGAATTTATGTAATGTACAAAAACTATGTAATGTACAGAAATTATGTAATGTACAGAAACTATGTAATGTACAGAAATTATGTAATGTACAGAATTTATGTAATGTACAGAATTTAACTAACAAAAGATTGACTTTATTCCCTAAATAATGGTTTTATTCTTCAAGTTTGACTTTTGGAACATGTTTATTTTGATTAACCAGTACTTCAGTACACTACTTTAACCCTTTGATTAGTATTTACGTACCAGTATGTGAGATAGCGCAACGGCTAGCGGGAACATTCCAGTATATGTAAGTCCTACCGTTTCTCTAAGATTAGCATTATCGTACGTTTACAAATTGATTTCCTGTGTACTGTGCTGTATTACAGGTTAAATATTTGCAACTATCTGGACAATAAACGATACACAGAGAACATAGTCAGCATTCTTTTGTTTCTAAAGCCTATGGGATTTCCCACATGTTTACAGATCGTTTTAAAGTTTGTGCGGTACTTTACAATTAATTTGTATTTTACAACAAAAAAAACAACAGATAATTTTTAGCAAAGAATTTGTCAGTAAACGTAAGGTAAGGTTTGGTTAACAGGAAAATAACCGAGTACAAACAAATATTACATAATTTGAAAAAATTGAGAAAATAATTAGAAAAAGAGTGTAGTTTTTCAAAAATATGTTGCTCCTAGGGGCTATATCAAGGCAGGCACATGTTACTAATCAAAGGGTTAAAAAGTGACCCTGTATACAACTGAATAACTGCTTTATAATCAGGATTTTACAATATTGTTTTATATTGTGTGTCTTATATAGATGTCTTAGTAACAGTCGCTTTGGCACAGATGACAAGGTGAAGTAGTTGAAAACAGATTAAACTTTGCATCAAACCTTTGTTACAGGTGCAAACTTCAATGACTTCACCTAAAAATCTTATGAAATGTTAAGACAAATGTTCAAACATAAATAGAAATTATTAAAAAAAAATGAAAACTAAGGAATTTAGACAAATTTTTTCGGAGAAAATCATCGTGGTTTAATTTTTACAAGAATTTTGACAGTACTTCCTAATTAACCTTTGTATTTAGTTTGTGTGTAATTGGATGATTCTTGTGAACTAAAATTCTTTGGGTTTTAAAAGGTGTGGAGATATTTTAACTCTTAATTAATTATAAAAAAACCATCAATATTAAAATTTTGGATTCTAATTAATTAAATTATGTTTGAGAAAACGTTTAATTTTTATTATAAAAAAATTACAATTAATAATTGTATTGATCAATAAACTATATTCTAAAAAGATGTTTGTTTTGATATTAGACATAAAAAAATACAGTATTAAAATATACATGAATATAATTTTATATTTAAAATAAATAGATATATTTGTACAACTAAAAATATATCAATACAAAAGGCCTTGTATAACTACTATACAAGTTGATATAAATAATTAAAATATTTTTAAATATTGATTTACATATAATTAAAATTTAACACTATTAAAGACATTTTAAATTTTAGAAATACCAATAGTTCATTTTTCTGAAAAAAGCTACACACAAAGCTTGTATGAAGCAAGTTTTACACTTTAAAATGAAAATGTTTTAATGGTTAGTCATAAACCTATCCCCAGCAGTTAAAGCTCCTGTAACTCATGATATTCAACTCAATACAAATTTTCCCATAGATAGTACCTAAGTGAACTATATCCCATGGCGACTAAGCATGCTCCTAATATGTGCTTGATTTTGTGAACCAGTTCGTGAACGAATCATGCGGTGTATCTCGTCCCACTGGGCTTTACTCTGAACATGCAAGTCATTATCTTCAACACTTTCTATAATCTTTCGATACATTACCTGCTGCTTTTTTTGATTGATTTTATTACGTTTTGCGACATCAACTGTGTTGCCATTGGTTCGTGCTTCGGCTGCAGCTAATTCTAACCTCCGTCGTTGTTCGTTTTCTTGTTCAGCCAACTGAAAATTATTTTTTTATAAGAAAGAAATTATACAACTATTCTTTGAGCTTAGCTTGTGAGGTTATGTTAAAACAAATAAAAGACATACACAAAACTCACGAATTAATCATTTATTGACTCATACGCGTTTAAATGACAAAGTCATCATCAGTAAGTGTTGCTACTACAAATTCTAACTTACAACTCAACCAGTTGTTTGTAGTAGCAACACTCACTGATGATGACTTTGTCATTGAAATACGTATGAGTCAATAAATGATTAATTTGTGAATTTTGTGTCTTTTATTTGTTTTAAGAAAGAAATTATTTATAAGACAATTTTAACTTGTTCATACCAGTTTAATCAATCAATCTATCTTTCTTAGTAAAACCTGTTTAAAAATTACCCTTTCTAAAACAAAACCAGAAAAATATAGTATAAAATTTGTGTAGTGTATAATATCTTAAATAAATAACATTTCTCTAAGTTGGAAACAAAACGTAAAAATTAAATTCTCCAGCAGCTGAGATTCCTTTTATCTGGTTTTTATTTAAGGTGTAAATCGGTTAACTGTCTGTATATATTCCACATTGGAAAAATTGTAAGTGCAGCTGAGATTCCTTTTATCTGGTTTTTATTTAAGGTGTAAATCGTTTAACTGTCTGTATATATTCCACATTGGAAAAATTGTAAGTGAAGGAGAATGTATCAAAAGACTTGTTAAAGTTATATAATTATGTGTAACCAGTATGCACAACCGTTGAAAAAACATTTTTTTCAACTAGCAATGAATAGGTTTAAATGTTTTACAAGATTATGGACAATTTAGAAGTTATTATGTGGATAGTTTAGGCTGATAGACCTTTTGTAATTACTAGTTACTAGTATCCATACTTGACATCAATTTATAAAAAAAATCTTAAGAATAACAGATTTCAATTTCAGTTTGGAATAAATTCAAAATTTCTAATTTCACTTACTTTATATGATTTGGTAAACCTAACAAGTAGAGAGAAGAATGTGTTTGCATCAGATGTACGTGGGGATTCACCAAAATACTCCAAACATTCTCGGAAGGATTCTTGAGCAAGTTTCGTGTCTGATTTCAACCTGCGTAACTTCTCCTCCGAATTGGAAAGAAAATCGCGAAGAACTGTAGGATTTGTGCGTTCCTTGCGCACTTCAGATTCTTTCTTTACTAATTCCATCCCCTTTTCTAATTCAGCGACGTCTGTTGCGACAATCTCAAGTGAAACTAAAAAAAATTCTCTTTTTAAAGAAATGACATTTAAAGTATAATAAATTTTACAGCATAATTCACTGAACAGAAACAACTTTACAAAATATTTTGTCATTATCAGTTATGTTCTTTCCAACATAATATAACTAAGTATAATTCAGGTAACATTCACACAGATTTGGTAATAAAAATAAGACAGATATTTTGCTTGTCAAGTATAATATTATATCCTGCTATGGTGACGTTTCAATAACTAAATCATTATCATCATTAGGCATTACTATTTCCATGTAAATAAACATAAACATCCATTATGTGTTAATGGTCTGATAATGATAATGGTCTAGATAACAAAAGGTTGTCATAGCAGAATAAAATATTATACTCAACTAGCAAAACAGCTGTCTTTTACTTCTATAATATAACTAAATTTTATCCCTTTATTTAATCTTTTCACACCTGACTGAATAAGAAGAGAGCAGAGCAAATTCCTCTCAACTGTAAAAAAAATATAGTATCGTGTACAGTGAAATTTTAATATTCTTTTTAATAATACAGGATGGTTTTATATGATTTATGAAAACCTTGGGTGGCTGTGTGGTCAAGTGGGTACAGCACAGCACTACAAATCTAAAGCATCTCAGCTTCTAGGTTCAATTCTAAGTAGTATCAAAGAATTTATGTGTACGGTTCTTTGCTATTAAGTCGCCTCAGTCTAAGTAAATGAGTGCCTAGGGTAATCTTAGGTGGTTGGAGCATAGTACTGGTCACGTTAACTTCCTTGCATGCCAAATATGTCCCCAAGGTGTGCCAGGTTTCACCTTGTCTCTCCCACACCATTTCTCATGGTATTAATAAGAGTAATTACAGTAGAGTCTCGAAAATCCGAATCCCGATTTTCCGAGCTTCCGTTAAAGTCGAGCCTATTTTATCTATTTAAAAGAAAATGAGTTGGGTGTCCAAGAAATATTTATATCAATACGTCATGCAAAGGAAATGAGTCAGGGTTCCAAGAAATGTTTATATCAATAAGGTATTTTTCTTCCTCTCTATTCTGTTGTATCATTCAGTTCATAAGTGTTCTACAAACTGGTGTATTACCCTAACTTCGTCAGTTGTGTATGAATGTCTTTATCAGTTATTTTACATGTCGGACAGAAGGTCAATGAGTCATAAATATCTGTCTTTATTTATACTGTAAGGCAAACAAATCAATCAAACAATGACAACACTCGTGATTAGCTGGACTGGAATAAAGATTCCCGCTATTAATAACTCTGTATCGGGCTGTCACCAAATTGATCTGGATATGAGGGGTTTTACAGTATTAGAGTTCATTAAAAGTGCTATTTTTTCTAATTCTTAGGAACTTATTTCTGTGTAATCCAAGTGTTCGGTAATCCAAGGGGGTCTCAGTCCCATTCACCTAGAATTATCGAAACTCTACTGTATTAGTATAATTTGCACAAAATGTGGGGAAAATTCATTACTGGTTATCCATCATGTCTATTTCAAAGTCAGTACACTCTGTTTACCAAGATTTGTTTTTCTTTGTAAAAACATATTATTACTTTGATTCTGATTCCTTTACTGAACTCAAAGTCTCTATGTATTGCTTCAACAGTATTCCTACTTTCATAAGTTTAGTTACTTTTAAATAGGATCGATTCGGCATTTGAAAATTGAGGACATTGCCGACAAATGAGTGTATAAGCACATACACTCTTTACCAGCAGTCACTGTTTCAAATCTGTAATATTGTTTTAAGTATTTCTGCCAAATTTCATATTGATAGTATAGTTGTCTAAGGTGATACGGAATTTTCAGTGTAGGCACATTGAGTTGGTACCTCCGACCTTTAAGCAGTTACATGCAGATTTCTTGACAAGTTGTGGAGCTTATATTTTATCTTTTTATGCTGTGAGTGTTATTGCACATAATTTTAATAAAGTTTTTCTGTTTAAAAATTAATGAAAATGGTGATATTTCTTTTAAACACGGGAGACGCAAACTATACAACAATAATACAAATTTAATACGATTGCTGGAAAAAAGGTGTATAACATGTTTTTTTAATTTTACTAATCACAAATAAGATAATTGTGGGTAGCATTTGTTTTTTCTGGTGAAAAACTAATCTTTAAGAAAAAGTACTTTTTAGAATAATAACAATATTAGGAAAGTAACTGAAATCAAATAAAAACTTTAAAGGTTATTTTCTCAAAACATGTGTTCCTTTCATACCCCTTCTTCCGGCAATGTCCTCAAATTATGAATATTTATGCAATTATATATTTATGCAATTATACAGAAGAGAATAAGAAATCTTTTTCTGTAAAAACCTACATACAAACTGTGAGAATATAACTATTTAAATTATAAACAATTTCAAATTTATATATATATATATATTAGTGATCAGTTGATTCTCGATTCCAAAAGTCAATTCCATCGATTCTGGAAACTAGAATCGGCATTGGGAATTCATCACAAAAATTTATTAGAAATATCTTGGTTACAGCATGGCCGGCATTTACAGGTCAGGCGGTAAAATATCTCTACCTCTCTAACATAATGTTGCGCTTACACATCGGACAGTAAAATATCCATCACTGCTCTAACATAATGACGAGTTAGTGCGTAATCGTGGTAGTAATCCTGGCACCAAAACAACTTTTTGTGAACGTTTTTTTTTTGTAAATATCATAAAAAATAACATTTTCCTTTTTTAATTGGGTTGGTATTTGTGGTATTTGGAATCGAGAATAGGAAATCGATTTCTTAGTATCAGTAAAATTTTCAAAACGACCTATCATTAATATATATATATTACAAAATCCTTTACTGGCACAGATACGTCGATGATATCACAACACTATACAGAGGCAACTCCCGACAATGCGAAAAACTCCAAACCTACACTAATAAAACACACCCAAAACTCCACTTCACTTCATAAATTGAAACCAACCGATCCCTAAACTTCCTTGACCTAACCATAACAAAAAGCCAAACACAAAAACACAGCTTCAACATTTACAGGAAACCATAACGACAGACACACTTATCCACAGCACCTCAAATCACCCTATTCAACACAAACACGCTGCCTTCAGATCCATGCTCCATAGACTTAAAGAAAGAAAATAATGTTCACAGAAAATATAAACAAAGAACTAGAAACAATTAAATATTTAGCACACACAAATGGATACAACACCACAATAATAGACAAAATATAGTACAAAATACAAATAAACACTAAAATTAACACTACAGACAGGAAAAACAAATACGTCACATTACCATACATAAACAAAACAACAAACAAAATAGCCCGCAAATTTCAAAAAATAGGATACGAAATAGCATACAAAATTAATAGCAAGCTACAATACAAAATACAACACAACACCAACAACAAAGATAAACTACAAGCACCAGCCGTATAGAAATTAACTGCAAGGAATGTAACAAACAGGTCGCAGCTTTAAACAAAGAGTTGAAGAACATAAACAGAACACCAACTCAACATTTTACAATCACATAAAAGAAACAGGACACAAATATACAGACATTTACCATAACCTAGAAATCCTACACATCAACAAAAAGGACCACACTCAACACACTAGAACAATATGAAATTTACACACACACAATAACACAAAGTACAAACATATTAAACGAACAAACACAATGCAAATCACACATACTCTTTGATAGTATCGAAAACCTGGCTTTAAAACTGTCATGGCCTTAACCGACATCTCCAAGCAGAAGATGAAGATCACAACATAGCGATCGAAAACATTCTGTCTCAGTAAGTTTTACCAAATTTACAAAATTTAAAGTTCGGATAGTCATAAACTATTGTTTAAGTGATTAATTAAGATTCACCAAACGTAATGGACTACAAAATTCAAGAAGTAATAAATTGTCCTAACTACCTAACAACCAAATTTACAAAATTTAAAGTTCGGATAGTCATAAACTATTGTTTAAGTGATTAATTAAGATTCACCAAACGTAATGGACTACAAAATTCAAGAAGTAATAAATTGTCCTAACTACCTAACAACCAAATTTACAAAATTTAAAGTTCGGATAGTCATAAACTATTGTTTAAGTGATTAATTAAGATTCACCAAACGTAATGGACTACAAAATTCAAGAAGTAATAAATTGTCCTAACTACCTAACAACCAAATTTACAAAATTTAAAGTTCGGATAGTCATAAACTATTGTTTAAGTGATTAATTAAGATTCACCGAATGTAATGGACTACAAAATTCAAGAACTAATAAATTGTCCTAACTAGCTAACTTAGTTCCTACACGGGTTAAACCGTAAAACCCAGTACCTTAATGGTCACTGTACTGTCCCTTACCTGTTGCAGCCTTCTCAATATGAAGCAATTCTGCATCAAATGTCCTCAAATCTGGAAACTTTTCCTTGACGGTAGCGGCTATGTATTGCAACAAAGACATTCGTTTGTCACTCGACTTGGTATCCATGAGCGTGTCTAAAGACTGCAGTTTGAAGCCATATGCTGGACCTCGCTTACTGCTATTCAGGTAATTGCCAAATGCTAGAACAATTTCCAGCATGCGCCGAAGTTTCTTAGAACACTTCACTGAACCAGATGCTGACATAACTGAATGCACTTGCTATAACAGATAAACTTCAAGATTAGAAATCAATGATGATTCTAGATTTAAGAGTTATATTTATTTTTAAAATTTAACAGAGTAAATAAGGGGTCAGTAATAGACTAAAATATATTCCAACATTTTCATTGTAAAGCAATCATCTTCAGAGGAAATTACTTGATACAGGATTAATGCAAATATTTTTAATACAAATATGTTGAAAAAAAAACATGATCAAAGAAATAAATAAAGTCATTAGTTTTTAATCGACTTTAAAAAAGGAGGAGGTTCTGTGTTCGATATATATATATATATCGATTTTTTGGACTAGGAGACTGACAGACTTACCTTGGTAAGAGTCCACTCTGTAGTCTTGAAATAGAAACACATAAAAGCACTTATGTGGATTACAATTATTTTATTTCATTCTCTCATATTTCTTTTTGTGTTTTCTCTTCGATTGACAAAGACCACTGTGTGGTTGAAATATATCATTGTTTAAGTGCTTTTATGTGTTTCTATTTCAAGACTACAGAGTGGACTCTTACCAAGGTAAGTCTGTCAGTCTTGTAGTCCAAAAAATCTAAATAATCTTTACCAACCAAAACTAACCTAAATATATATATATATATATATATATATATATATATATATATATATATATATATATATATATATATATATATGGTGAAATCTGGTTTACTGATGGGTCCAAGATGAAGGAAGGAGTGGGAGCAGGATTTAGTGGACCGAGACACCAAGAAAGATTTTGTCATCGCCTGGAGGACTACAACTCAGTCTTCCAGGGGGAGGTGCTCGCGATCAAACTATGTGCTGAGGAAATAATAGGGTCTAGCAGGAGGGGCAAGACCCCTTCCGTCCGATCTGGATTTGCTCGGACAGTCAGGCAGCTCTGAAGGCTTTAGGTAAGGCTAGTACCAGCTCTATGGTGGTGGCTGAGACTATAACTTCTCTAGCAGAGCTGAGTAAGTATAATTCGCTCAACCTAACCTGGTTTCCAGGACATTCTGGCTGGATAAGGAATGAGAGAGCTGACGCCTTAGCAAAACAAGGGTGTATAACTCAAAAGCCGTTGCTGAGGGCAGTGGGCATGCCGCCTCAGGAGGAGCGCAAGAGGATCACGGCACATATAGACAGGTTGTGCAGGGAAGAATGGAATGCAATCTTGAGGTGTAACAAATCCCAGGTACTGTGGGATTACTCAGGAGATTTGTGGGGCAAAGAACTACTCTCCTTAAGTAGACATCAACTCAGAGTTACTGTAGAGCTGGTCACAGGCTATGGGAATCTGAGCTGGGAATACAAAATTGGAAAATCTGAAAGTGGTTTGGCTGGCAGGTATGTACACCAGAGGATATCAGAAGATTTAGCATCAGGTGAGTACTTGATTTCTGCAAAGAGGTAGGTATCCACTAAGCTAGTCCTGTGGTAGGGATGGGAAAAGAGTACAAAGGCTCCAGCTAAGTGCTCTACACCGATAAGGTCCCACTGAGTTTTAGTAATAATAATAACAATACAACAAAAGACATAGTAGAAATAAGTATAACACAAATAGGTTTTCTTTTATTTCTTGCTTGATAAAGCTGCTTAGAACGAGCATCATCGGATACTAATGAATGAATTTTCCTCATTAAAAAGCGCCTTCTTCGATGGTCTACCCATATTGATATATAACTTGATATAACTCGAATGAGATAGGCCAAAATAAATACACTGAATATCTGATTTAGTTCATTTACCACAGTAAAGATGTACAATAATCCTCAGGTAAAAACTCATTACTTCACTAAATATCAAGAGATAACTTTATTAAATATAACTTTACTATCAATTTTCACTCTATTTTATTATTAAAATTTCATGAGTACAAAATGTTTTCCTTAATAATTATTAGAGACAGCATTATTGAATATTTACCTGAGATGTTGCATTATGTGATTATTAACCTTTAACTACTGTCGTGCAATTTCTGTCACATTACTACCGTTGTTGTGCCTCACAGGCACGAAGGGTCTGCGTGTGATTTATTGTGTAGTTTAACAACTTATCTTGCATTTACTATATGAAAATGTTATTTGAATAATACCTGAATGCAAATAACTAAGGAAAAGATAATTTTATGAGATTAGTTATTTTTTATTTACTTATTGAAAACTATAGTCTTAGCTACAGGTCTTAGCCCAGCTTATCTAAAAAGGCTTATAATACAGGGTGTCTAGTAAAATAGCTTGAAGAAATTCCCTGAGTTTTCCCTGACTTTTCCAGGGTGTCTAGTAAAATAGCTTGAAGAAATTCCCTGAGTTTTCCCTGACTTTTCCTCTTTTAGATGTCTATAGGCAGCCCAGTTTACATTGATATCTGAAGGATCTTGGATAAATCCAGACTTTGAAGAACGAATTGAGTAACTCTTTTGCTTTTGTGTCTGTAAGGAACACAGAACCAAAATATCGAGCTTTCACTTCATCCGTCTCTGCATCCCAATACCTAACACTCAAATCCATTTGGGCTCTTTGTGATATTTTGTTTAAACTTTCATCAAAGCCAATTACATAGTTAGAATTTGAATTTAATAATGTCAGTAACAGGTCTTTAATATAATTTGATAAACCGATTACAACACTATAGGAAATGTTATCTTTCCCCAATCTCATGTTCTGTGCAATGGTGCTATCAGGGAACATCCTTAGAAAGAGGCACACTACCTTCTGCATTGCGTAAAGAAATGTTGCATTACTAAATTCACCCACCATATAATCTCTGCTTCAGTCACTTTATCTTTTAGTTTATATTTATCCTAAGGAAGGAGGGGAGGTAATGACGACATCTGCATGACGCGCTTGCCCGCTACGGCAATGAAAACTGGAACCTTCCATGTTGAAATAAACAGTGTACAAATAATCACCGTCAAATAAAACACATACTATCACGAGTCTAGACAAATAGCTGGCTACGAATGTTTACACAGCGTTCTGTGTGGTCAGAAACAGACTGAGTTATCTGTTATCCCCACCTATCCATATGATAACAGAACCACTGCGCACCCCAAGGCCACGGTCCAGGCTAAAACCTCCCCGCTGTACCAACTCGACACGTTTAATATTTATTGACATAAGTCCTGAAGTCATAGCATTGGGCTTATCAAATAAATAATGGGCATCTAAATAAAGAAGTGTTATTTCCTGACTGCCCTGCCCCTAAACCGCTGGCTTACAATACCAAATATTCGAGAGCAATGGCCACTAGTTTTGTTTCTAATAAAAATAAATATTTTCCCGATTTTTAAAAAATTTCCCTGACTTTTCCCTGAATTTTCCAGAATCTTAAAATTCCCTGACTTTTCCAGGTTTTCCCGGTTTTCCCTGTCACTAGACACCCTGTAATAATTATTTTTTGTTCACTGATTGTATACACTTAACTTTATATAGAAAACAACATTTGACAAATTAAAAGTTTTGTATATGGAAACTGACATTGAAAATAATAACTCAATTTGGACAGCAGGTTTTACACAGTGGCTCAGAACATTCCAGGCATATTGGCTGTAGACAGCTAACACACATGTAACGAGTCTTCCTATTTATGTTGCTGGACAAATTCTACAACTTCTTTGTTTTGTTTGGTTTTCATGTGTCTGTGTATCATCTATTGGGCAATCAGGTCCTAAAATGCTTCGTATTGTCTGCTGTATGTCACAGCTGAGTCTGTAGTTTGCAAGTCAGCTCTGGAGGTGTGGTAAGACCAGACCGTTAGTCTTATGGATGGAAAACGCAAAATAAAGTTATGCTGGGGTGTTCCCACAGCTCTAATTGTAGGTGTAGCAACCCATTTATAACAATTTTTTTCATAGTTTAATAGTTTACTTCTGAAGGTTGTAATTATTCGAAATCATCATCTGTTGCATTTTGTTGAGATTCAATATCATGATCACTTTGCTCAATTACTTCTTCATTTGGTTCATTAGGTACAGTACCTGAATCACTGTCTTCTTTGTCTAAACAGTCCCTCTTGATGGTATCTTCAAAACCATTGTAATATGTTTAGTCTCATCAGTTGAATTTAGTTCCCTTTTTACTCCAGAAGATCCAGGTCTGTCCATGTTTTCAGTTTATGTAACTAAATACTAAAATAATACGTAAAAAAAACGAGAAACACTACAAAAGTTTAAAATGTTACACAAATACCGGCGCCGTGCCTGTGAGGCACAACCGAAGTTTCAAACTGTTATAAAACTAACACAATGCACAGGAACGCGCAAACAACGCTAACACCTTGTAAAACACTACTAAATAGAAAGCTACTGAACATCATGACCTTCGAGGAGTAATGGAGGGAGACAAAACTAAACAACACCATAGGCGGAAGTGCCTGTCAGGCACAACGACGGTCAAAGGTTAACAAATTTCTAACTGAAATGAAAAAGAATAACTGCAAGATAAGAAATAATATGTAGGATTTTTGGAAAATTCGTCAAGGGAATTTCAAACATAAATTACTCAATGTATTCGTTTGACAAATTGATATGTTTATCGTATTCTTTTAAGGTGTGTCAATTATTTGAACAACGATCAATCAATATGGTTAGAGGGATATACACATCAAAAATTTGTGTAGATAAATATTGGCAACTTTGCCAACATAATCAACAGCATAAAACAAAATTCGATTATAATGTAAATAAAAATTAAAAATCATACCTCTAAAAACAAGGAAATAAAATTTATAAAAAAAACCTGACTTCAAAAAGAGCCTGAAATATAAATTTTACTTGCTAAAAAGTAAAAAATAATTTTCGGATAACGAAAACATAATTTATCATAAGCTTATTAGCCCCAAAATTTTGAAGTCTGCATCGCAATCATGCCTGGTATTTGGTAATCCATCTAATCTGTTCCAAACATTTCCGAAATAATCAATTTTTTGAATGCTTGATTTCCCATGACTAATTATAGAATCTTCTCATAAAAGAAAAATTTAATGTATTTGATATTATGATAATATGCGGAACGACAAAGTTTTTAGCAAAGATCATACAATATAGGATTGCATATTTTTCATTCAGATATACAGATTGCAGACAATTCAACCTTATTTGAATGCTTTACACAGAATGTGATTACTGTAGATGCTTATAGAAGTAAGAGATCAGATCTTCTTGATGCTTTTGTATCATAAATTTAATAAATTTCTTATACTGTATCTATAAAATAGGTGTATGGAAGAAATGATTGAATATCCTGTGTATATATCATAATTTGTTAATCTACATGCAGAGGAGATTCAACATCATGTAAAATCCCTTTATTTTTTATGTTCAATATATTAAATATGAATCCAAGTATAAAATTTGGGGCCCACTTTAAAATCTAGTGGGTTAAGCTTATGATAGATATTGTATTCGTTATCAGAGAACTATTTTTTACATTTTAGTAAGTAAAATTATATTTCGAGTTCATCTCTTGAAGACGATTCTGTTTTTTTTTAAATTTATTATTTGTATTTACACAAAAATTCAATTAAGTGGATTCAAAGTTAATAAGAAAAAGAATATTCGCAGTAGGAATGTCTTAATGAAGTGCTTGCGTGCGTGCGTCCGTGTGTGCGTGCACTTCATTAAGACATTCCTACTGCAAATGTTCTTTTTCTTATTAACTTTAAATATGCATGTGCGTGAGCGTGTGTATGCGCGTGTGTGTATGTAGAACATCATGTAATAAAGTTATCATGAAATGAACGAAATATGAAGAAATTAGTGTTTTTTCTTAGGATTTTGGGAACTTGCATAGAATTTATACGCAAGTTGGAAATAGCTGTATGAAATTATATACAATAGTTGTATGTATATATGTATGAATTTTTTTCTACACAACGGTTATTTGTAAAACAGTTAATTACAGTTTACTGTACTACAGTATTTGTTAAATAATATCTAATTTACAATTACATGGATTAAAAACCCTTTTTACCTTACAATTACCAAGCCTTCATCCGGGGGAGGGGATTTACAATAAAGTTATAAAATAAACTGTTCATTGTATTATAAGTTGTTTGTAAGGTTCCTAACTTAGAGTTAGTCATCTGATTTTGATGACGACTTCACTACCAAAATACAGATAAAAGTTTAATCCATAACTTATCTAATTTGTATTTGATTTTATTAGAAAGTTTATTGCTAGATTTTTTACTTTAAAAATATATTTAAAAATCTGGTTTCTATCACAATTAATTTCCATTCTGGACCAGATTTCTCAAAAGCTACTGTAAAAAATTTGATGACATAATTTACCCCACTTTTAGGTCCGAAATCTTGACAAACCAATTTTCTTGTCTCTTATTTAAGTTGCATCTGTTCGTTGCACAATTAACACCCCGAAAATTTTAGCAAACTTTTTCCAAAAAAGGAACTAAAGTTTGGGCAAAAACTAGCAAAAAGCGCTCCTGCCCTTCCTTATACAACTAATATTTTTTTAGTTTTTGCATTTCTTTGTAAATCACCATATATATAAAAAAAGTCTAATAATATTCTCTAAAATTACAAAGTAAAGATATAAAACTTACAGGAGTAATAAGGTGTACATTGTCTAAAAAGTTTCCCATGTAAGCCATGATGGCAAGTTTGTTTGATAACCTCTCGATTTTCGTCAGTTGCAGTAGGAATTTATCTTCTTCTGTCAGGATATTTACATCTTTCTTCTCTATAATGTACTCCCTATAAGCCTTCGCCTGCAAAACATAATACGATATACATACATTCCTTCTTGTGGTTGTTGTCCTAATATTTAATTAACACTTTCAGCACAGCTAGCGTTCCGGCACGCTCTGGGTTCCCTTACGAGGTACCGAGAGTGTGCCGATGCGCTCCTAGCTTATTCTTTTAGATACGGCGAGCTCACCGGCATGCTCACTCCCAGGCTAACTGAAACTTCTCTACTGTCGATACGCGTTTGTATAAAGGTTTGATTTTTACGTCAATGCTTCAGAAGAGTTTGGAGAATATTGTGCCTGAGTCATTTTTAAATCCGACAATCCCAATTTAACTTTTGATGCTTCAACTGTAACAATGTTTCAGGGAGTTTTATGAACAAATTTAATTTGGTTTAACTTTTATATTTTAATGTTTTTTTTAGTTTGAACCATTTAACGCAGCAAAATATCAGGTAAAAACAATGATCGTAAAAATTAAGTTTTCTAAACTAACGCAAGAATAAACGATAACCGTCCTATTAGAGTGAATGAACCCGCTTGAAGTGGGAGCAGACTATTGTAAGTACGTGTCATTGCAAAATGCTTGGACGCCCGAAAACCTAATGTGTCAACATAAGATTGTAGTAAGCAAATGACAGCTTATCTCGGCTATAAATAGTCTCGGACGTGACATATGTATTATCTATGTCTCCGTTTACATTGTCGATCTCCGAAACACTTGGCACAAATAGAAATAAACATTCTGAGTTAAATGTTGAGTGCTTATTTTAGTATGTAAAATATTTTAGTAGTAGGGTCTTTAGTTTTGTATATAAATTTTCTTTTTTCTTTGTCTTTTTTATTGTGTTTTCTTATTTGTCATACAGTAATTGATCATTTGTATTTATTTTTTTAAATTGTGACTTGATAAATAAAACAATATTTTAGAGTCTAATACACTGTTCTGATGTCCCCAATAAACATGTATATGTTAGAAATAGAATTATTGAGATGAAAACAACGGGCTCGATAATTAGATGCTACGACAAGCTATGCAACCCGCATGGCGTTCCACGGCCGTCAGAGCTGGAAGTTAACGAAAAACAGACAGTAGTTGGATGAGATCACCAATATCGCCGCCATGTTGAAAGTGTTAAACTGACTAAATTTTAACAAATTTATAGGAATGGTGTAGAAACTGTCTTTTACTTGGTCTAGCTTATAAATAATAGTTCCTCATAAAGGCATTAGGATTGTGTTTATAAATGTATTTCTATTTATAATATTATTTTATTTTCACTATACCTGGAAACAAAGTTTTTCATCATTATTGCCTGTAATTAATAAAAAAAATAACAAAATTGAGTATTAAAATGGGAAGTGTTAGAATTTTAACAACTTCAACATTTTTATTTACATTTCAAGTATAACAATCAGTACAGATCACAGTAGCATAATCATAATAATTAAACAACAATAACCCTCGTTACAAATATTTAAACAACCTTGATGTACATTTTGCTAACACAAATATTTCTATTTATAATATTATTTTATTTTCACTATACCTGGAAACAAAGTTTTTCATCATTATTGCCTGTAATTAATAAAAAAAATAACAAAATTGAGTATTAAAATGGGAAGTGTTAGAATTTTAACAACTTCAACATTTTTATTTACATTTCAAGTATAACAATCAGTACAGATCACGGTAGCATAATCATAATAATTAAACAACAATAACCCTCATTACAAATATTTAAACAACCTTGATGTACATTTTGCTAACACGGGTAGCATCATTAGGTTACAAACATTTTTGTGATCTAAAAACTGAAGACATATGACTACTCGCAATGGGCATCAATCCCACTAAACAGGTCACTGGATGAAGGAGTGGGACTGATGCCCACTGTGAGCAGTGATTAGGTCTTTAGTTTTTCGATCCCAGTATGTTTGTAAATTTTTGATGATGCTAACTGTGCTACCAAAATGTACATCAAGGTTACTTAAATATTTGTAGCAAGGGTTATTGTTGTTTGGTTATCATATTTCAGGAATTTAGGGATTTTGCTACTAGAGCGAGTTAGTTCTGGATTGGTTCAAAGCATTGTTGAGATCTGTTGAACTGAATTGGAGAATGACCAACTTGTCTTAGTGATAGTTCTTGCGTTAATTGGAAGAAAAATGGTAGAAATGATTTGATGTTAGGCATAGGAGGGGTTCTATTATTGCACGTATCATTTGTCAATATGATACTTATATACATTACCATATACATGAATATTGTTGATGGTTAAAGGTTAAAGATGGAGCATAATGATTGGAAGGATATTTTAGAAGTACTATTTTAAAACTTTAGTACTTCAATAAAATTTTGAGGTATAAATTCAAACAAATTTTTTTTTAGCTTAAAACATTTTGAATATGAAAATAAAAACATAATTACTAACCTCTTGGTCATTAGGAACCATTCTCTGTAAAATTTCTACATTTTCTAGCGACACCTGTTTAAGATCGAGAGCATTGACTGCAACCATGACTTTCTCTACTGGCATGTCGATCTTTCTTCTGGAGATAGCTAAACTCAAAATAAAATTTTGTGTTTATTGTGTAAGTTTTTGACCTACTTATCATACACAATTAACTAGAATCCACTATTATTATTAAATTCTACTGATATATTTTTAAAAATTTTGTGTGTTGATTATTTTTTAAAGAAAAATCAGCACAAAGCTCTAACCATTGACAAGTCAGAACCAATCAAAAACTAGTTTTAAGCTTAAGCTATACAGTAGAACCTCGATAATTCGAACTAACTAGAACCGTAGCCCATCCAGGTTAGGCGAACACTAAAGACAAATTAAAAGAAAACATTGTACCTATAGGAAACACCTATATATTTATCAAACAAAGAGTAAATGTTTTTATTAAATGTCTGTTAATAACTATTAATATTTTATATAGGCTAATAACAGATCACAGACAATTTGCTTTTTTAAACACTTAACATTTCGAATTTCTTTCCGAAATTCCTTTTCAAGAGCGCAGTTTTAATTAAACAATTATACAACATAACTTACGATTTATAAAATGCATAACATTATATAAAACATAATAAAAATCAACAATTTACAAAACTCTTAATAAATATCCATTTAAAAGTCAAAATTTTTTCTATCACAATCAATTTTTTGTATTATGTTTTATATAATGTTATGTATTTTATAAATCGTAAATTATGTTGTATAACTGTTTAATTAAAACTGAGCTCTTGTAAAGGAATTTTGAAAAGAAATTCAAAACGTTGAGTGTTTAAAAAAGCAAAATTATCTGTGATCTGTCATTAGCCTATATAAAAAGGAGTAAACGCATATAATATGTACGTACATATTGTATATATAGTTAAACTACACTGCAGTTTATTTTTTGTCCCACAATTTATCAATTTTGGTCGTTTAATTTTGTGAACCGCTTTTGTGCTGTGCAATCCCATAGTCTTTTCAACACAAGACATACAAGACATTACGTTAATTATTTTGTTCATCACTAGGTCTTAGACATTTGAATTGTTCTGTTAGACTTTTAATGTATGTACTGTACTTATTTGATTTTTGTTATTTCTTATTTCTTTCCATTCTACTTCAAAATCATTTAAAGGTTATTCGGAGATCCAAATTAACGGGGTTCAACTTATCGAAGTTTGCAATACATTTTCAAACACTGACAATGTGTTTGAAGCAATTGGCAACATGATTACCATTATGTCAAGTGTCCTACTTTGAAGATTCTATAGAGTACTGAACACTTCTCAAAATTATATACTGAAAAATGTTTAATTAATTTTGTGTATGGTCTACATAAACCAGACTATTCTTATGTCTCACATAAAAAAGAAACAATTTACTGGGAAAGTAAAGATCAAAACACTTTCTAAATATCTTAATACATATTTTAAAATTTGACATTCACTCCCTCCTTTCCTTCTTAATATGTTGCTCTAAGTTGAGCTCAAAAATGAGCATCAAGAAACAAAATGAACGCTTGAAGATAAAACTAATGGTATGAATTGAATACTAGTTTGTGAATCTGAATAGCTTTGTGCAATCACTTAAAATAATTTCAACTGTATTAATCACTTGAATAAACCATTCTACAAACTCTACGAGGGAGGGCCCAAAGATAACAGGAATCATGTAACGTGAGATCGTTAGTTGTAGTGGTGACTTTTTCCAGCAGCAGAGAGAAATCATGACTTTCTTTAGTCAGTCTGTCAGCAGGGATCGCTTTCAGAGGTTACGTTTATTGTTCCAGCTTTCTACAAAGGATCTAATAGTTCATTTGTTGAAGTGGTTTTTAAGAACAACGTTCATGAGTGAAGTTTTATTTCCTCTTAGAGAAAACCGAAGCAGAAACTAAATTTTGTTAAAATCATCTTTCTATAAGTGGTTTTTATCAATTTAAAAAGGTGATTTGACGATCACACACTTACCTCTATCTGGACAGCCTTCAACTTAAAAAACCAAGAAAATAGCAACAAACGTTTATGGGTTGAATATGCTCTACCAGCGAATTACAATTGACGAGCTTGTTGATTTGACTAACATTTCTTAGAGTTTATGTTAAAAAAATTCTCACTGAAGAATTACAAATGCATCATGTAGCAAAAAAGTTCGACAATACACTTGCTTACACCTCTATTACAGTCAGACGATTTCTGGTCAAAATCTGTTGTAAGCTGATTTTAACAAACCAACAGTTTTTTGCTTCAGTTTTCCCTAAGAGAAAACAATACTTCATTGATGAGTTGTTCATGAAAACCTCTCATCTTAAAAACCGACAAATTACTTATTAGTGCCTTGAAATAAAAGCATGCACAACCAAATAACTTCTCACGGTGATGCCTGCTGAAAGACTGAGTAATCAAGATCACATCTACTCCCCGCTAGCGGCGGAACCCCCTACTGTAACTAGTGAGCTTACGGCTACACGGTTCCGCTTTTTTGGATCGTCCCTCATACTTTTGAATGAGAAATAGCAGTTTATGTAAAATCATATAATGTTGGAAATGAAATGTTAATCTACTCACCAATATTTCTAAGTCTTGTGTGTTCTAATAAAGATATATTTTCGGCTTTCTTGAACCTCTTGCTTGGGAAAGATGTGAGACCATCACCCACATCAATGGAACCATTTGCCATTATGAGCCCCCCTGTACCAGGTAATTTAAAACGTTCTTCAAAGTCAGCAAAATCGATAATGTTATGTAGCTTGTCGTCATCTAGTTCGTTGAATATCGTACCTCGAACCTTTAAGAAAATTTATATTATAGAATAAAAAAAAAATTTTAAAGGAAAAACAAAATATGTTATTTAAATATGTAATCATTTTAAAAATTTATTTAGTATTACTGGCTCACCTGGTTAGGTTTTAGTGCGACCCAGTTCAAAGTGGGCAGTTTGTACTTTGTTTGTACCTTCCTCTTGATTGTCATAGCTCCTTCAGGCGCTTGCATCATGCCTGCTGGTGGTGGAGGGATAGGACCTGGCCTTATGCCTGGAGGGGGAGGTGGTGGTGGTGGCGCTGCTGCAGGCATCAGAGGAGGAGGTGGCGGTGCAACTGGTGGAACAACAGTGGTACTTCCACATGAAGATGCAGAAGATGTAGAGCAAGAAGACACACCACTACTAGAACCTGCATCAATTAGAAATTGTGAAATACATTGCAAATTGTTGATTAAATCTTACAACTATTATCTCTGAGACAAAGTATGTTTTATAAAGTGTAATTTCACCAATGTGTTAATTTACTCAATATAAAGATTGGATTTAAAGTGGGCATTTTATCTACATCCTAAAGTTTTAATGTAAAACTAATATTAAAAATGAAATTGGATCTCAAAAATTTGAATATCAAGGTACTATTTTCTTTGGATAGTCGTACCTATACAAGTACAAGTAATAATTTGTAGGGATAAGTCGATTCCAGGAATCGTTGATTCCAATGCTATCTAGGAATCGTCGATACACGATTCTCCATAGATTAAAGTGACAATTTTGATTCTTGTTTTTTAACTGATGTGGTGTAATTTACAGGAAATATATTCATCAACTATGTTTTATTCTAATATGTATTAGTTGCTTTGAATGAATTAAACGATTAAAGCAAATGTCTGAGATCACAAAAATATTATCTTTATTTATGATAAAGACGGTAGGAAGCATTTCTGGTCCATTTGTCACCACATTCTAGCTCTGATGTCTCACTCGGAAGGGCTTGACACATTATCTCACTCTCTCTCTCCCCTCTCTGGCCTCCACGTGTAAGTACACACATGTCAAAACGAAATACACAAAAAAAGTAGTTCCAATTTCTCCAGTTATACTTTCTGAAATGGCTATTACTGAACTTATATTGTAATTGTGAACTGGAGTTCCCAATGAAATTTTAAGTAAATCATTACTTTTATTCAATATGTTCCTCACCCATTCAGAAATTCTAATTCATAAGTCAAGGTCGAACGTTTTATATACATTAAAAGGAAACTTAAAATGCTTCACCATATGACAGAGATGTTAACTAAATTCAATAATAGAGAATATCATGTAGGCCTATATAACCTGAAAATATCGAGAATCGAAAGATAAATTTGAAAATCAAAATCGGAATCAAAAATTTTAGGTATCGGACCTTCTTAATAATTTGATTTACTGATATCTAGAATGATAAGAACAGAATGAATTGTATGATGAATAAATTAAAAGTGGATGAACTCATGTTAAGTAACAAATTAAACAAAAATTGATTTATGAGTACCAGTACATTTTGAAATGTATAGGAGTATATACAATATTTTAGTATAAAAAGATCTATTTAACAAAATTTTGAAAAGTGATATTTCGTTAGTAACACTGAGTGTAAAACACCCAAGGACAGAAAGTGTTTATGATAGTAATACACACACCACTAGCAGTATATTAGATAAATTCGTAAATCCACAATTCAGTATCTACAGACCAAATTATAAATAACTTATAAAAATGCTGTTGTGGTGTTTTAGAATCACTATGAGAATATTACTTTAAAAGCTTCACCAAACTGAGAGGATAATTGAAATTGACTATTTACTGAGTCAATGAGCATATGTTGTAACATTAGTGATAATTCTTTGTATTCTAAATAATCCTTCTATAAATCAGTTGGTCAGCCTTATCAATTAATTGTTTTGTTAGTTTAATATTTTATTTTGTTTACAATAAAGTTCATAATTTATGTTTTCCTTAATTTAGACAACATAGGTTCAAGGCCGGCAAATACCTCACTAGATGATTGCCTTGTGTCTGCTTTAATTGATACATTAACATGTTGAATGCGGCGAGCGTGCATGAACGCCCGTGCTCTACCGGCTCCTGCGGCGGCAAGCGTTCATGTACTCTCCCTCTGTATTCAGTGTAAGGTTAGTTGTTGCCAGAAAACGTTGAATCGCTTGTTGGTTATTATGCTAGTCTTTGGGAAGATTTTGGTGCATTTTGTTTATTTTTCCACCATTGCTGTCGGATAGGGAACTGTGTGATCGTATTAGTGTTACTTGAAGTGTATTATTGTAGTGTTTATTAGTTTTCGTACAATGAAAAAGAATAACGAGGATGAATTATTAGAGAATCTCTACTGTCACAACATTTGTCTAAGTAGATATTCTCCAATAATTCATCTTCTTTATCTATATTCACTGTACACAAACTAATAAACACTACTGTAACACACTTCAAGTGACACTAATACAATAACACACTTCCTAATCTGACAGCAATGTTAGAACAAAAAAAAAAATGCACCAAAATCTTCAGAAAGACTGGCACAATAACAGACAAGCAACATAAAATTTTCCGAATATGATTAACCTCACACTGAAACAATGAATTTAGAGGGGGAGCGGGGCATGCATGAACGTCTACCGTCAAGGCCGCAAGTAGAGGACAGGTATTCATGTACGCCTGCCGCATTCATTGTGTTACATCTTCTTGCCGCATCTATTTCCTCTTTCAAATAGAGTAATGTTCATGTAGACAGAGTTAGAGTTACTTACCAAATGTAGACTTACTTTTTATCAGGGATAGATAGACATTTATCTGCTATTCAGTGATAATGGATCAAATATTTCAATTTAAAGTAAATGTAATCTCTTTTACACACTGCAAACTTTGTATATGCAATGAAAGTTTTCAAAAAAAAAAACGAGTTATCAACAAAATTGAGAAACAAAATTCAATTTGTTAATACTTTTAATTTTAAAAGAATTTATCAATAATAGACCATGGACAGTTTATGATTAAATATGTACTCAAAAAAGGCTCTGAATTAAACAATTCTAAACACTGAAAATTAAAAGCCTAGTAACCTTATTTTAAACTCTGAAAAAGAAGCTTTAAAATATCTACTTATACTACAATATAAAACTATCTTACTGGAGTCTCTTGGTAACGTGCCAGAAATCAACTCCTGAATTCTCTCCTCCAACATTGACTGCCTTGATTGAGATTCTTGCTTCTGATCATTGACCACCCTCCTCAGCGTCTGCACCTCTTCGTTGACTTTACGATGTACTTCGTTCATTTCATCTAGCTCTGCCCGAGCTTCACCTAGTGCACTTTCCAAAGTCGCCAGCTGTGCTAAGCTCTCACGCTCTAGTTCAGCCAACCTATCATGCGACTGTGGGAAAACAGGTAAATTATAAGACTATATTTTCTGTTATTACAAATATCCTAGTTAAAAACGTACTATCCGAATTATTTTTCTTAGCCAAACATGGCCTATGACCCTTAACTATGTATGAGTTTACAGTAATAACTTCATTTTGTGTAAAACAAAAAAAAAAGTTTAAAAATTTGTGTCAATTTTTTTTTTTCTGGAGCTTCAATAAACTAAAATATTATATTAACACATAAGGTGAAATTCTTTTCACTTCTATAACAACAAAACCTGTGAAATCTCCCTTTAGTCATGGTAAATAGAGATTCCTTTTAAAAATCTTGTGTATACTTATCACCGTTTTAAAAATATTATATCTTCTTTAAAACATCTGTCTACAATAAGAACAAAATCAAATAACTGACATAATACTAACTGATAATTTAAACTCTGGCAATTTGTCCCTAGTTACAAGAATGTTTACATGAAACATTATGTTCCTTCTGTGAACACACAAAATTCCAAATATGATTGTGTTGTACTAATAACCAACATGTTTTGAGAAAGAATGTTACAAGAATAATAGATTAATTAGTTAGTTTAAATGAGATTTATTTGAAAATATTCATGAACATTAAGTTATATTATTTCTGTATAAAAATTCCCATTGTTTTAATGTTAATTTATATTTTGACAATTATTTTTGTTTTGTAAATTATTTTATTTAAATAAATTTAATCATAACTAGATTTTCTACTGTTTTTTTTACCATCATTATGTAATTATTACGCATGTTATAGTTATTTTGTCACAAATAAAAAACAAACTTTTTTACAGCAATTTATTTTGTTTTATCCCTAATATCTCGAAAACTATTTATGGTATGGTTCTGGAGCCTGTTTTATTTGCTCCAATAGTTTAATTATTACAATGGAATATCAAATTCAATTGACAAACTATAATACTAGAATAAGTAGGTTTCATTTTGTATTCCAATGTATTTTACCTTTTGCTATAACGATTTAGTTTATTGAGACAGCCTGCAGTTTAATTTAGGTATGATAAAGTTGGTTTATGAGTTAAGTGTTCAATTATGTAAATATTATACGGTATATATATATATATATATATATATATATACACATATTGATATTTTACGTTGTCTATTCCACTAAGTGCAATAATTTTACCTTGTGTGATGAGGCACCTTTCGGTCATTTGACCATTGTCGAATCACTCTTGCAGATACACATACAGAGTGATTCGACAATGGTCAAATTACCGAAAGGTGCCTCATCACACAAGGTAAAATTATTGCACTTAGTGGTGGATAAAAGTATTTACGATAGAAATATATTAACTTCATATATATATATATATATATATATATATATATATATATATATATATATATATATATATATATATATAGTGCATTAATTAACTTTTAAATCCTTAAATTACGAGGTGATAAAATCTACAGGTGGAAATGTTAGCCCACCCTACAGAATACAAGCAAGTGGACACTGACCAGAGAAAAATATGTAAGTGAAAAATATTACAAATTGATTGTATGTAGGGTGTGTCGACTGTAGTGGTTGTTCAAGTACAAATGGTCAGTGTTCAATAAATACTTAGACCTTCACAGAAAAGTAAACCCTTTTATGCTATCTCCAAGTAATTCCAACTAAGCAAAACCACATGAAGACACCAATGACACTCACTTTACTTGAATGCTTAGTGTTTACCGGTAGAACATATTTCTAGTATTTAAATAATGTACTCACATGACCTAATTCGTCTTCTAGTTCTGTGACTTTTTCTAACGCTGCTGTTTTTGTTTCACTATCTTCCATCAATGCTGCTACATCGAATACATTATCGAGATATGCTGAAATTTGAACCTGTAACACAAATCATAATCAGGAACAATATACCCCCTGACTTTATAAAGTTATTTTGTTAATTGTAAACAATTATTACACCACTAAGTTCAATTATTTTCACCTCATGTGATGAGGCACCTTCCAGTCACTTGACCATTGTCCAATCACTTCTCGAGTAAATCGACAATAATCAAGTGACCGAAAGGTGCCATAAGGTAAACATAATTGCTCCTAGTGGTGGAATAATTGTTTACAATTAACAAATTAACTTTATATATATATATATTACATTAGCCATTGTTTTTCCGTTGCATACCTTCATATACACACATATATATATATATATATATATATATATATGCTTTATGTCTCTAACGTAATTCTTTTCATACTTACCTGAAGGTTATTATTGTCTGTTTTCTTCTTAACCTTCCAATAACCTGACAAGAAATGACAACTAACAGTATCGCCTTATCCAAACAACTAATAAAGTTGTACAAGATTTCACTTTAAAACTCCAGCCTATAATTAACTATCTTTTTTTTAGATTCGACAAATACTTACTTGTAATTCCTCGCTTTCGGTGTGTCTCAGTTTCTCCAAGTATTCGTCCAAACCCAACTTAGTAAACTCGTACTGTAAATGGACCCTGAAGTTCATATCTTCAACCGAATGAACAATAATGTTGATGAACTGCATACACGCAACCTGTTCAAATAAAGTAAAATACAACATCAAGCTACTCTTTTGCAAAACAAGAATTATTTTACCAAGAATATACAGTTTTAATTATAAGGTAATATTATCAGAAACAAAATGTCTTAATGAGGTTTTTTTTTGAAAAAATAAAGTAAATAAATTCAACAAATAAGGTTAATTTACAAAAATAAAAAAGTCGAATACAAAATTTTAATTTATTCCAATAGAGGGCTGATCTTATTCAGACAATCAACCATGTAAGTAAGTCTCTTGTTGTCCATCTCCCATAAGTAGCATGTCCTCAGTTTAAGCCTTTATTCCTACATCTACATTTATTAGGTTATAACATACGGTAGAGTCTCAATAATCCGAGTCTCGATTTTCCGAGCTTACATTAAATTCAAGCCATTTTCTATTTGAACTTATTTTTCTTCCTCCCCATTCTGTTATATTATTCAGTTCACTAGTGTGCTACAGATTGGTGTAATACCCAACTTCATCTGTTGAGTTTAAATGCTCTTGGTATTTTTCTTCCTCCCCATTAGGTCAATGGGCCATAAATAGCTTTCTTTATTTACGCTGTAAGTTTCAACAGTCAACAAAAATCCTTTAGAAAGCACAAAGGTCTAATCTTATGCATGAAATATCAGAAAACAAACTATCTTGAAGCAAACAAATCAATCAAACAATGACAATACTCATGATTAGCTGGACTGGTCTTTATTCCCCTCGCTATTAAATGCATCAGGCTATCACCACATTGATCTGGATACAAGGGGTTTTAGTCTATTAGGGTTTATTAGAGGTCCTATTATTTTAAATGCACAAAAACTTATTTCCGTGTAATCCGAGTTTTCGATAATTCGAGGGAGTCTCGGTCCCATTCCCCTTGAATTATCAAGACTCTACTGTGCTCTAATCATGGTAAGACACATAAATATACTATTCATTTTAATTTGATAAATTAATGAATTTTAGAAACTACAATTAAAGAAAAATTATTGAAAGCTTACTGGCTTGTAATGCTTTCAATCACATTAAGCTATCTCCATCAATCTTAATTGGCCACTAAGAATCATTGTTTAGTTGGTTTTAAAGGCCGGCTTGTATATTGTGATGAAGTGTATTGGATTTGTATTAATTTTGTTCAGTTACCATGTTTTTTTATTTTGTTTCGGTATCTTTGTAAATTGTATATTGGTCAGGGTCACTAGAGTGGTACTTTTTTATGTGGTAAACTTCTAGGTCATCAATGCCAAGCCTGGTTCAGGCCTAGGATTATGACAGTCTGATTTTCAAGGCAGCCTATCATCTCTAATGGTCAAGGATGGGAATTGGCTAGTAAATAAGTATTACAATGGAAATATTTAAAAGAACCCCAATATCACAAAAAAGATATTAAAAAATAACAAATAATACCAGTTACTTGAGATTAACCCCTTATATACATTCAATGGCCATGTCTTCATCATCAGAGGGTCTTATTATGTAACGTTTTTTTTTTATATTACCACCAAACCCGTATTTTACCGCCAAATCATTCTCAGAGCAAACGATTCTAATTGTCGCCGACATTGAGACCGACTGTTAACTGATAATAAACAGCTGACCATGTAAAGTTTGATATTTCCGGTATAGTTTTAATAGGAAATAAGGCCAGTCATTAAAAGAGCTCCAGAGTAGCCAGTCGATAGAGAAGAGACCGATGCACTGCATCCGGTCGAATGCTAGCTTCGAGGAAACCAGTAAGAAGTAACGCATAAGTAACAACTCACAACAGGTAAACGACTCATTTAATATTCTTTTATATTTGTTAATAATTCGTACGTTTATTTGAACGCACTGTCCACGGCCCGTAGAGGATTTTATGTCTGTTAATTGTACTCAACAGTATTTTAGAGTTAATATCAATGACTTCCCATTTTATTAAATCCTCCGACGACGCTTTAAAGTAAAAGTCTTAGTACATTTAAAATTCAAAAGATTGAATCTCGCGTATAGTTGTTCAAACAAGCATTGCCCGATAGGAAGCAAACTTTATCTTGCCGAAAGCAGAAGTAAACAGGTAAGCGTATTTATTGGACAGCTGGACCTTAAATTATTGCGTTTTATTGTTTGCTTTTGCAGTAGTTTATCCCATATGACTGAATGTAATGTCACACACGTTTATTGACAGAGAACTTTCATGTTTAGAAGTTTTTATGAAATACATTAGTGGGATAGAATTTTTCATTGTTAAAAGTGTTGTTCTGGCGTTTACTTATATCACTACTGGATTAATTCATTTGTATATTTATATATTAGGTACAGTAATGGAGTCATTATTAAGAAATGAGAATTACCTAAAATTTGATAGTGATAGTATCCAACCCTAGTTTACGTAAGGTTCTATTACATAAAGTATAACGTAATCTTGTTTACCCTCTCTCCGTATAAATAATTTATATTAATATGGTATCTCAATGCAGATTTTAAATAATTTCCTACCTTAAGAATTTTGGTGTACGTATTTATGTTGTATATGTTTCTTGGGATAAAAGAATAAATTAGCAAGTGACGATTATCTAAGCTCTCACTCCCCTATCCGTAAGAAAACCCAAATAGAGAGCTTAGTACCTGCTAAAAGACTCCTATCCCAAGGCAACTTCTACCCTCTCCTTCTCTTCCCCTTATTGGTAGTTGTCCCCAGTGGTTTTATTTGAACGCACTGTCCACAGCCCGTAGAGGATATTATGTCCGTTAATTGTAAGCAACGGTATTTTAGAGTTAATTTAAATGACTTTCCTGTTTTATTAAATCCTCCTACAGCAGTAGCGTGTCACAAAATACAATCTAGGAAGCAAAAACTTACAAACTAGAGTGACCCTCTAGTCACTCTAGTTTGTAACTTTTGTTTGCTAAATTGTATTTTGTATAAAAAGACCCTTTGATGATGATGAGATGGTCATCGAAATGCACATAAGGGTTTAATCTTTAACAACTGTTATCATTTGTTATTTTTGTGGTATTGGGGTTCTTTCAAGTATTTTCATTGTAATATATATATTGGATCACTGTTCTCTTGATATTAAGTAGCTTGCAATCACTACTAACTTCCGCAGTTCTGAGTATTTTTCTAACTTACCCCAACACTAAATAAGGACTCACCATAAATTCTATGTGAAAGACCTCGTAGTTCATAAAATATTCCATTAGTGTCTGGAATCTTTTTTTCTCGTGACAAACTTCTTTAAAATTATCGAAGGCAGATAAGATAATCTCATGACCTCCTTTGACTAGACATATTGCAGCAAGTAACTCTAACACAAGTGCTTTTGTCCTAAAAAATATAATAAAATCTTATTTTTGTAACACACATTTAGTAAAATATTATACATTTATTTATTTTTGTTGTAAAAAGAGAAAGTGTTGGTCATATAAATACATTTTATCATGAAAAATAATTTGTTAATTCAAGTAAATTTAACTGATTTGTGGCAACAATTATAAAAATTTGTCATAATAGTTTACTTAAAATAAAATTATTTGGTCTTAATGAATTAATTAATTTGCTCAGAGTTTATAGTGAAATTGTTATTTGTTCCAAAGATTTAAAAAACATCTATGTACAAAATGTTTTAAAAATAGACAGTGATACAAAATTTTGATAAACTTGTAGTTTTGTTGAAATTAATCAAATATTATAGGTCTAAGTAAACAAGAGTACAAGTATTTCTCATGTTTACACTTGCAGAGATTATTGTTAAATGAAAGCTGTTGACTTGTGAGTTAGGTACAACTATTTATTTATTCAAGCACCATTTAAATAACGATATGTTTTATAGCTAGTACCATGGAGAAAAGTGTTGTAAGTAATTGAAAGCATATATTCACTGTTCATAAATATACTAAGTTTATGTCAAGGCACTATTTTTTAATAGAGTGCAGAAGGAATAAGGCCTGAAAACAATAGCGTATCTGTTATTGAAACGTTGCCTGTATAAATAAATAGTTGGATCTGACTCGCAAGTCAACCAATACATTGAAATCATTAAGAAAATAGACTGAAAATAAATTAATAACATTTTGTTCCATAAATAAATCATTGACTTGGGTGTTACTACAAAAGAAATTATATGCAATATTTAAAACACAACACACCTTAGACTCTTATGCACAAGACTCAATGCGATGCTGTTGATAGCTTCTGTGTGCTGGATTACCATATTAAACCCATACTGCAACAAATTAAAAGTTTTGTAACAACAGTCTTATAAATAAGAACTAATAAATAAGTAAGGGTTATTCCTTTATATAATAGCTAAAAATTTTTAATAAAATCCAAATTATTTTACCTATTACAAGATCAGGTAAAAATAGTATTATAAATGCTTCTTAGTTTGATTTTGATCATGGGTTCCCAAACCTTTTGGTACCTTGCTACTCCCCCCCCCCTCTTGAAATGAAAGCCTCCCACGCCTCTCCACTTTACACTATAAATAAATGGTGAGGACATACGAAAGAGAAACAAATAATATATGTATGTGTATATATTTATATGGCATTTAATGGTGGATAAAATTACTTACAATAGTAATATATTAACTTCATAAAGTCAGTGCAACGGAAAAACAATGGATAACGTTAAATATCAAGAATATATATATATATATATATATATATATATATATATATATATATATATAAAATACGTTTTCTTGTTTAATAATTTAAAACAACACAGGTTATTCAAATACAAGAATATTTATTATTTTAAATCCAAAGCTTTTCGTTGGCAAACAGTACCAACATCATCAGGAATGAAAATGAGGTACTGATGATGTTAAAGCTTTGGATTTAAAATAATAAATATTCTTGTATTTGAATAACCTGTGCTGTTTTAAAATATATATATATATATATATATATATATATATATATATATATATATATATATATATATATATATATATATATAAAGGTTTTGCAACACTGTTTTCTTGTATTCACTTATCACTTTCACTATATGTACTTAAATAAGAATCTTACTTGGTATTTATGCGAGTTAACTTTTAAAGACTGGTAGTATCAACATCATCGAGCATCACTGACCGGGGGTTGTAGTAGACTGCGAGGAACTTCCGTTGTTACAAGGTGTGGTGTACCGTTTTGTTCTATTTTCGGATTCACTGCACTGTGCGAGTCTTTTAAGTTTGTCTTAGGGTTAACTTTGTCTATTAGGTTGAATAATTTATCGATAAATTTAACGATAAATTATTCAACCTAATAGACAAAATTAACCCCAAGACAAACTTAAAAGACTTGCACAGTGCAGTGAATCCGAAAATAGAACATAACGGTACATCGCACCTTGTGACAACGAAAATTCCACACAGCTCGCAGTCTACTACAACCCCCGGTCGGGAATGCTCAATGATGGAGATACTACCAATCTTTGAAAGTTAACTCGCATACATACCAAGTAAGATTCTTGTTTAAGTACACATAGTGAAAGTGATATATATGTATGTATATATATATATATATATATATATATATATATATATATATATATATATATTGAAAACAATATATTTATTTATACACACTTTCAGAAGAAAGATGATATAACATTTCAAGTTTCAATTTGCAAGGTAAAGTTTAACTCATAACAGAAAAATCTGTTAGGGAGATGGATGAGTTTGCAACTATTACACTAGCATGCTTATTTGAGTATGTATTTTAGTAAGGGCAAAACAACAAAGTCTTTAGCAGGTGATTAGCAACATCAAGTTTGTTCCTATATTTTGTTTTAATTGCAGAAAGTGTTAAAAATGCTTTTTTGCACAAGTAGGTGCTTGAAAAAGGCAAGCATAATCGAAGAGTTGCCTGCAATATTCTGGGGAAACATTTTTAAATGCTTTATCTAAAATGAAAATTTGTCCATTTTGTCAAAATCATACTTAAGCAAAGGAATCATCTTTGCATACATTTCATTAAAATTTTCTAAACATCATGGCCAATAAGATTACTTATGTAAACAAAATCTGAACTGTAAATTTAGTTTTGAATTTTAATAAATTTCGTACTTAAATTCTAACTAAATGAGAATGTATCTTATAATTCTAGAACTGGTCTCGCGCCCCCTTTAGTCGCCTTCAACTCACCGCAGTTTGGGAACCCCTGATCTAGATGATGGAATTATTGCAAAATCCAACATTTTTATTATTTCTTTTTGTTCCAAAAAAAAACTTTGTACATACCTTATTATTCATAATGGCCCGCAGACACATTATACAAACATGTATATCGTCTTTTGGATCTCCCATCTTCAGTTTTGCTGCATGTCGTGACCTTCTTCTCATACCAGGACTGTCTAAAGCATCTAATGTAGGCCTCGTGTTGTTGCTGCCGTTAAATCCCATAGTTACAACGCTACACACCCCTGTACCACCAGGGGGGCCTGTAACAAAGAACAAATAATAAAGTATATAATATTCATATGAAAAATTACATAAAGAATTAGTGATGTGACTAACAGTGATTTCACACTAACAGGTCAAACTGTGATTACTACTTTGAAATAACTGTGATTTTTAACCATGATTGTGATTTTAAACTGTGATTATCAGTTGCTATTAGTTATTAAGGTTATTTAATAATATGTCATTTGACAATGTCAGTATCATTGTTTTATATTAATTAATAGTTTTATGTGTGTGTACACTCACATGTGCAAAATTCAATAATAATGACAGGTAAAACAAAACACTTGTAGACAAGGGAATTGAATATTCACTACAAGAAGATTCGCTGTTTCTTTTGTTCACTCTAGACATTTCACTTTTAGGCACGGGCTGTATTTATTAATATATTGTAACATATACTAGAAATAACATCTAAAAATAATCAACTTAAATGAAACAAATTATTTGTAACAGAATAACCAACTAGTGCAAACAAAAAACTGTTTCAGAACCTTCTTTAGCAATCACAATCACACTCACATTACAACAGATCGCTGTCACAAGTCACAGTAAAAAACGGGATCTAATTTTCAGCTCATTTCAATTGTTCTTTTTGTTAAAATCAGTGACTGACAGACATCAGGTGTCCACCTCAGCCCCCCCACCCAATACACAAGTAGCAGTTTAAGATCAACAACCTAAGTTCGCCTAACTGGGTGTGACGATTGTGTACGGTTTGAGGCCATTTGCCACTACGTCACAGTTTAGTTAGACAATAACCTGTACTTCATCTCGCTAGATAACAGGTCAAACTGTGATTTTCAAATAACAATGACTGAATCACAGGTTTTCAAATCACTTCCTATCACTGTAATGAATATGTAATTTACATAATAAAATTACATATATATATATATGGACATAAATTTTAAAATAATACTCTATCTATTAAACATTTGCTTTATAGTTTTTGATATTTTATAGGGATGGGCCGATTAAGATTCTCAATTTCAGAAATCGTCAATTCCAATGGTATTGAGTAATAGTCGATACTCAATTCTGCATTGATTAAAGTGCCGATTCGAATTCTGGTTTTTTAACTGTTAAAATATGTATGCAGTAAATTTATTGGAAACATAATTAATTAATAACCATGTCTTATTGATGTAGTAGTTGCTTTGAATGAATTAAACGAATTAAAGGAAATGTCGATTTGAGATAGTGAAAATATTATTATTATTTGTGACGCAACAACAAAGACGATCAGAAGCATTTCTGGCCTGTTTGTCACTACTCGACTATCTGCTGTCTCACTTTCACTCGGGCCAGAGTGAAACTCTCTCTCTCTCTCTCTCTAACTGTTCGCTACTTCCCCCCAAAGAAAAAGTAGTTCAACTTCCCCATTTATACAAACTGGCTTTCGAGATGAGCTGCAAGTATATTCAGTTTTAAACCCACTCAGCAACATTGTCATGGAAGTAAATGTCTTGCAAAGCACACATTTTTAAATGGAAATAAATTATTGTCTAAGGTCACTTTAGTTTGTAAATTATTGTATTCTACAGTGTAATTTTGTAATATGACCCTCTGATGATGATGGCATGGTCATCAAAATGTGCATATGGGTTTAATCTTAGGTAACTTGTATTATTAGTTATTTTTGTGGTATTGAGCTGTTTGCCAATATATTTATTGTAATATGCTGTAGCACTGTGCTCTTGATATTTTATACCTTTTACACTAGTTTCATTCTTAGGAATCAAGTAACTAACAATATTACCGATATTTAAATGAACGCAGAATAGTTTTGTAAACAGTAACTATCGGTTTTAAGCATATAACTCAGCAGTGAAAGCACGAAGGGTATTCACTGGACAATGAGATCTGAAATAATAACAAGTATAATTTATGTTCCTTCCTCCCAGAATCACAATGCAATGACCTAAGAGTGTAAACCCATTTCCTGAACTAAACCTTTGAGAATTTCATGCGTAACACTTGTTCGATGATCAAATGACACCTAGAAAATTTAAACTTTTAAGTAACGTACAAAATTTCAAATGCTCCTTATATGCGCGAATAATTAAATAAAATTTGTAACAGCAGTGCTTAAGAAAGTTTTCACTTTTTCAAATCGTAACATAACCTAGATCTGTTATGTTATTAAATAACAACAATGATTTGTCCTTATGCTTCCTGTTGTAAATAGAACACATCGAGAAAAGAATCATTCTTGTACCATTTAAAGTAATCTGCTAAATAGTGACATTATTTAGTTATTATAGTGGAGTTTTATTCGATTTATAATGTTATTATTTGAATCCACATTCTTCTAGTGGATTTTGTTATTAATGACGATCAGCAAAATGTTTACGTTTGATCTTAAACAAACTAATTACCTGAACTTATAGCTCAAATAAATTTGTGAAAAGTTGCTTAAACTTAAGGTCTTTGATCACAATAAGATTTTTATGAGTTTGTCTATTTATTTTAAGTAATTAATCGTTACATCAACCCCTATGTAGCGGCAGGTTTTAATGGTGCTAGGAATCTAGTATTGGGAGAATAGCATGCAACTTCTTCTGAAAAACCTCGCACAATATTTTCAAATTAAGTCAAAGGTGCCTACGGTTTGGTCTCAATATGTTGAAGCAAGAAACATCGGAAATTGATTATCAAAAGGAAGCCTAGACGAATTTAGACCTAAACAATGAAGTAACTTCTGGAATTTTGATTAATGAAAACATAGAGAATTCTATTAGATAACATACATGAGAAATCAGAATTATAATATTCGTGTGGAAGGATGGAGACAATTTTATGTATCTTCTATCTGGATTTATAGAATCTAGATGAAAATCTACGATTTGAATTTGAACTGCTTACTGCCATGCAACAGTTTAAAAAACAAAAACATTTAAAGAAAAGAACTCAAGCACTACACATTTTCTCCAGAAGAATGTTACTTATAAACTTTACTACTGTACTTAAGCCTTCAAGTTTTTAAAACAAGTTTCTGATATATTTTCTTTGAGAAATATGTATATAATTACGTATCTATGTTCAGATTATTACACCCGGAAACACAAGTCCCGGAGCTACTCAGGGATACTACCTCTGGCACATGATGGGCCCAGCACACAGATCGGTGAATCCATGGAATGCCAAGATGTTCGTTTCATTCAACGAAAAAAGTAACTAACTGCTCACTTAGTGGTTACCTTTGAACCATCTCACAGCAAACACGCCACAGTCAGGCTTAACAGGAAATGTTTTTAATCTACGAAATACATTATGAGGTTGACTATATAAAAAAATCATCTGACGAAAGTAAGTAAATTAAAAAATCTATTCTTACTAAGGCAAATGCCATGTCTATGCTTACCACACATACCGATTGATATGATCTAAATATAAATGTCATCTGTCTTTCAGGGTTTACGTTTCTGGTCTTTTTCCTATTTCCTCTTCACTTCACAACATTGACTGAACTGATAGATTGCAGCTTGTCTAGATAAGTATCACCTTGATAGCTACACTACTGATGTACATTTACATTCTAAATATTTTTTGGGAGTAGGCAATAGGCCCTTCCTTCCCTTTCCAGTATTCTTGACTCCCCTAAACTGTGTCTACCCAAAATATAAATCCTGAAGACCCTCTTGTACTTACTGTACTTAAAACTTAATTTAAACAACACATTAAATATGAACAATATTAATAACAATGAATACCTCATTAAAAACAAAAATTTCAACATTTACAGGGTCGCACCCAAAAGTGGTAGGACTGATTTTCTCTGGCACGAATGGAGCGATGGAGGGGGTCTGCCAGGCAGGGTAAGGTGGAGGGGGGCTCTTAGCAACAGACCGATACCAACCTCATTCACCTGCGGGCTGTCGTTGAGTCACAACACCGTTTTTATTGAAGCAAGTTATTTGTCCGCATCGAAAAACAAAATGAATCCGAAATTAGAGCAACGTTATTCCGTGAAGTTTTGTGCGAAACTCGGGAAGACGGCAACTGAGATCCTCGATATCATCAAGCAGGCTCATGGGGACACTGCCTTAAGCCGTTCCACAGTATTTGAGTGGCACAAGTTGTTTAAAGAGGGTAGGGGAGCTCGTTGAAAATGACCATCGCTCCGGACGGCAGTTGACGGCAAGAGCCGACACGAATGTGGACACTGCTGAACACAGACCGACGCTTAACTAGTGAAGAAATTGCAGACCAGTTGGGTCAAGGAGCATACTTTGAAGATTATTAAGTCGATGTAAGTATATCGTCAATAAAATTCTTGTAAAAAAATCAGTCCTACCACTTTTGGGTGCGACCCTGTATTTCAGATTGCTTACTAATACTTTTTTTACTGAAAAATATACATCGTCTTTAAGTAGAAAAATAATAAAAATTGTGCACAGTAGAACACACCTACAAATGTCAGCTACATAAATGGTACTAACAATACAACTCAACAACAATTAGGTACTGACTCGCTTAACATTTCCACATAGCATCTTTCTACTCGAATGTAATATTGAGAACTCTATTTGAATCTTCTAAAAAAACTCAATATGAACAGAGGTTCATAATAAAAAATTTAACCCTAAAAATGTCTCATTCATTTTAATTTTAAATACTAATACAGTTAAAATAACAATCTGTCATATCTATCTTTAATACAAGAGCCAACTACAGTAAGAAACAAGTAATACAATTTTTTTTTAGATCAATTCCTACTTAAATCAACAAAGAAAAATTTCATTTTAGTTTCTTTTTATTTTATAATTACAATTAATATCAATATGTATATACACATGTCAGAAAAACAATATTAAGTGGCAAAATAGAAGGCAAATTTACTTGCAATTTTCCATCATCGTTTGTATGTATGATGTTCGACTATTATTTTTGTTTGTTACTATTTATATGCATTCTTTTATTGTAGCTTACATTGTGTTGTAATTTCTTTTCGCTTTCCTTTCTATTGTCTATTTGTGAAGTAAGGTTCAATAACGTTAATCAAGTTTGCGGAATTCATTCTTTTCCTTCATTTTTAATCCTAGAGCATTATTTACGATATAGTGTGGTAGCCATGGCCACAATCTAAGCTTGTCCAATGGATGTTTTGACAACACCCTGATGGAAGCAAAAGAAAATCTCATGTATATCTTTGAGAATTAGATTTCTAGCTATGGGAAAGTTGGCGCATTACCAAAGTGCTAGACTGTAACATGAAGATACTTGCTTTCGAATCCGACCTAAACTCGCCATTTTTTTTTACTTTAATTATTAAATCAATATTTTAAAAACTGTATTAATATGAATTTTCATCCCCTATAGGTTAAAAAAAAATTTATTTAAACTTAATTGGACGATTGAAAATGTTATTTTATTATTGATTGAAAATGTGTACAAGATATATATAAAAAAGGTTTGAACTAATAGAACGAATTGAAAAAGAGTTGAAAACACTGAAAGATAGAACTTTAGACAAATTTAGCAGTACAAAAACATATACATCTTTAATAAGTGCACTAATATCAACATATATTTAATGAATCCTTCCTCACTTTACTCTAGGTATACAGCACTAATTTTATACACCTTAGAACATGCAGTTTCTTCACAGAGCCTAGGCTAACCTCCACCATCCATATCTAGCTTTATTTCCATAAAAGTAACTAAATTTAAACTGATCAAAACTAACACTTCCATGTCCTTTCTAACGTTACAGAACCTACAATCTAACCTCCACCACTTGAAACTTGAAATTACAGAATCCAATTCATAATTGTATTTTGCACTGTCACTAAACAGAGCCTAAAGTAACCTTCACCAACTACTCAACTTTTCTTTTAAACTAACCAAACCTTAATAACTTGCACAGTTTCAAACAACCTAACTTTCCCAGCTCGCACCTTATTCCAGCTTTACTGAGCCTAATGCAAGCGAAGTTGCGCAATTATACTTTAAAACTCCTTACTGTACTTACACGTAAATATAGAATGACTCTTACTGTTGTTTGTTGTATTCAGCCTTTCTTCAGACGTTGAACGAGACTCGCTGATCCTCTGCTGTTGTCTCAACATGATCAGTCGAAAACTCAGATAGTCGACCAACGAGTCTAGGCCTAAATTGTGCTCATTTAGAAACTCTCGTACCCATCTGCACAATTTACAGACAAAATAAAATATCTTTTATAGAGTTAGATAGATATAGATAATAGTGGACATTATTCGTAATATCAGCATTTTATTCTTCTGAATCAACTATAATGGGCTTCTAATAAAATGTTACAAATAATTATTATGTTTCCCTTACCTATTCCTCCCCCCTAAAGGCCAAGCATCCCAAGATTTTTTAAATTTTTGAACAAAATCTTTCAAAGAACATTATCATTCTAGAGAAGTAATATAAACAATTTTTTTTTTAAAGTAAATTCCTACTGAAGTCAACAAAGAAAAACTTTATTTTAGTTACTTTATATTGCATAATTACAATGAATATAATTAAAGTATCATAACCTATGGGTTAAAACAGCTTTTTTACCACATAACCTATAATATACAATCAGCTGTTTTATTAAATCATATGTTACCACTTATTTTAAGCCAAATGGGATGAAATAAACATAATGCATACCTCGACTATTTTGTGTTGTTTTTTAAACGTATTAACAATAAGTGTCATCTATCAGAGGTTTTAAATAATGTGTTTGAACTTCAGTAAATGAATAAAAAGTATTTTAATCAGGATTGTATCTTGAAAAATATTTTGGGGAGAGCTGGTGTGAGGGGAGAAAAGGGTATTTTCCCCCGTATGGAAAATATTGAGGAGATATAATAGATATATTGTAAACTCTAAGGGTCTTCTATCCGAGGGAAATAGTTATAGGCCTGCTATGTAATATTACACACGAATTATTTAGCCCCATTCATCATATATTTACAATGTAAACAACCTATTTATTGCATTGTGGGTGGCCCTATTTATTAATGATTACAGTATGGGATTATAGTGAATAAAATGGGTTTGTAAACATATTCTACTGATTATTAAGTAGATTTAAATCGTGGACGAACGCATACATCGGAAATGACATTTTAGTTTAGATTTATAGTGTTATTTTATAGTTTAAAAACTTCCACTTTTCCATATTTTGGGAGGGGCTTGAGCCCCAAAGCTCCTCCCCTTAAATCCGCCACTGATATAAATATATATATAAGGAGAGTGTAAACTAATAGAAAGAATTGAAAAATGGATTATATATAATCCTGAAATTAAAAATTACACTAAATTCTGTACATTTCATCTTAAAGAAAGTACTGTATTCAATAGTAGCAGTTACCTTATCTTCAGATAAAAATTATAAAGTTCTCTCTTCATTAACACTGTTAACAAATAGAGGTTTTTTATAATGGTGGTAAACTAAGTTTATTTACAATAATTTAGTTTTCTATTTTGTAACAACTTGTAGAAGCAGGTTAGATTACATGAATCTGTAATGCTTTTAGGTTATCTAATAACCTAATCCTAACTCATGTCTGGTTAATTCAATATGAACTAGGTCATGGACATAGCAATGTGACTAACAGATAACAAGGAAGTCCTTTATTAAAAAAAAAAAAAGCTTCACAACAATGAAGCCACCCAGTTTTCATTTGTGTGTCTATTAACTAGTGAATTTTTTATTATTTTCATAAATTCTGACCATATATTTTTTTTAAGCTTACATGCACTAACTCTTAAACAGATAACAAGTAAATCACACTAACTACACTGAAGTAGTTTGGTTTCTTTTTCAATTTGTACTATTAATCAAACTCTCCCTATACAGTGCAATCTCGGCAATATGAACTTCAATACAAGATCCTGTTATGTATTTTGAATCATTTTACAATAATTAAAATAAAAAATATTATTATTAAATAATTAAAAAAAATAAAAATATGCAAAAAAAACTAAAGGAAAATAGTTATGTGCGCCTTCATATTGTTGAATCTTTTTTTCAGCATTTTTCCCTAGTACATACGTAGGTACTTTCTGTAATCCAAACTTTTCAGTAATCCAAACCACCCCTGCAGTGATTAGTTAGGATTGCCGACAATGCACCGTATATATCATGTCCAAATTTTCAAACGCTATTAGAATACTTTTTTTCATCCACAAAAGTTCAAATACATTTTTTTAAACTTTTAGTGGATGACACTTGATATTAACAGTTTTTTTTTCAAATATTAATGAATTGAATTTATTGAATTAATTTTAGTTTTATTTGGGAGAAAAACTTTTCACGAAAGGGGCAAGGTATGCAATATATTTACTCAGTCCCATTTGGCATAAAATAGGTGATAGCTTATGATTTCATAAAACAGATGATATAATGTTACAGGTTATGCGGTAGAACAGATGTTTCAAAGCAAAAGTTATGTTATTTTATTTATATAATTGTAACTACTTAATAAAAAGTAAATAAAGTAAATTTTTTCTTTGTTGGCGTAAGTATGAATTGACTAAATAATTTTTGTCACTGGTTCAATAATAAGAAGATGCATTTGTGTATTGTTCTTCAACATACAGCAACTATACTGTACTTTAAATACCTGTGTTCATGGACATACACACACAAGTTTCAAAAAAAAAATTTAGGCTAGTTCAGAAAATCTACTGGGGTAAAGATGGAAGAAAAAATTAGATTAAAGCTAAAATTAAGATAAAGACCTTCATATTTAAGGAGTGTAACAAATTGAATCCGGAAATACTATATTTTTATATTTCGGAGTCTCTAAATAGGAATTCTAATTAAATGCAATTATTTATTTTGTATTAATTACATAACAACTATCAAGTAATGACATAAATTGTTTAATCATTCTGATATACATTTGTTTTTAATTGGTGTATACTATTGCATTTTAGTTTTTGTAGCAGTACTTCAACTTTCTAAATTAATTTCGCACTGACCATGGAGGCATAACAACGTTAACAAAATGTATCCTGCTTATACTTACTCTATATGATTTGTCCTCAATGATATTTCCAGATCTTTCAATACTTGTGTAGAAGTAGCATCACCAACAATTTTTCGTTTCTGAAACATGCAAGGAAAACATTATTCGTTTTGTTTGGTAAAATTACTTAAAATCTATATTGTTGCCCTTAAAATGTGTTTTTTTTTTATCTCGAAAATATATTATACAGTTTTAACACAGTAGATTAAAACAAAAACAATTTATACTAAAAAAAACTTCCACAAAAAAAACATGATTGAATAAGGAATTATGTCCTTAGAACTACATATTCAAGTATGTTTTTCTGCCTCTCCTAACATTACAATATTTTTGCTTGTTTTTTGTGCTTCAGAATGATTCCATTTTCAAAACTTAAATAGTACTGTTTGGAAAACTATTGAGTTCGTCTTTTATGTTAACAAAAATAAAGACAAAAATGTATTAGATTATACAAATATTTCTAACAGAAGTGAAGATAAGTATATAAAGAATTTGCCCTAAGAAATACTTTATGTTTGGGCACTCTAGCAACAATATTCTCTGGTTGTGGTCAGAAATTTGAAAAATGCCTAATTGTACATATTTTAAATGTAGTTCTAGATGAAAATGAAAGGAATATGTTTTCATACTATAGGCAGGATGAAGGATAAAATTTAAGTGAAAAATAAGTTAACTTAAAAATGCCTTAAATTTATTGCACACAGTTATAGATGGAGTAAATTTTTTAAAGTATGTACAGTTTTTTCAAGGTCATTAAAACACATTAATTTCGAAGCTTTAACTGTAAAAATTTACTGAATATTACAGTTTTCATGGATAAAAAAATTCACAAAAAAACAGTACTATAAAGCGATGACAAAATGAAATAAAAATAAAACGGATTAAAACTTGAAATTAAAAATCACACAACATTCAATACTGACTGCTTCATTTTCAAATACAAATTATAACGTTCTCGTATGATTATTTGTTACAATACTGTTAATAAATAAATGTTTTTGATAATGCATATTAATACGCACACACACACACACACAACAAACATTAAAACAACTGAAAATATACAAATACAAGAATCATTTATTAATTTATATTATTTTAAGCTTTTTGTTGGAAAACAGTTCCAACATTATCAGGAATGAATAAAGCAAGTCATACAACATATGCTTATGTTTTTGTCATACATATGTCAAATAACTTCCATTATTCATGTGTGATGATTGAACAATTAAAATGATTAAATAATTAAACTCAAGCTTAAATAGAGGTTCAGCTTCGTAAATGAAACAATGGTTTTGATACACGTCAGCAAGTAAGTACGAAAGTATTAATTTAGTTACGAGATAATTACTTATATTTTAACCAGTGAATTCAAGATGATTACAACAAGCAACTACAATAAATAATTCTTGTATTTGTATATCCTCAGTTGATTACATACAGTTACATATATACAGTTACACACACACACACACACACTATATATATATATATATATATATATATTAGGGATGGGCCGATTCCTAAAATTTTCGATTCCGATTCCGATTCCGATTCTAAAATTTTCCGTTCGATTCTCGATTCTTTAGTCGATTCTCGATTCTTTCAAGTTATATTAGCTTACATTCTAGTTCTCTAATAATTAATTTAGTTAACATCTTGGTCATATGGCAAAACCTTTTAAAAGTTCTGTTTTAATGTAATAGGCTACACAAAACCTTCAACCTTGATTTCTCAATAGGAATTTTTAAAAGCATAAAAACATATCAGAATAAAGTAATGACTTATTTTAAAGTTAAGAATGTGAACTTTACTTATTTTATGATGTTTGAAAAAATTCCTAAGCCTATTTACATTGTCTCCCAAACAAAACAAAAATTAAAAACAAACGAACAACATAAAAAGTAAAAAATTAATACAAATAGGATAGTTTTTAATATTTAAAAGTCTGGCAGGTAATGTACATTTCTGTTCAAAAACACAAGCATTCGAACACGTTGTGGGTCAAGCTAGTTTCATTGCTAGTCACATATAGCTCCTGAAGTTGAGAAAGGTTTTTCAGAAAACACTGTCGCGAGTGGGCAGACAGGTATTTTATTGTCATTGCATTTAAATGAGGGTATTTGGCACTTTGTACTGCCAAATACTTCCCAACATCACGATCTGGACTGGCTAATGGTTCCCCCAGATAATTGTTTACTTCTTCTTCTATTGTCAATTCCCCTGGGGTACCTTCTTCCCCAACATTCTGGATTAGTGGGGCATACCTTCTCCACATCTGGTGGGACCTTTTTTTCTGCAGGTGTCTGGAACAAGTACAACTGATTCAGGCCTATTTTGTATTTATTACTCAATCCCAGTTGATTTTTAACCGACTATCACTTGTAGGTCCTGTGTCTGAGGATAAAGTTTCTTCAAGTATAGATCTTTTTTGTTGATAAATTTGGGCAAAATGAATGTTGTTTAAGTGCTTTTTCATATTTGATATATTATGTGGTTTTCCACCGTCAGTTTCTGTTAACCGTCATCGAATTGACGCGACGGCCAGTACCCTGAACCGAATACCGCCAGGCCTCTTAACGCTTTATGTTTATTAGTACTACTCAGCTGGTGTTGCTACTTTTGGAAAAATTAAGGCACAGTATTTAACAACAAGCTTTACACTATTTACAGATGTATTTACGATGGTTTTTGTTTGATAGATAAACGCCGACGGGATTAAAACATGATGTTATTCTAAGAGCTTTTTGTCCGTGGTTACGGGCCGACACACATATTTGTTATAACGTACTGTAATGATTTTCACTACTGTTTTCAAAATTTCACAAAACCTTAAAGTAAGTCGGAAATATTGACTAAACATTTAGTTGTAAAATAATCCTTAAAAACGGACTTTGCGAAAGTTAAGTACAAACATTGATACACTTAGATAAACTCATCCTTACTAGGAAGTAAATTATAACGTAAATTCCTTAACAAGTAAATTATTTGGTGTTAAAACTTTTACTTAATATGAATCTTGGATAGTATTTACTGGACCTGTAGCATTACTTGAGAGAGAATATATTACACTTTAGTTCTATATTCAAAATATTTATAAACTCACTAATCAATCACATGTGACACGTTTACGTGTCTTAGTGATAGGCGCCAAAACACTTTTATCACCAGTCAGTTTATTATTTGGGTAGCCGGGACATGAAATTATGGTTTTGTTGTTTCTTGCTAACACAAAACACAAAAAATATCAAAATAGTGTTGCACAGATAATAAAATTTAATTAAATCAAAAACAATGTCGGGTAAATTGGTCCGACGGAGTTTATTTACGTTTCATTTACGGTAGGAAAAAACTATGTTGGGCCAGTTGGTCCGACACGTATTTTTATAAATATTCGGAATCGTGTGGAATCGAAATCGACACTTTTATGATGAAGAATCGAGTATCGACAATTCCTCGATACCACCTAGAATCGACGATTCCTGGAATCGAGAATCGGAATCGGCCCATCCCTAATATATATACATACATATATATATATATATATATATATATATATATATATATATATATATATAAATTATGATTAAAAATATTTCAAATAAAAAATATTTTTAATTTATATATTATTCATCTACAGAATAATAATTTTTATTCATTAACTATATTACAAGAAAACGTATCACCATATTAAATAAATATATATAACACAACTGAGGTTATTCAAATACAAGATTGTATTATTCTTTCCTGAGATGTTGGTACTGTTTATCAACAAAAAGCTTTGAATAAAAATTAATAAATAATTCTAATAACCTCAGTTGTTTCTTTATTATTATACCAGAAATCATAAGCGTGCGTGCGTGTGCATGTGCGTGTGTATGTGTATGTGTGTGTGTTTAATTATGTATATATAATTATTAAATCTATTTAAAAAAGATAATAAAACACGGTTTTTAAACAAATCTATATCTTTCTGCCTTGCCTAGATCATGACTAATACAGTCACAGCCTTGATTCTCAATTAAGATGTTAAAGGATAAAATTTGTGAAGTACCTATTGCATCATCCAATGACGTAGTTATAAATGAATAATTCATTCAAGAGAATGGATATCCTACAGAGACAACTTAAATATCTCAACCAGCAGGTGTTTTAATCACAGATGGCTATTGTAAAAAACGTATCCACACTTTATACATATTACTTGTTTTAAAACTCTGTGTATATTTTATTAATCTGTGACAGATAGTTTCTCTTAAGAGCATAGACTGTTAGAAGTCCTACTTATTTTTAAATTCCTTCTATTAGCTCACACTCTCCTGATATATATCTTGTACAAATTCTCAATTATTAATAAAATACGTTTTATTCGTCCAATTAAGTTCAAATACACTTCTTTTAAACCTTTAATGGATAACAATTGATGTTAATAAAGTTGTTTCAAATATTTATTCAATACTTCAAATATAAAAATTTAAGGATTTATTCTGATTTGAACTATAAATCTTCATGTTCAATGCCTTGCGCGCTTTGGCACTGCGCCAAATTTCCTATACCAAGAAATTAAATTTCTCAAAGACATATGAATTTTTATCCCCCATCTGGTTGCCATCAAAACCTCTATTGTACAACCTTAAACTGTTGCCATGGTTACTACAACATAAATAAACAAACTGGAAAAAAGCAAACAATGTTAACAATTTTCTTTCTTAACCTCAGTAGGAATTTACTTTTTAAAAAAAATTTATAATACTTTTACTATTTATTAGGAATATACTGTGGTTGAATTTAATAATAAATACACAAAAACCTCTTAACCACAAACTTTCTTTAATTTACCCTTTAGGGTAAATTAAAGAAAGTTTGTGGTTAAGAGGTTTTTGTGTATTTATTATTTATAATACTTCTTTATCATTAAGTACAAATTCTAGCATCATATCATTGTTGCAACTATCTCCCAACTATAGTTCCAAATAGTTGTCTTAACCATATGTTCTGTGAGAATTGGCTTTATATACGTGGCTACTTTGATGTAATGGATAGGATAGGCACACCCTTAGGACTCTAAGGTTAGTCAGATTAAGAATACATCTATGCTACATTACAGGTAAAATCCTTCCTGAGATACACCTATTTAGAAGCTTGATTACTCTTTATTCTTCAATAATCGAATCTATATTCACAATACTTTTCATACACTGTATGACCAAACAAGAGTATTCATCATTTCCTACTTACGTTAAAAAACAAAAATTATATATTATGGTTACTTGTTATTAAGTAATTAAAATTAATATAAATAAATTACAAAAAAGATGTGTTAAAACCACTGTTCTACCACATAACCTATAACATAAAATCAGCTGTTTAATGAAATCATATGTTATCCCTTATTTTAATGGAAGAAGAAACTATATTGCATACCTTGCACCTTCATGAAGTTTTTTTCTCATACAAAATTAAAACTAATTAATTAATATTTGAAAAAATGTATTAACGTCAAGTGTCATCCACTTTGTACATACAAATGAAATTTGGCTACTCATGGTATCAATAATGGACAAAGATTTCCTCAAATAGGAGATAAGGAATTAATTAAAGAAATGAACAAAGACTAAAAATGTCTATGTAGGAAACAATAGAAATTTAAACATAAAGTGGAAGACAAATTAATGAATGAACAAATTCAAGTGAAATCAAATCACCAAACTATTTACAAGGTCATTGATGTCATGGCGAAAATTACATGGAAGTATAAATACCAATAAACATATGTTTAAGTTGTAGTAAATATGATTTAATTTTTCTAAAAATTTGTTTACATCATTGTTTTACCTGAAGATGCTAATACTTATTTTATTGGCTAAAAGTTTTGAAAAATATATAAATTAAAACTATTCATGTTTTTGAAATAATTTTATTTATTTATTTTGGTACAACTGAGGTTATTCAAATACAAGAATTATTTATTAATTCATACAAGAGGTGTTTTCTTGACCTCTACATTTATAATAGCTGAAATGCATTTCCCAAATAAAAAAACAATTCGTAAATTATTGTTGCAAATTGTCAAGTGGAAATGTAGACTGGGATTAAAACTATCAAAAACAGTTTTTCCTTTTCCTAAAGTAGTGAATTAAAGTAATTCCGCTTACATTAATTCATGCAAATTGTTTGCCCTTATGTCCTTTACAAGTTAATCAAACAGCATGAGGCATACAATAGATAAGTGTGGTGTAAATTATCTTTCATGAAAGCAGTTATCAGTTACATGAATGCAATAATAAACCTAATGAGCTGAATGAACAGTTACCAATAAATCTGGTGAAATACATTTAGAAAATTCCCTGCGTTTAAGGGCTTAAATGCTCAACCCTTAACATATGGAAAGACAATGTCTCTAACCATTAAGAAAGGCAAATCTGTTATTTAAAGCAATTTCCCGTGGCTAGATTCATAGAGTTACTTTTCATTCAAAAATTAAAAGATCCTCTCTGAACACATTTTTTTAACTTCTGAGCTAAAAATATTGTTACAACTGAAAAATCTCTTAAAGTTCAACAACAGGCAGACTAACACTTTGCATTAAGTTTTTAAAGCAAATTCTCATGACTATATAGAACAATTTTCTAAAGAAATTCAAAATACCTTGTCTATACAAAATTTTAAAATTGTAAAATAAAAAAACTCTCATAATTAATGCAAAATCTCATAAACTTCAACAAAAAACACAGCCTGATTGTGTTATTCCGTAAAAATATTAAAAAACCATATCCTAAATGAAAATTTCCCACTGCTAGATTGACAAAAAGTAAAAACGTTTTGTAAAAAATTTAAAATGTCCTATCTATAGAAATGTTTAAATGATAAAATGAAAGAAACTCTTGTTACAAAATCTCATTATGTTCAACAAAAAAAAAAAACAGCTTGAGTTTTTGTATTAAAATATTTTTAAAATCCTTTTTTTCAAAGAACGTTTTCGTAAATATATTGACAGAATGTAGACAAGTTTTTAAAAACTCAAAAGATTCAATAAATACGAATTTTTAAAAAATCTAAAATAAAAAAAAATTATAAATGCAAAATTTTTAACAAAGTTCAACTAGAAAAACAGGTTGTGTTCTTGCCTTGAAACAACAGAAAAAATCCCTTTTTTTAAAGCTATTTCCAGTGACTAGATTGAATATAGAAACATTTCCATAAGAAATTTAAAACATCACACACACACACACTTATATAAACTCAAATTTCTAAAACGAAACAATTTCTTTCTCCTTTTCTCTTTCTCTGCCTATATATACATACACAAATTTCCTAAAAAAAATCTAAAATGAAAAAACTCTAGTAAATAATTACAAAACCTCGTATAGTCGAACTAGCTAAAACAGTCAAATTGCGTATTTGCCTTAAAATAATAAAAATCATTTTCAAAGCAATTATTATATTGACATAATGTAGAAGCTTATTTTTATGATAAAAGCGCCTCAATTGAAAAATTTTGTTTTTAAATTTTAAAACAAAAAAAAACACAATAGATGCAAAATCCATAATACGTATTTTCACCATTTATCACTTTCTTTACAATAACTTATCCAATAGATCAAAAATATCCCTCATTGGTAACTCTGAAGTAATTTGTGATACCCATAGAAATTAATATACATGTATTTATAATTTCTATTTACTCCTAATTCCATGATGAGGGGGAATCGTTCTGAAGGATATTCAAGTACAGGGACCGCATTGTAATGTTTAAAAAACAACACACTTATATTTCTTTTATATTTGTGCAGCAAATATTCCATTTCTATTATAATTGCGTCCATCTGAATGTTATCGCCGCACAAATGGGTTCTTAATGGGCCGCGTCTACTTGATAAGACGTGCGCCAGGCCTACTCGTGGAACAATAAGAATTATACCAATGTCAACAGTTTCCAAGCCTGCCAACGAACTTTGTACCCATCTTTTTGCTAACCTGAGCCTCGGAATGCGGGCGTTTGCTGACATATGAGAAGTCCAATAACGTGCAAAGAATCTGGATGCCAACAGAAGTTTAAAATATTTTAAAACATAAACTGTCTCTCTTACGCTACAATCGATTATCGTTTGCTTGTTTATCAAATAAGGACGTATTTGAAACAATTATACAAGTAAAAACTCTGGGCATGGCTGTTTTGCAGGGAAGAAAAATCATCTGATCCCTCGTGTTCCCCAACTATATCAAATGATAACGTATGATTTCATAAAACAGCTGATTTCATACAACAGCTGATTTCATGTTATAGGTTATGTGGTAAAACAGTTGTTCTAACACTTACTTTATCATAATTTGTTTAATTACTTACTATAATTAACTCAATATAATGAAAATAAACTATATATTTTTATATTTTGAAACGTTAACTTATTTTGCGCTTTTGACACTTCAGTCTCTATCTAAATACCTTCTATTAGCTCACACTCTCCTGATATATATCTTGTACAAATTTTTAATCATTAATAAAATACGTTTTTATTTATCCAATCAGTTCAAATGATTTTTTTGTAACCTGTAGTGGATGACAATTGATGTTAATAAAGATTTTACAAATATTTATTCAATAATTAAATTATAAAAACTTGAGGGTCATCCGGATTGGAACTAAATGTCCATATTTAAAGCCTAGCACGCTTTGTCATTACGCCAACTTTCTAATACCAATAAATGAATTTCTCAAAGACGTATAATAATGTTTTCCTCCCCATCCGATTTTCGACGAAACCTCCATTGTACAACCTTAAATTATACCTATTGTTACCACACATCATCATAAATACCCTGGCATTTAAAATGAATGAAAAGAATAAAATAAACAAACTAGATCGAACCTTGCTTCACAAATGGACAATGTAAAAGAAAAATGAAAAGAAACTACAACATAATGCAAGCGACGAAAAAAAAGAAAGAGTATAAACTGTAAGAAACAAAAATAATAGTCCAACACCATACATAGAAAGGAAAATGGAAAATTCCAAGGACATTCACTTTCTATTTTACCACTAAATAGTGTTATTCTGCCCTATGTATAGGCCTATACATATTTATATAAATAAAAATTTAATGAGCACTGTGGACTAATGCTTTATGTAAATAAATAAAACCCACTTACCACAATACAAAAATCTTTATTTTACTACAATTACTTTTTCTACAATTCGATTACATGGTAATTCTCTTCAGAAGTATTTCTACCATATAATCGAAATGCACATAAAGTAATTGTAGTAAAATAAAGATTTTTGTATTGTGGTAAGTGGGTTTTATTTATTTAGATAAAAAAAATATTTATATTTTATTTGGAAAATAAAGAGAAACTAAAATAAAATATTCTTTGTTGACTAAAGTAGGAACTGATTTTTTTTTTTTTTTATTTCTTGTTTTTACAATGTTTAGTTATCAAATACGCTGCTGGGAACTGGTATATCAAGATTCAGCGGCTGTAAACAAGGGAACGTAATTCTGAATGCGACGGATGCTGAGGTATAGGTTTCTTACAACTTAGTTGCGCACCGAATCTTGAAATAAGTCTGCTTAGGGATGAAGGAAGGGGTGGAGCTATAAATAGAAGCCGTCACACTCCAAAACTCGCGGGTACCAAAGCTAAAAATAAATACGTCACATTAGTCTACTCTACACACTCAAAGTAAAAACTTATCGAGATTATTAAAGTAATAACAAATGCATAAACTAAACGTCGGGGGCTAACTAACCAGACGATTCGACAAGTGTTAAAAACGGTTGGCCAGACCTCGATTATTTATTTAGAGATATTATAGACGCTCCCAGTAATTTTAAATATCGCAAATTATAAACAGAGGTTATAACTTAACGCCATAAAAATAACCCACTCATATACAGTAGGTTGTCGAAATTCCGAATCCCGATTTTTCGAGCTTCCGTTAATTTCAAGCCTATTTCTATGTAAGAATATTTCATCTATTTGAAAGGAAGTTCAAATTATTTACTGTTAGGCAATGCCCCTAAGGATCTCAACTGTGCTCTGATGATTTCCGTGCTTATCTTCCCACAAATGTTACGAGCCTAATCCAGCTGAAAGATCAGCGTGCTCTTGAATGTATGGACAAGATACAGACGTTTTACAATCTGTCTTCCGACTGAAGGGGAAGGAAACATTGTAGGCTTTCTAAAACAAAATACGGTTAAGGAAGTTGTGCACTGTATAGCCGAATCATAGAACATAATGAAAAAAGAAATATTAAGTAAGTTATGGAATATAGTCCTGGGGCATAATAAAACTGTTGATTGTGTCACAGATCCACAAGAACAAAGAGATTTTATATTTCTTATTAAGGCAGTTGTGAAAATGTCGATGATACGGACGTACGTCAATGGGTGAGTAAGGACGAACGTAAGTAACGATAACACATGCTACGACTACGGAAATGGTACAAGAAACTACTGAAGGCAGCGAGGACGAGAATAAAGAAGGTTCGACCGAGACAGTAACAAGAAGGGAAAATTAGTCACGTTGAAGTAACGATAACACATGCTACGACTACGGAAATGGTACAAGAAACTACTGAAGGCAGCGAGGACGAGAATAAAGAAGGTTCGACCGAGACAGTAACAAGAAGGGAAAATTAGTCACGTTGAAGTAACGATAACACATGCTACGACTACTGAAATGGTACAAGAAACTACTGAAGGCAGCGAGGACGAGAATAAAGAAGGTTCGACCGAGACAGTAACAAGAAGGGAAAATTAGTCACGTTGAAGTAACGATAACACATGCTACGACTACTGAAATGGTACAAGAAACTACTGAAGGCAGCGAGGACGAGAATAAAGAAGGTTCGACCGAGACAGTAACAAGAAGGGAAAATTAGTCACGTTGAAGTAACGATAACACATGCTACGACTACTGAAATGGTACAAGAAACTACTGAAGGCAGCGAGGACGAGAATAAAGAAGGTTCGACCGAGACAGTAACAAGAAGGGAAAATTAGTCACGTTGAAGTAACGATAACACATGCTACGACTACTGAAATGGTACAAGAAACTACTGAAGGCAGCGAGGACGAGAATAAAGAAGGTTCGACCGAGACAGTAACAAGAAGGGAAAATTAGTCACGTTGAAGTAACGATAACACATGCTACGACTACTGAAATGGTACAAGAAACTACTGAAGGCAGCGAGGACGAGAATAAAGAAGGTTCGACCGAGACAGTAACAAGAAGGGAAAATTAGTCACGTTGAAGTAACGATAACACATGCTACGACTACTGAAATGGTACAAGAAACTACTGAAGGCAGCGAGGACGAGAATAAAGAAGGTTCGACCGAGACAGTAACAAGAAGGGAAAATTAGTCACGTTGAAGTAACGATAACACATGCTACGACTACTGAAATGGTACAAGAAACTACTGAAGGCAGCGAGGACGAGAATAAAGAAGGTTCGACCGAGACAGTAACAAGAAGGGAAAATTAGTCACGTTGAAGTAACGATAACACATGCTACGACTACTGAAATGGTACAAGAAACTACTGAAGGCAGCGAGGACGAGAATAAAGAAGGTTCGACCGAGACAGTAACAAGAAGGGAAAATTAGTCACGTTGAAGTAACGATAACACATGCTACGACTACTGAAATGGTACAAGAAACTACTGAAGGCAGCGAGGACGAGAATAAAGAAGGTTCGACCGAGACAGTAACAAGAAGGGAAAATTAGTCACGTTGAAGTAACGATAACACATGCTACGACTACTGAAATGGTACAAGAAACTACTGAAGGCAGCGAGGACGAGAATAAAGAAGGTTCGACCGAGACAGTAACAAGAAGGGAAAATTAGTCACGTTGAAGTAACGATAACACATGCTACGACTACTGAAATGGTACAAGAAACTACTGAAGGCAGCGAGGACGAGAATAAAGAAGGTTCGACCGAGACAGTAACAAGAAGGGAAAATTAGTCACATTGAAGTAACGATAACACATGCTACGACTACTGAAATGGTACAAGAAACTACTGAAGGCAGCGAGGACGAGAATAAAGAAGGTTCGACCGAGACAGTAACAAGAAGGGAAAATTAGTCACGTTGAAGTAACGATAACACATGCTACGACTACTGAAATGGTACAAGAAACTACTGAAGGCAGCGAGGACGAGAATAAAGAAGGTTCGACCGAGACAGTAACAAGAAGGGAAAATTAGTCACGTTGAAGTAACGATAACACATGCTACGACTACTGAAATGGTACAAGAAACTACTGAAGGCAGCGAGGACGAGAATAAAGAAGGTTCAACCGAGACAGTAACAAGAAGGGAAAATTAGTCACGTTGAAGTAACGATAACACATGCTACGACTACTGAAATGGTACAAGAAACTACTGAAGGCAGCGAGGACGAGAATAAAGAAGGTTCGACCGAGACAGTAACAAGAAGGGAAAATTAGTCACGTTGAAGTAACGATAACACATGCTACGACTACTGAAATGGTACAAGAAACTACTGAAGGCAGCGAGGACGAGAATAAAGAAGGTTCGACCGAGACAGTAACAAGAAGGGAAAATTAGTCACATTGAAGTAACAGCTGCCTTGGAAACTGCAATGCCCTATATAGAACAGAGAGACTCCACGCCAACAGATGTGCTTCTGCTGACATCAAGGCGACACCGCAGCTCAAAAACGATCTGCAGACGCAGAAAACACTTTATAACTATTTTTTTAATGTAGCAACCGTGATTAACAATGTATTCCAAAGTAACATTAGTATATGTAATTAAAACACAGGTCTATAAGGTCTTAACGTATCTGTGCATTTTTAATTATAGTGTTAGGGTTCATTAAAACTCCGACGTTTCTAATGGACAGAAACGTATTTCCGTGTAATCCGAGTTTTCGGTAATCCGCGGGGGTCTCGAACCTATCTACCTCGAGTTATGGAGACTCTACTGTATTTTAGAAACCAAGTCCACTGTAAAATAAAACCTATCCTAACCCTATCGGATAATTTGTTGCTAAAATGTAAAATATTCAGCCTGCATAAAAATTGAATGTAATATAAAACAGTAGTTTGTTTTATAAAGGGAAATTCAGTTCGTAAGCATCTGTTTGTGAGTTGAGGTTATGTTTCTATTTCCCCAAATGTTAACAACTATTTATGGTTTGCGACATTTCAAACAATTTTATTCTCGTTTATAATGATATCCTCCGAGATCTGAAATCCCCGGCAATAATAGAAGAAATAAAGAATATGGCCAAAATACATAAAAAAATACGTCACCTAAATCCAAGTACAGTGGCTCTTCAACTTCTCGATAACCTGTCCATGGTTCGAAGATTGAAGAGAACCAAACCATTTGAGTTAGTGTAGTGTTGTGTTGTGCTGTGCTGGTTCTAATACAATATGTATTGACAATGTTCAGACAAGAACTAATGAGTCAATGGGTACTTTAGTTATATCAGTATTTAAGTAAGATAATGCAAGAAAAGTTGGTCTAGTAGGACCAGTTTTAATAATAATAATAATTAAAATCTATTTTTGAGTAACACATATATAAAGAGAAATCGAAGTGGGTTTAAATATTGTAACGACTGCCGTTGAAACAATCTAGGACGTCTAAGCACGCCCAAGAACGCAAGGTTTGAGCTACCGCGCGGTTCTATTAGGGCGGCTCCTTAGAAAGCAAAGCTCAGGGGCTCTGGGTCCCTCCTGAGCAGCAAGGATTAAGAATGAATGAGAAGGGCAGCTCCTTAGAACGCAAAGCTCGGAAGCTCTGGGTCCCTCCTGAGCAGCGAGGATTAAGAATGAATGAGAAGAAGGGCGGTTCGTTAGAACGCAAAGCATGGAGGCTCTGGGTCCTCCTGAGCAGCAAGGATTAAGAATGAATGAGAAGAATAAAATAAACAAACAGGTTTAACGGTATCAAACCTCGTTTCACAAACGGACAATTTTAAACACAACACACGGACGGAAAAGAAACTACAACACAATGCAAGTGACAAAATAAAGGAAGCTGTATAAATAGTAACAAATAAAAATAATAGCCAACACCATATTGGCAACTGTGTAGAGAGGGATATGGAAATTTGCAAGGAAATTCGCTTTCTATTTTGCCACTTAATATTGTTATTTTTACATATGTATATAGATATTTATATTAGTTGTAATTATTATATAAAAAGTAACTCAAATAAAATTTGTCTTTGACTTAAAAAGTAATTGACTTGAATTTTTTTCAATGTTACTTGTTTACTTGATACAAATAAAAAGAAGCTAAATCGGTTAGACTTGGGAATAAACATGTTCTATATGACCTCCGTTCAATTTTAGGCACAATTTTCAACACTCGTACCCTTCTTAAAGGTATTGAATCATTTTGGTGAAGAGGGCTAGTTTCATGTTCTTTATACAAGTGGTTATTTTTCCTATAGTTTCACGTGAGGCATCACGGAAATCTTCTTCATTATTCCCCAGACGTAGGCAACAACAATCGACAGTCGGCTCAGCTGATCGAGAAGCCAGTACAGCTGATTCAGTTTCAGTACTCTTTATTTTGGCGCATACTGTATAATTTAATTTATTGCTATTGAACTATACGGCAATGGGCATAACTTATTAGTAATAAAACCAGATATAAGAATCACAAGTTACAATATACAGTAATCAAATATACGATATTTCTGACTATGTAGAAAGTTATTGGAATGCTTTTAAATATAACCTCCAAATAACCTCTAAACAGAGACGAAAGTAGTTGCTACCGTTAAACTGCCGCCAAGCTTATATTTTCAGAATAATTCGTTCATATGCTCTATTTTACGTAAAAAAGCTAATGTAGAGGGGAAAATTGTTATGAATTTTTAGAATTCCTAAGCGATGACGTAGGACTCACTCCCACGTAAAGTTTTTTTAGGCGCTGCGCTGTAAAGTTTCACGTTAAAAATACACACACGTACAATGTAGTACTTCCTATACAGTGAGATCATGATGAAATAAAATCTAGTATACTTCAAACTAATTAATTTTTCAATTCCTTCTATTAGTTCACACTCTTTATAAATACTCGTAGGTTGTTTAAATTTTCAATCGTTAATAAAATACTTTTTATTCATCCACTCAAGTTCAAATACATTTGTTTAAACTTTTAGTGGATGACACTTGATGTTAACACAGTTTTTTTTTCATATATCATTTCATTAATTAAATTCAATTAATTAATTTTAGTTTTATATGGGAGAAAAACTGTTCACAAAAGGGGCTAGGTATGCAATATAGTTACGAGTAAATCATCTCAATTGGCTTAAAAATAAGTGATAACATATGATTTCATTAAACAGCTGATTTTATATTATAGGTTATGTGGTAGAACAGCTGTTTTACGCAAACCTTATGTTACTTTAACTATGTTAATTGTAATTATTTCATAAAAAGTAACTGAAATAAAAGTTTTCTCTGTTGACTTGAGTAGGAATTGACTTTAAAACTTGTCTGTTTATATTACTTGTTAATTGTACAATTATGTCGATTAAGACATCGTATTAGGTATTTGTGGCTAAGGAATCTAGTTCCAGATTGAATCTTCGTTTTTTTCTAGGAGGTAAAAAAAAAATAATAATAAAAATTCAATAATAATTATTATTACTATTATTATTATTAAACTAATAATGAACCTTTGTCCATCTAGAGGTTAAACAAACGGCGACTGATGTAAGAATTGTCGAGTAGTTTGCTTTGTTTAATGGCATAAGGACGAATATCTACACACACGCACGCATTAAATTAAAGAATTCGCTGCCTAAACATGACGCCGCGCTTTCTCGGCTGTTTAAATTAATCGGCATCGTTTTAGAAGCTTCCAAACAGTTTACACGGAAGCAAACCTGGCGACGGAATGTGTACACAGTCTTTTGTCTCTGCCTGTCTCAACAAACACTATTTTGGCTGGTTTCCTGGTTGTGAAGACACAATAGGTTAGCAACAATACGGCCGTTTGTAAGCAGTAAGAACAGAGTGGAAATAAGGCACTTGCAGTGTGGCCAAAGGTAAATAAAGTCCCCGATAAAAATGAATCGGAAATAAACTACATATATAATTTGCTATTATAGCAAATGTTTAAAGTAAAGCACACACAAGCGCCGTTAGCATTCTAAATAAGAAAGAAGTGTGAAGTAAAGTTAAATATTCAAATAATAAAACAAAAATTGGGATTTATTTATTGCTAAATGAACAAGACAAGAATTTTTAAGATTAATTTCTACTGAGGTCGACAAAGAAATATTTTATTTTAGTTCCTTTTTATTTAATAATTACAATTTATATATACACACACACACACTCATGTGACAGAATCACAATATTAAGTGCAAAATATAAAGAGAATTTTCTTGCAATTATACAATATATGGTGTTGGACTATGATGTATTTATGGTGTATTTATTACTATGATATTTGTTTGTTACTACTTATTTGCTTCCTGTTTCCCTTTCTAATTTAAGAAGCTGATGGTGCTCTATAATCTCATTCTATACAAATCTTGTAATGCTTCACTATTGCAAAGAACCTATTTCTTATAATTTCATACAGTACATCTTTAAGCAATTTTTAGCTTTGGGAAAGTTAGCTCAGCATTAAACATGTAGATCCACAGTTCGAACCCGACCGGGAAATCAAATTTTTAAATTAAAGTAATTCAATAAATATTTTTTTCAAAATTGTATTAACATCAATTGTCATCCGCGATAGGTTTTTAAAAAATTATTTGAACTTGATTGGATGAATAAAATCGTATTTTATTAACGATCGAAAATTTGATCGTTAATATAAATTAATCGATCGTTAATATAAAATTTGATCGCCTTATATATATATATATATATATATAAGGAGAGTGTGAGCTAATAGAAGGAATTTTAAAAAGACTGCTTTTGTGTGAGTTTTATATGCTGATGGGAAATGCTGTCAATGCGGTAATACCGGACGTTATTACCAACATAGCAAAACTAAATTTCCTTGCGATTTACTTTTATTTATTTATTTTTATAAATAATTATCTGACTGTTGTTCGTCTTGGTTTTATATACTGATGGCCATGGATGTCTAATCTGTAATCGAACGTTACTACCAACATAGCAAAAAAAAAATGTATCACTTATTTTATTTTTATTTATTTTTATAATTAATTAATTGTTAATTTGTTTTTTTTTTTTTTGTTTTTAAAGGTTTAATATAGTTATAGAAATTTGGCTGTCAAATAGGGCATTACAACAACCATAGAAAAATATATCTCCTCACCAGTATTATTTAGTTATTTATTTTGAAATAATTATCTACGTGTATTTTATAAGTGGGTTTATATACTGATGGTCAGGGATGTCAAATTGGTCCAGCTGCTACCACCAATATAGAAAAAATAAATTTCTTTACGATTTATTATTTATTTATTTTAACAATCAATTACTGAATTGTTCTTTGTGTGGGTTTTATATACTGATGCAATGGCTGTATAATCGGTAAACTGACGTTACTACCAACATTGCAAAAATAAATTTCCTTGCGATTTACTTTTATTTATTTATTTTATAAATAATTATCTGACTGTTGTTCGTGTAGGTTTTATATACTGATGGCCATGGACATCAAATCTGTAATCGAACGTTACTACCAACTTAGCAACAATAAATTTTATCACCTGTTTTATTTTTATTTATTTTTTTTTAATAATTAATTAATTGTCAATTTGTTTTTCTGTAAAGGTTGAATATAGTTATAGGAATTTGGCTGTCAAATATGGCATTACAGCAACCATAGAAAAATATATTTCCTCACCAGCTTTATTTTTATTAATTTTATTTTAAATTAATTATTTGCGTGTTTTAAGTGGGCTTTATATACTGATGATCACGGCTGTCAAATTGGTAACCAAAAGTTACTACCAATATAGAAAAAATTAATTTCTTTAGGATTTATTATTTATTTATTTTTACAATCAATTACTGAATTGTTCTTTGTGTGGGTTTTATATACTGATGAAATGGCTGTATAATCGGTAACCTGACGTTACTACCAACATTGCGAAAATAAATTTCCTTGCGATTTATTTTTATTTATTTATTTTTATAAATAATTATCTGACTGTTGTTCGTGTAGGTTTTATATACTGATGGCCATGGACATCAAATCTGTAATCGAACGTTACTACCAACTTAGCAACAATAAATTTTATCACCTGTTTTATTTTTATTTATTTTTTTTTAATAATTAATTAATTGTCAATTTGTTTTTCTGTAAAGGTTGAATATAGTTATAGGAATTTGGCTGTCAAATATGGCATTACAGCAACCATAGAAAAATATATTTCCTCACCAGCTTTATTTTTATTAATTTTATTTTAAATTAATTATTTGCGTGTTTCAAGTGGGCTTTATATACTGATGATCACGGCTGTCAAATTGGTAACCAAAAGTTACTACCAATATAGAAAAAATTAATTTCTTTACGATTTATTATTTATTTATTTTTACAATCAATTATTGAATTGTTCTTTGTGAGGGTTTTATATACTGATGAAATGGCTATTTTTAAATAAATAAAACCTCTAAACCACAAATAACATTTTATTTAAACCTTATGTACATTTCGATTGCCCAGCAATCGACGAAAATAATTTATTAAATTGTGATAAAGGGCCTATCCCTAAATCTCAGTTATATTCATTAATTAGGAGATAGTTATAACTTTGTTAATAAGGAATATTATTGTTTTTTAGTAAAATTGAAATAGTTGTAACGGTAAATAGTTGTATTTTTTAAATACCTCTGAAGATAATTGCTGGGCAATCGAAATGTACATAAGGTTTAAATAAAATGTTATTTGTGGTTTAGAGGATTTATTTATTTAAAAATAAACATTACGCCACAGTTGCTTCATATAGTGATGAAATGGCTGTTTACTACCAACATAGCCAAAATAAATTTCCTTGCGAGTATTATTTTTATTTATTAAATTAATTATGAAATTGTTTACGTCTTTAGACCGTGTTAATCTACTTTCAAACCTGGCTTTGTGCCAGCACACGATCCGACCGACACAACAGCCACTGTTAACCCTTCTGTCTCGGGGACTTCTCCCTGTATATCACTCATCGCTTGAAATAATCTACCCATACGTTTCCTCTTCGTGTTCAAGCATTCCATTAACACAGCGTTATTTCACTTATCCATTAACTCGCTCTTCCGGAAGCGGGCTCACAGTGTAAACACCCAGAGACATGATATATTCACTGTGATTAATTTACGTTTAAGTGCAGAGGGCTTGAAGTCCAGATGTCAAGAGGGTCAAGTACTTTCTTCCTCCTGTCGTGCATTGCTCATCTTCTTTAGTGCGTTACCCATTGAGCATCTCCCGGAATGTTGGACCAGTGAAGGAAACAAAAAAACCGAGGGTAGAGAAACAAAACATTTTTATACTCGTAAATCACAATATTCTGTCCAATTTCAGAAAAAACTTGCACTTTTCAAGACGTCACCCTTTTTCGCCTTCTGCTCGTATTTCAGCTTTAGCACTTAATCAATTTATCTGACGCTACCCCGTGTGATATATCGTATTTCTCACTAGATAAGAAATAAAACTACCAAACTTTTATCCACATCCCTTCTAGTGGGGAGAATTAATTCCTTTACCCAACCAGGCAGCATAAATAGCTCAATTTAACCTAACCTTACGAAAACTAGTTAGCATAACAACTTGAAGCATGTGTGATGTATTTTTTAATTTTAAATAAATAAAACCTCTTAGCCACAAAAACTTTTATAGCGACGCCTAAAAAACTTATTGAATGGACATAAACAATTTCACGTTAGTAAAATTTCCGCCAGGTTACGATATGAGTTACCTCAAAATGAATTAAATGATAACATATGATTTCATGCAACAGCTGATTTTATGTTATAGGTTATGTTGTACAACAGCTGTTATAACACATAGGTTATTTTACATAATTAATTAAACATTGTTAAGAAAAAGGTTATTATTAAATAGTTTTGATCAGTTAATATATAAATTATTTATTTAAATTTTGATAAATCTCAATATAAATACTTCAATATAACGATAGTAGTAAATCATGTATTTTTTTCAATTTTTGAAATGAAAACATTGTTAGGCGCGTCCGATAAGTTTTATGGACTGATTTGAAATGAATTTGGTAAATAAATTGTATTCAGTAAACATGTAATGAATGTTTATTGTTTTCTATATTACTTTATAATTAACTACAGTATATATTAGTCTTTATTAAATAAATTCCTTAAATAAAGATATGAATATTGAGCAAAAAACATATAAATTCATATTTTTGGCTATTTTCATTATATATTTTGTAAAAATATTAGCTCCAATTTGTTATGTGTAGTTCAAATTTCGGTGTTAAATTCTGTATTATTGTTTCTTATATTATATAAAAATGTGTAGGTAATTTCTCAATAAGCAAGATTGTTTTTCTCAATTCAAAACGTCTGTAGACGACGCTATAAAAGTTTTCACTTCTGTCAGCACTGCCCCAACTAGATATTAATTTTATTTTAATAATAGCTGACCCGGTGAACTTCGTACCGCCTAAGAGTCAATGAAGGCGTGTTAACCTTAGCTAAACTTAATTTTGTATTTTACCAACATAATAATAGCTGAACTTATAGCAGTCGATCGAGAAAAGCGTGACAATAAAAGTTCTTGCTTAAATGTTATTTATTGAAGTGCACACGGATATACAATATATTTTGTACATTGTTTGAAATGTGTTTGAAAATAATTTTAAATGTTGAGTGTTGCCTAGCAACCAAAATTTGGAATGAATTCAGTGAAATGTCTTAGGATAAGATAAGATGGAAAATTATATTTTATGCTATTTTGGTACTTAAGCGCTGTTTTATATGTTAATATTTTTAATAAAATTAATTGGTTGGTTTTTGTTCACGTGCCTCTTGTGCCCCACGTGACCATTCATTAAAATATATATATATATATATATATATATATATATATATATATATATATATATATATATATATATATAGCGCCGTTTTATAGATTATTAATTTTCTGTTAGATTAATTGGTGGGGGTTACGTGCCTCTGTGCCCCCTGGCTAAGGCCCTGAGACTTGCTATACCAGGAATGTACTCAACAATTTCCCAAAGTTTCATGGCGATCGGATCAGTGGTATAGTAACGCATAAGGTTCATACATACATATATTATATATAATATATATAATATATATAATATATATATATATATATATATATATATATATATATATATATATATATATATATATATATAGACTAGTTAGCATTAAGCCGGAAAGTATTAAAGTATTTCCTTACCCTTGAACTTCTTGACGCTTTAGGGTCCAGATATGTACGGAGTTTATGCAGATAATGCGACGGAGGGTCTTTGGCCTGAACTCTCTCCTGAAAGAGAATTTTAAAATATTATTTTCAAAACCAACACATATTACAAAATGCATAATCATTCTATAATTAAATTTAAAATAATTTCAAAATATTTCAAAAATAATTTGAGATGTATCTATTTTAAGTAGTTTGTCTTTAGCTTAAAAAATTTTGAATTAAATACTCTAGCTGGTTAAATACACAATAATACAGTCCATGGTATGATAGGTTGGGTGAAATATTATTAAGATAATATAATAACAATATAAGATTTGGATGACTAGATTAGGTGAAATGATATGTAGTTGGATCTCTATGTTAGGTGAAATAATATGTATTTGGATGACTGGGTTAGGTGAAATTATATCTATTTGGATGCTACGTTAGGTCAAACAATATGTATTTGGGTGGTTAGGTTAGGTGAAATAATGTGTATTTGGATGACTAGCTTAGGTGAAATGATATGTATTTCGATCTCTAGGTTAGGTAAATTAATATGTATTTCGATGACTGGGGGACGTGAAATAATATCTATTTGGATGCTAGTTTAGGTAGAATAATATGTATTCGGGTGGTTAGATTAGGTGAAACAATGTGTATTTGGATGGTTAGGTTAGGTGAAATAATAAATATTTGTATACCTGGGGTAGGTGAAATAATATGTATAATAATTGGATGACTAGGTTAGGTGGCTTAATAGGTATTTGGATGACTGGAGGACGTGAAATAATATCTATTTGGATGCTAGTTTAGGTAGAATAATATGTATTTGGGTGGTTAGGTTAGGTGAAGCAATGTGTATTTGGATGACTAGATTAGTTGGAATAATATGTATTTGGATGACTGGGGGACGTGAAATAATATATATTTGGATGCTAGTTTAGGTAGAATAATATGTATTTGGGTGGTTAGGTTAGGTGAAGCAATGTGTATTTGGATGACTAGATTAGTTGGAATAATATGTATTTGGATGACTGGGGGACGTGAAATAATATATATTTGGATGCTAGTTTAGGTAGAATAATATGTATTTGGGTGGTTAGGTTAGGTGAAGCAATTTGTATTTGGATGACTAGATTAGGTGGAATAATATGTATTTGGATGACTGGGGGACGTGAAATAATATCTATTTGGATGCTAGTTTAGGTAGAATAATAAGTATTTGTATACCTGGGGTAGGTGAAATAATATGTACAATAATTGGATGACTAGGTTAGGTGGCTTAATAGGTATTTGGATGACTGGAGGACGTGAAATAATATCTATTTGGATGCTAGTTTAGGTAGAATAATATGTATTTGGGTGGTTAGGTTAGGTGAAGCAATTTGTATTTAGATGGTTAGGTTAGGTGAAGCAATGTGTATTTGGATGACTAGATTAGGTGGAATAATATGTATTTGGATGACTGGGGGACGTGAAATAATATCTATTTGGATGCTAGTTTAGGTAGAATAATATGTATTTGGGTGGTTAGGTTAGGTGAAGCAATTTGTATTTAGATGATTAGGTTAGGTGAAGCAATGTGTATTTGGATGACTAGATTAGGTGGAATAATATGTATTTGGATGACTGGGGGACGTGAAATAATATATATTTGGATGCTAGTTTAGGTAGAATAATATGTATTTGGGTGGTTAGGTTAGGTGAAGCAATTTGTATTTGGATGACTAGATTAGGTGGAATAATATGTATTTGGATGACTGGGGGACGTGAAATAATATCTATTTGGATGCTAGTTTAGGTAGAATAATATGTATTTGGGTGGTTAGGTTAGGTGAAGCAATTTGTATTTAGTTGGTTAGGTTAGGTGAAGCAATGTGTATTTGGATGACTAGATTAGGTGGAATAATATGTATTTGCATGACTGGGGGACGTGAAATAATATCTATTTGGATGCTAGTTTAGGTAGAATAATATGTATTTGGGTGGTTAGGTTAGGTGAAGCAATTTGTATTTAGTTGGTTAGGTTAGGTGAAGCAATGTGTATTTGGATGACTAGATTAGGTGGAATAATATGTATTTGCATGACTGGGGGACGTGAAATAATATCTATTTGGATGCTAGTTTAGGTAGAATAATATGTATTTGGATGACTGGGGGACGTGAAATAATATCTATTTGGATGCTAGTTTAGGTAGAATAATATGTATTTGGATGACTGGGGGACGTGAAATAATATCTATTTGGATGCTAGTTTAGGTAGAATAATATGTATTTGGGTGGTTAGGTTAGGTGAAGCAATTTGTATTTAGATGGTTAGGTTAGGTGAAGCAATGTGTATTTGGATGACTAGATTAGGTGGAATAATATGTATTTGGATGACTGGGGGACGTGAAATAATATCTATTTGGATGCTAGTTTAGGTAGAATAATATGTATTTGGATGACTGGGGGACGTGAAATAATATCTATTTGGATGCTAGTTTAGGTAGAATAATATGTATTTGGATGACTGGGGGACGTGAAATAATATATATTTGGATGCTAGTTTAGGTAGAATAATATGTATTTGGGTGGTTAGGTTAGGTGAAGCAATTTGTATTTGGATGACTAGATTAGGTGGAATAATATGTATTTGGATGACTGGGGGACGTGAAATAATATCTATTTGGATGCTAGTTTAGGTAGAATAATATGTATTTGGGTGGTTAGGTTAGGTGAAGCAATTTGTATTTAGATGGTTAGGTTAGGTGAAGCAATGTGTATTTGGATGACTAGATTAGGTGGAATAATATGTATTTGGATGACTGGGGGACGTGAAATAATATATATTTGGATGCTAGTTTAGGTAGAATAATATGTATTTGGGTGGTTAGGTTAGGTGAAGCAATTTGTATTTGGATGACTAGATTAGGTGGAATAATATGTATTTGGATGACTGGGGGACGTGAAATAATATCTATTTGGATGCTAGTTTAGGTAGAATAATAAGTATTTGTATACCTGGGGTAGGTGAAATAATATGTACAATAATTGGATGACTAGGTTAGGTGGCTTAATAGGTATTTGGATGACTGGAGGACGTGAAATAATATCTATTTGGAGGCTAGTTTAGGTAGAATAATATGTATTTGGGTGGTTAGGTTAGGTGAAGCAATTTGTATTTAGATGGTTAGGTTAGGTGAAGCAATGTGTATTTGGATGACTAGATTAGGTGGAATAATATGTATTTGGATGACTGGGGGACGTGAAATAATATCTATTTGGATGCTAGTTTAGGTAGAATAATATGTATTTGGGTGGTTAGGTTAGGTGAAGCAATTTGTATTTAGATGGTTAGGTTAGGTGAAGCAATGTGTATTTGGATGACTAGATTAGGTGGAATAATATGTATTTGGATGACTGGGGGACGTGAAATAATATCTATTTGGATGCTAGTTTAGGTAGAATAATATGTATTTGGGTGGTTAGGTTAGGTGAAGCAATGTGTATTTGGATGACTAGATTAGGTGGAATAATATGTATTTGCATGACTGGGGGACGTGAAATAATATCTATTTGGATGCTAGTTTAGGTAGAATAATATGTATTTGGGTGGTTAGGTTAGGTGAAGCAATTTGTATTTAGTTGGTTAGGTTAGGTGAAGCAATGTGTATTTGGATGACTAGATTAGGTGGAATAATATGTATTTGCATGACTGGGGGACGTGAAATAATATCTATTTGGATGCTAGTTTAGGTAGAATAATATGTATTTGGATGACTGGGGGACGTGAAATAATATCTATTTGGATGCTAGTTTAGGTAGAATAATATGTATTTGGATGACTGGGGGACGTGAAATAATATCTATTTGGATGCTAGTTTAGGTAGAATAATATGTATTTGGGTGGTTAGGTTAGGTGAAGCAATTTGTATTTAGATGGTTAGGTTAGGTGAAGCAATGTGTATTTGGATGACTAGATTAGGTGGAATAATATGTATTTGGATGACTGCGGGACGTGAAATAATATCTATTTGGATGCTAGTTTAGGTAGAATAATATGTATTTGGATGACTGGGGGACGTGAAATAATATCTATTTGGATGCTAGTTTAGGTAGAATAATATGTATTTGGATGACTGGGGGACGTGAAATAATATATATTTGGATGCTAGTTTAGGTAGAATAATATGTATTTGGGTGGTTAGGTTAGGTGAAGCAATTTGTATTTGGATGACTAGATTAGGTGGAATAATATGTATTTGGATGACTGGGGGACGTGAAATAATATCTATTTGGATGCTAGTTTAGGTAGAATAATATGTATTTGGGTGGTTAGGTTAGGTGAAGCAATTTGTATTTAGATGGTTAGGTTAGGTGAAGCAATGTGTATTTGGATGACTAGATTAGGTGGAATAATATGTATTTGGATGACTGGGGGACGTGAAATAATATATATTTGGATGCTAGTTTAGGTAGAATAATATGTATTTGGGTGGTTAGGTTAGGTGAAGCAATTTGTATTTGGATGACTAGATTAGGTGGAATAATATGTATTTGGATGACTGGGGGACGTGAAATAATATCTATTTGGATGCTAGTTTAGGTAGAATAATAAGTATTTGTATACCTGGGGTAGGTGAAATAATATGTACAAATATTGGATGACTAGGTTAGGTGGCTTAATAGGTATTTGGATGACTGGAGGACGTGAAATAATATCTATTTGGATGCTAGTTTAGGTAGAATAATATGTATTTGGGTGGTTAGGTTAGGTGAAGCAATTTGTATTTAGATGGTTAGGTTAGGTGAAGCAATGTGTATTTGGATGACTAGATTAGGTGGAATAATATGTATTTGGATGACTGGGGGACGTGAAATAATATCTATTTGGATGCTAGTTTAGGTAGAATAATAAGTATTTGGGTGGTTAGGTTAGGTGAAGCAATTTGTATTTAGATGGTTAGGTTAGGTGAAGCAATGTGTATTTGGATGACTAGATTAGGTGGAATAATATGTATTTGGATGACTGGGGGACGTGAAATAATATCTATTTGGATGCTAGTTTAGGTAGAATAATAAGTATTTGGGTGGTTAGGCTAGCTGAAACAATGTGTATTTGGATGGTTAGGTTAGGTGAAATAATAAATATTTGTATACCTGGGGTAGGTGAAATAATATGTACAATAATTGGATGACTAGGTTAGGTGGCTTAATAGGTATTTGATGATTACCCTATGTGAGGCAACGTGTTCATAAAAATAACATTATAGCAGAAATATTGTTAATTTTATAAAGGTTTTAATGAATCCTCATGTGCAAATGTGCCCCGCAGTGGAACTGCTAACACAGACCACTATCTTTTAAAGTCTATACTCCGAGGAATACGCTTTAGAGGTATGCCTAAAAAACAGCAATGCTTTGACAAAATTCACTCTCTTCTGCAAAAATAATACTTTGAAATTTATTTTAAAACATTATTTCAAATGATTGTTTATTAAAATCTTCTTTTTAAAATTGAGTTACTTTTTTTTACTACGATAAAACTGCAATATATTAACATAGGTAATTTTATTTTAATATGACGCGCGGGCGTATATGTGAGTATAATTGTTATTTATATATCTGGTCATTTTAAACGTATTCGCTGTATAGCAGTAAACGAAACCAAACCTTTATACATACACAGCAGACTTACTATACAAAAAGATAACACGGCGCTGAGTATGCAATTTAAATTCAGTGGATACCTGCAACCTTGAACAGGTAGCGAAAGTGAGTCACAGAAAGGAATGTTACATATACAATAATCAAGTGCAGTGCAGAGGCAGTATTAGGACTGCAAATATATAAGAAAAAACAGAATATATACATATATATATATATATATATATATATATATATATATATATATATATATATATATAAGAAGAAGAAGAAAAGTAATTTAAAGAATTAATAGACAGAGGCTTATCATTTGACCTTGAACGTGTGCAATAAGAATCATGTTTCAATTCAACACTATTGCATTGTTCATAGCCTTCCGTTTGTTTCGTTAGCCAGCTTGTTTTGTAAATTAAATTCACAAAATTGCCAGAAAATGGAGAAATATTCGTAGAATTAGAACTCATAAATAAGAATGTTAAAAAATAAAAACATACTTGAGTACGTGATGCTATGTTAAACATTAATGCCTTCAAATTATTTTGTTTTTGTTATATTCCATTTCTTGTGTATATGTTTTACGTTATTTCCAAGGTCATTCATTTAATACAACCCAAGTTTCAAACTCCTGACAAATAATCCAGAAGGCCGTGTCTTGAGCCGATTCTATTTACGTTTTGCGCCGCCTATGAAGCGCATGAACGCGCGATTCCACTTTTTACGAACGCATTGTACAAACAGCTTGCACCAGCGCGCAACAGCTGTTCCTTGGTTATAAATATGCTTCAATTTCCCCTTATGTTCGGCTCAAGTACTTCCTGTTTATTCTGAGCTCAGATTCAATTTGCGTTTAGTGAGGCTGTAAAGGACTGGCGTTGGTTCACAGGCGACAGTTCTGGGATCGGTGCAACTGTGAACTGACCTTAGCGGGGAGCGTCAGTGATCGACGCGACAGTTTATTGCCTTGGAAAATTAACTACTGCAATGAAACGTTTTAGTAGAATGGTTAAAGCACACGCCCTATTTTAGATTGATCTAAACCGAGTTTGTAGGTCTATATCTAACATTAAACCGCCAAGAAAGCCTTCCAACTTTTTTTTACGAAGCATTGTACACGTGAATAGCATTTAGAAAACTAGTTATACGAAAAAACCTAACCTGACCATTTAACTGGATGGTACTTTACTTAACCTAATCATTCCAAAAACATTTTACCTAACCTAGTCATTGAAGTAGGGCCTATATGTTATAACATAACATAATTATTTAACTTAGCGTAATGAATCCAGCAAGTTGCAGGTTATTTCACCTACCCTAACTATTCAAGTACATACTTTAATCTAGCTTTAGCATTTAAGTAAATGTTATACTATGCTAGCCTAATAACTTAGGTTCACGGCATTTTAACTTGACCTAATTATTTAAGGTCACGTTATTTGCTCTAATCTAACCATTTTCAGTAAGTTATTTTAATCCAGTTCAACATTAAAATGCGCTATAGGCCTATGTTATTTTACCTAAAGTAAACATTCCAGTACCAGTATTTTACCTAACCTAGTCATTCAAGTAAATGTTACTTAGCGTAACGTTTTCATTGCACTACGTTTTACTTCACCTAACCTGAACACTTGAGTACATCATTCAATTCCTTCTATGTGTTCACGCTCTTCTTATATATAAACTGTATATCTTATAATTAAAGAATAAAAATATGGTACAACTCACAAATATACAATTTTTTATTTCATACGCGTTTCAACGATTAATTTGTCGTCATCCTCAGTGAAAATACACAAATCAAATTAACTAAAATATATATACGAGTGTATATATATATATATATTAAACATAACCTATAGTTTTTACTTTTGTTAAAACTTTATAGGTTATGTTTAATATATATATATATATATATATATATATATATATATATATATATATATATATTAGTTAATTTGATTTGTGTATTTTCACTGAGGATGACGACAAATTAGTCGTCGAAACGCGTATGAAATAAAAAATTGTATATTTGTGAGTTGTACCATATTTTTATTCTTTAATTATATCTTTCACTCACAAGCCAGCTCAAATATTTTTTATATTTATACTGAATATCTTGTTCAAATTATTAATCTAATACGTTTTATTCATTCACCCAAGTTAAAATACACCAGCTATAAACTTGTAGTGGATGAGACTTTATGTGAATACGGTTTTATCAAATATTAATTCCTTAAATAAATTTAAAATGAATTTACTATAGTTTTATATGTGAGAAATCTTTTCACAAAAGGGGCAGAGTATGCAATATAGTTATTTCGTCCCACTTGGCTTAAAATAAGTGATCACATATGACTTCATAAAACAGCTGATTTCATGCTATAAGTTATGCAGTAGAATAGCTTTTTTAACCCATAAGTAATGTTACTTTATTTACACTGATTGTAATTCTTTAATAAAAAAAAACCTAAAATAAAACTTTTGTTTGTTGACCTAGGTAGGGGTTGACTTTAAATATTTTTATTTATATTATTTGTGATTAACATACAATTTGGGTAGAATTATATAGGCTACTGCATTATTTATTACAATTGTAGTTCCTTTATCATTTCCTTCTAATAGTTCGCACTCTCCTTCTCATATGTATATGTATATATATATATATATATATATATATATATATATATATATATATATATATATATATATATATATATATGTATACACACACATATATAACATGTACAAATTTTCAATCGTTAATAAAATACTTTTTATTCATCCAATCAAGTTCAAATACATTTATTTAAACAATTAACAGTAACAATAATTAACATAAACAATAACAATTGTGGATGACAATTGATGTTATTACAGTTTTTTTTCAAATATTACTTCAATCATTCAATTTAATCAATTAATTTTAGTTTTATATGGGAGAAAAACTTTCTCAAAAGAGATAAGGTATGCAATATTGCTATGTCCTTCCTTTTGGCTTAAAATAAGTAATAACGTATGATTTCATAAAACAGCTAAATTTATTTTATAGGTTATGTGGTAGAACAGTTGTTTCAACTCATGGGTTATGTTACTTTATTTATATTATTTGTAAACATTAAAAAAAGATTTTGTAGATTTAAGTAGGAATTGAGTTTAAAACATTTTTGTTTATATACTTGTTTAAATCTAGCTATATTAACATTACTATGAAAATACCACCATTTTATTATCGTTATTTTAAAAAAGAAACACCTTTCTAAAACAAGCTGTTACCTTTCGAATGCAATAAGTTACTAAAACAAGCTGTTACCTTTTAAATGGAACACGTTACTAAAACAAGCTGTTACCTTTCGAATGGAATAAGTTACTAAAACAAGCTGTTACCTTTCAAATGGAACACGTTACTAAAACAAGCTGTTACCTTTCAAATGGAACACGTTACTAAAACAAGCTGTTACCTTTCAAATGGAACACGTTACTGAAACAAGCTGTTACCTTTCAAATGGAATAAGTTACTAAAACAAGCTGTTACCTTTCAAATGGAACACGTTACTAAAACAAGCTGTTACCTTTCAAATGGAACACGTTATTAAAACAAGCTGTTACCTTTCAAATGGAACACGTTACTAAAACAAGCTGTTACCTTTCAAATGGAATAAGTTACTAAAACAAGCTGTTACCTTTCAAATGGAACACGTTACTAAAACAAGCTGTTACCTTTCAAATGGAACACGTTACTAAAACAAGCTGTTACCTTTCAAATGGAACACGTTACTAAAACAAGCTGTTACCTTTCAAATGGAATAAGTTACTAAAACAAGCTGTTACCTTTCAAATGGAACACGTTACTAAAACAAGCTGTTACCTTTCAAATGGAACACGTTACTAAAACAAGCTGTTACCTTTCAAATGGAACACGTTACTAAAACAAGCTGTTACCTTTCGAATGGAATAAGTTACTAAAACAAGCTGTTACCTTTCAAATGGAACACGTTACTAAAACAAGCTGTTACCTTTCGAATGGAATAAGTTACTAAAACAAGCTGTTACCTTTTAAATGGAACACGTTACTAAAACAAGCTGTTACCTTTTAAATGGAACACGTTACTAAAACAAGGTGTTACCTTTCAAATGGAACACGTTACTAAAACAAGCTGTTACCTTTCAAATGGAACACGTTATTAAAACAAGCTGTTACCTTTCAAATGGAACACGTTACTAAAACAAGCTGTTACCTTTCAAATGGAATAAGTTACTAAAACAAGCTGTTACCTTTCAAATGGAACACGTTACTAAAACAAGCTGTTACCTTTCAAATGGAACACGTTACTAAAACAAGCTGTTACCTTTCGAATGGAATAAGTTACTAAAACAAGCTGTTACCTTTTAAATGGAACACGTTACTAAAACAAGCTGTTACCTTTTAAATGGAACACGTTACTAAAACAAGGTGTTACCTTTCAAATGGAACACGTTACTAAAACAAGCTGTTACCTTTCGAATGGAATAAGTTACTAAAACAAGCTGTTACCTTTTAAATGGAACACGTTACTAAAACAAGCCGTTACCTTTTAAATGGAACACGTTACTAAAACAAGCTGTTACCTTTTAAATGGAACACGTTACTAAAACAAGCTGTTACCTTTTAAATAGAACACGTTACTAAAACAAGCTGTTACCTTTCAAATGGAACACGTTACTAAAACAAGCTGTTACCTTTTAAATGGAACACGTTACTAAAACAAGCTGTTACCTTTCAAATGGAACACGTTACTAAAACAAGCTGTTACCTTTTAAATGGAACACGTTACTAAAACAAGCTGTTACCTTTTAAATGGAACACGTTACTAAAACAAGCTGTTACCTTTTAAATGGAACACGTTACTAAAACAAGCTGTTACCTTTCAAATGGAACACGTTACTAAAACAAGCTGTTACCTTTCAAATGGAACACGTTACTAAGACAAGCTGTTACCTTTCAAATGGAACACGTTACTAAAACAAGCTGTTACCTTTCAAATGGAACACGTTACTAAAACAAGCTGTTACCTTTTAAATGGAACACGTTACTAAAACAAGCTGTTACCTTTCAAATGGAACACGTTACTAAGACAAGCTGTTACCTTTCAAATGGAACACGTTACTAAAACAAGCTGTTACCTTTCAAATGGAACACGTTACTAAAACAAGCTGTTACCTTTCAAATGGAACACGTTACTAAAACAAGCTGTTACCTTTTAAATGGAACACGTTACTAAAACAAGCTGTTACCTTTTAAATGGAACACGTTACTAAAACAAGCTGTTACCTTTCAAATGGAACACGTTACTAAAACAAGCAGTTACCTTTTAAATGGAACACGTTACTAAAACAAGCTGTTACCTTTCAAATGGAACACGTTACTAAAACAAGCTGTTACCTTTCAAATGGAACACGTTACTAAAACAAGCTGTTGCCTTTTAAATGGAACACGTTACTAAAACAAGCTGTTACCTTTCAAATGGAACTCGTTACTAAAACAAGCTGTTACCTTTCAAATGGAACTCGTTACTAAAACAAGCTGTTACCTTTCAAATGGAACACGTTACTAAAACAAGCTGCTACCTTTCAAATGGAACACGTTACTAAAACAAGCTGCTACCTTTCAAATGGAACACGTTACTAAAACAAGCGCTACCATTTAATATCGGCGAGATCGTACCAAGTTATTGAAAATCGTATAATTTACTGCCTTAAGTTTATGAAACAGACTGAGCGTACAAAACATGTGGGGAGTGCAATCCTAGTGTTACGTAGAGAGAGGGTTAAGCGATTCAAGGGTAGTTTTACAAAATGTGCAATTAAGGGGATGAAATATGTGAGGGTGAATACAGATGGTTATTTCCTTTCGATGAGAAATATATTCAATATCACTAACAGATATAGTGAAACACTGCCGGCCACTGCATCCTTCAAATTTAGAATTTGTTTATTAAATTATACGATGATATAAAATGTTCCCAAAGTTTTAAAATTTCTAGTGCTTCGTAATCCTAAACGTTACTACTTGAAATTAAAAATTTGTTCTAAATATTTCCATATAAAAATATTTTAATATTAGGAGGCAGAAAATGGAGGCTACTCGAATATAAATTTGAAATTCCATACTTTATGAGTTTATAACTCGTACTCAAGTTATGTTCACAACGAACAGTATTAGGAGGCGGAAAAAGAAGACTACTCGAATATAAATATGAAATTCCATACTTTATGAGTTTATAACTCGTACTCAAGTTAGTTCCACAATGAACAGTATTAGGAGGTAGAAAAATGCAGGCAACTCAAATATATACGAAATACCATACTTTATGATTTTATAACTCGTACTTAGTTATGTCCACAACGAACAGTACTGGGAGGCAGAAAAATGCAGGCAACTCGAATATATATGAAATACCATACTTTATGAGTTTATAACTCGTACTTAGTTATGTCCACAACGAACAGTACTGGGAGGCAGAAAAATGCAGGCAACTCGAATATATATGAAATACCATACTTTATGAGTTTATAACTCGTACTTAGTTATGTCCACAACGAACAGTATTAGGAGGCGGAAAAAGAAGGCTAGTCGAATATAGATGAAATACCATATTTTATCAGTTTATAACTCGTACTCAAGTTATTTCCACAACGAACAGTATTACGAGGCAGAAAAAGAAGGCCACTCGAATATAGATGAAATACCATACTTTATGAGTAATTAACTCTTATTTAGTTATTTTCACAACGAACAGTATTAGGAGGCGGAAAAAGAAGGCTACTCGAATATAAATATGAAATTCCATACTTTATGAGTTTATGACTCGTACTCAAGTTAGTTCCACAATGAACAGTATTAGGAGGTAGAAAAATGCAGGCAACTCAAATATATATGAAATACCATACTTTATGATTTTATAACTCGTACTTAGTTATGTCCCCAACGAACAGTATTAGGAGGCGGAAAAAGAAGGCTACTCGAATATAGATGAAATACCATACTTTATGAGTAAATAACTCTTATTTAGTTATTTTCACAACGAACAGTATTAGGAGGTGGAAAAAGAAGGCTACTCGAATATAGATGAAATACCATACTTTATGAGTAAATAACTCTTATTTAGTTATTTTCACAACGAACAGTATTAGGAGGCAGAAATTGAAGACTACTCGAGTATAGATGAAATACCATACTCTATGAGTTTATAACTCGTACTTAAGTTATTTCCACAACAAACAGAATTGTAAGTGTATTTTTTAAAATATAAAACTCAGAATTATTTTTTATTTGGTGTCTAGGAATTTTCTAACAACTTAATATTCTACACATTCCTTTCAGAGAAAGATCGATACTAATTCAATTGCTTCGATATATAAAACAAAATACGACCATTTAGATTTGTGTACAGTGCAGTCATTAGAAGCGTAAAATCAAACACCGAATGACGAGTTCAACAATGAAACAAATCACCGGTCGTATGAACGAACCGTCCTTCTCAAACCAATAAATCACTATATCAAAGCCCATTGTTAAACAGTTCCGCCAGAATGCACTGAGAGCCGATAGACAATATACCGGAAGCAAGCAATACAGAGTCATCGATGGACTACGGAACCAATGGTGCCTTCAGTGATTAACATTTTGAAAGCGATTAAAACACAAAACGTTAATGCTGACTCGCTTGGTATTGGACTCTTTCCTCAACTGAAGCATTTCCAAGTTACACACAACACACATTGCATAGAAGAGACTATCTGAGACACAATTTATTACGTGAGCTCTGCACGCATACGATGGGGAATGAGCACCTAAGTACGACCGCGATATGGAGTGTATTAGGTGACCCTGCCAACGTCCTATACTTTCTCTCTATTCCTATAACACGGTACCATGTTTCTTTCTTGGTTCTACCTTTACTCCATTTACCCGACTCAATTTTTTTTTTTACCTTGGTGTAACGATACCTCTCTATGGCCTCGATAAAGAGGAGCTATGTACACCCAAAGAGGCCATTTTCCTTCCGTTTTATTTCTTTACACACACACACACATACACATACACACACGCGCGCGCAAGCACGCACGCACACACGCACACACAAACACACACACACACACTCAGCCCACGCACGCGCATACACACACACACACACACACACACTCAGCCCACGCACGCACGCACGCGCGCACACACACACACTCAGCCCACGCACGCACGCACAAACACACACACACACACACACACACACACACACAAACACACACACACACACACACACAGCCCACGCACACACACACACACTCAGCCCACGCACGCACAAAAACACACACACACACACACACAAACACACACACACACACAGCCCACGCACACACACACACACTCAGCCCACGCACGCACACACACACTCAGCCCACGCATGCACGCGCGCGCGCGCGCGTGCGCACACACACACACACACACACACACAACTATACACGATTACGATATTCTAATAACCAGCTAGGAAGTCTCCATTTCCTAGTGACGTCACCTTCCTTCAGTTGACGCGTTTCGGATGTCCTGCACCTACCAAAGCTAACAGGAACTATATACAGGGTGTATGGTAAATATGGTAAATCTTTTCAAAAAGACCGCTATCATATTGTGTAGGCTAAACCTTCAATATCGCTGTAACTAATATTTTAAATCTATTTTCGCCTTACAAACAATGGCACCTTATATTTCAAAAATACTTATTTTTAACTACGTAGGCCTAACAGGCTATTCGGAAATAGTTTTGAATACACTAATGAGAACATAAGAGTTTATTTTTGAATGCATATTATTTTAATAGTATAAGTGACCGCTACAGAGAACTACGTCACTGTATGTTTATAATTACAGTATTACGTCATTGTTTTGTTTTTCTGGTTGTTCTTTACCTTTATGAATTATTTATTAAAGGTAATTATTTATTAATTTAGAAAGTTCAGGGTTTATATGTTTGTTGAAAATTATATATATATAAAGAACAAAAGTCTAAATACAAATACAAGAATTATAATTGAATTTACAATTCTTGTATTTGTATTTAGACTTTTGTTCTTTATTAATACACAAGAAAACATACTGCGATATATATATATATATATATATATATATATACACACAGGTATATAATATGTTTTCTTGTATAATAATCAAAAACAATTGAGGTATTCTAATACAGGAATTATTTATTAATTTTTATTCAAAACTATTCGTTGATAAACGGTACCAGCATTATCAGGAATTAATAATAAAATAATGCAAGATATAAAACCTATGTTAAGTTAGAAATAGCATTGTTGCCAAATTTATACAAATGGCCAAGTTTATCTCGTTGCCGTAACATAATAGACATTGAAAATAGTATCAAACTTAGAATGTATTTGTATTTGTTCCTTTATTAATTTGTTATTATTACTGTCTCGAATATATCTCGAATGCTTCGCATATGTTCATTGTAAGTACTCATTGTAGTACATACAAATACATATGTGACTTACATTTGTACATTTGTAACTTCACATATGTTCACATTGCATATTCATGTTTATGCAAATCATTGTATTATTAATAATCACACCAATTTCCAAATATTGAAAATATGAAACTTATAGAAGAAATAATAAAGGATTAAGAATGAAGCATTCGATATAAATGAATACAGTAATAATAACAAATGAATAAATTAACAAATACAAATACATTCTAAATTTGATATTATATTCAATGCCTATAATGTTACGGCAACAAGTTAATATAGGCAATTTGTATAAATTTGGCAACGATGCAACTTTTAATTTAACATATGTTTCATATCATGCATTATTGTAATATTCATTCCTGATGATATTGGTAGTGTTTATCAACGAAAAGGTTTGAATAAATAATTCTTGTACTTGAATAGCATATATAATACGTTTTCTTGTTTAATAATTTAAAACGACATAGGTTATTCAAATACAAGAATATTTATTAATTTATATCCAAAGCTTTTCGTTGGTAAACAGTACCAAAAAAGCTTTGGATATAAATTAATAAATATTCTTGTATTTGAATAACCTATGTTTTTAATATATATATATATATATATATATATATATATATATATATATATATATATATATATATATATATATATATAACACACACATATAATTATTTTAGTCAAAGCTAAATGATTTTAAGAATGTGGCCAGATTTTGAACTATTTCTTATATGAAGTACTCGCGTCATGGATAGTTTGTGTAGGCCAATATCTTTTATTTAACACGCTATTTGTATTTCTAAGGAATGAATCAATCGTGAAAATTTTCTTTTGTAACTTGCCAAACTATATTAGACATTTCTCTTATAAATATTTTTTTAAATATGGCACTCAGTGGGGCTTGTCGGCAGAAAGGAATATGTCGCCCTTTTGAAACATGTAGTTAATATTAAAAGAATTAGTTGATAGAAAACCTTTACTAGAGGCTGCAAAATTTACTGCATACAATTTTTATCAAACGAATTTAATTGAAGCATTCTTAGAAAGCGTCTGAAGTGTCAAAACAGATTACAATTTTAAAAAAATAAAATTATAATATTTAACTCATTATCATTATTTTGAATTAATTGTAGTAAGATTTATTCAAACATAAATAATATATTTATCAACTGATAATAAATATTTAATAATAACATTCAACTTAATAAATAAAGTAGCATAACCTACGTGTTAAAACAGCTGTTCTAGAACATAACCTATAACATAAAATCAGCTGTTGTGTGAAATCATATGTTGTCGCTTAAAGTAAGTTAAAATAAATGTAAACGGGCGGCGCATATAAATAACTACATAGATGTTAGAACGTGACTAGGTTTTCCCCGTACAATGTTTCTTTGCAGACGGACAAAAAGTTTATGTTCACATCAGGAAATATATTCGTTCATTTCACAACGGATGACTGCCAGCCACACTTGTTCCCCATAAAACGAATTCCTCTAGCCACGGGCGGAAAAGGTGGGGCCAGGGATCGAGCCATGTGGGAGTCCCGACAACCGCCATACGACACGAAAATCCGGCAAAACGGTGGGTCCGCTGCGGGCAATCAGGAATGGGTGTGAAGGCTATGTTCGCCGCAGTGTAAACATTGTGCATGCCTAAGTACAAGACAACAGCTGTAAATGAAGAAAAGGCATTGCGTTTAGTTGGTAGCGGGTGATGGTGCATTCTTCGAGTACAGTCCGTGCCTCACTACAGTCGGGATCAAGATCCGACAGTCATTGTTTGGGATTACTAAATGGAAAAGAGTAAAACGCACATTCTTTTATGAATTTAAATTGATCAAGCATACAAACTAAACTAAAATTTTTTAAAAAATTATATATCTATTGAAATAATCAAATTCGTATGTTGGTTAAATAAGGTATTTTTCCCATTTAAAACATAACGTGGATTACACAAAAATTTCTTATAATTTGACGCCCATAGAAACGTTTTATTTAATATTTTGACATTTTCACATGAAGTATAGTGTGTAGAGCACTTAGCTACTACACTAATGATTCTGGGTTCGATTCCCGGTAGTGCCAAAACATTTTTGTACTCTTACAACCAGTAAAACTGAATACTTCGGGGTCAAATGGAAGGTTGAAGCGTAGCGCTGATCGTATTACCTTCCTTGAATGTTGTAAGCAATTAGTAAGACAACTCTCCCTGAATCTCCTACACCTTGTCCATGGTTTTAACTCTATATTTTGTTTTCAATTCTTTCTATTAAATCACACTCATCCTATATATATTCACAAAATAGGCCAAGTATACAATATAGTTATTTCGTCCCATTTGGCTTAAAGTAAGTGATCTCACGGCTGATAAAATATGTTGATCAGCTGTGATCTTCATTAAACAGCTGATTTTATGCTATAGGTTATTTGGTAGAATAGCTTTTTTAACTCATAAGTTATTTTACTTTATTTATACTAATTGTAATTATTTAATAAAAAGTAACTAAAATAAAACATTTCTTTGTTGACCTGAGTAGGGGTTTACTTTAAATGTTTTTATTTATATTACTTGTGATTTACATACATTTTGGGTAGAATTATATAGGCTACTGAATTTATTTATTACAATTGTAGTTCCTTTATCATTTCCTTCTAATAGTTCGCACTCCCCTTGTATATATAGAGGGCTATACAAAGGGCATTTGCCGCTGTTTTTGTTCAAAATTCAACAATTTTGGGACAAATTTTGCTGCCACGCGTTTCATACTAAAAATGTTCGCAAAAGTGTCGTGGCATGAACCAATCGATATGCCAACATCATCAGCGACTTCTCTGATTGTGATTCGGCGATCATTCATAACCATTGCTTCCACTTTTTCCACGTTTTCATCGGTTGTTGATGCGCTGGGGCGTTCGACATCGTCAACGTCTTCGCGGCCACTCGTAAATACTTGTTTTTTTCCTAGCAGATTCACCATAGGCCTTTGTTAACATTCCGCACACTTTGTTACACTTTATTTCATTTTTTACGCAGAACTTAATAGAAATTCTTTGATCCATTTTTTTTTAACAATCGAAAATCGCCGAGCTCATGAAAACAGGTCTAACCTTAGCGGCTGCCACAGATAAAGTAAACAATAAATACAGCTGAAAACTATATCATACTTCAGGGGCATGTATACCAACACAATTAAAAAAAAATTTGACAATCGGACACTCCAAATGCGCGAAATTTAAACATTCCGGTTATTTTTTGAACACATCTAGTATATCTTGTTCAAAATACCAATTGGTAATAAAATACTTTTTATTCAGCCTCTCAAGTTCAATACATTTTTTAAATCTTGCAGTGCATGACACTTGATGCAGAGCTTTATCAAATATTTATTCATTAATTAAATTTGTTGTATAGGAAATGTATAAGAAATTTGTTGTATTTGTTTTTTCTTAGTTTCACGTGGAAGGAGAATGTTTCACAAAGGGGGCAAGGTATGCAATACAATTATTTCGTCCCATTTGGCTTAAAATAAGTGATAACATAGGATTTCATAAAACAGCTGATTTTATGTTATAGGTTATGTGATAGAACAGCTGTTTTAACGCATAGGTTATGTTTATTTTATTTATATTATTTGTAATTATTCAATAAAAGGTAACTAAAATAAATTTTTCTTTGTTGACCAAAGCATGAAATAACGTTTAGAAAATAGTGTTTATAACACGTCTTTCTAAACAATTTCTTAAGAGTGACAAAATGGAAGATTATTACATTTCTAGAATACGGTGCTCTAATTCTAACTAAATAAATAGAAGCCCATCAATCAGGGACTCCCACCACTCTAAATGTCATCTAGACCTTTGCGCATGCGTCCAGTCTTTTGCTATGTCTCCCGACGTACACATACAGGATATTTTTTTTTTGTATGTTACTCTAATCTAAAACCATACAAATAGACTCTTGCGTTTTTTGGTACCGAGGACATACGTTATTTTTGAATTTATGTAATATTTTGTTTTTAAAATACAATATCTGCATTTTTTATTCACATCCATATAGAATTTTTTTAAACTAGAATATTACATTTTTATTAAATTGTAAATTGAGCGCCCGATGCGTCGTTCAAGGTAAAAGCGGACATGACAGTTGAGTTTCAGTCAAAACAAGCGTTGGATGTTTTTAAATACCTTCCCGGATGCGGTGACGTCATGGCCGATCTGATGTCCCCATTGCATTCAAGATGGCCTTCCAAATATACGCAAACAATGACTCATACATCACGTCTACGCATCGGTCAAGGTTTGACTTTTACTTTACGCTGGAAGTTCGCCAGAAGCCTGTATCGGGCCTTGCCTTGTATGACACTGTTATTATGACGACTTATTAAAACTTCCACATGCTAAATTAAAAACCTTATGAATCAAAATGACTTAGTCTACTATTTCGAATCAAAAATTTAATTAGTTAACATTTCGTTAGACAATATTTGGTTTCATAGTTGTGTCTCAATATCCCGTAAATAACTTCATTCACTTCGCATGAGACCCTGATCTCTTGATGCCACAGTTTATTCTATTCCCAGTATAAGTGGATAATTTTGCCCTATTCTTAGTTAACAGTAGAAGATATCTCTTTAAGAGACAATGATATCAGATATGTCCCAGGTCTCGCTCATCTATATATTTCCCTATTTCCAATACCTAGTTTAATACCTATTCCAGTGATGCCTACTTCCATTAACCTTTCTTATCTTTCTTCTTAGAAGAAGGTTTTACAGGTAAACATATCTTTAAAACTCCCTCTGGACACACGTTCTCTTAGTCCTGCCTAATTTCATCAACCTTTCTTATCGTTCTTCTTAGAAGGAGGTTTAACAGCTAAACATCTCTTTAACACCCCTCTGGCCACAAATTCTCTTACTCTTACCTAATTCCATCAACCATTCTTATCTTTATTCTTAGAAGAATGTTTTACAGGTAAACATATCTTTAAAACCCCCTCTGGACACACGTTCTCTTAGTCCTGCCTAATTTCATCAACCTTTCTTATCTTCCTTCTTAGAAAGAGGTTTAACAGGTAAACATCTATTTAAAACCCCCTCTGGCTACACGTTCTCTTAGTCCTACCTAATTTCATCAACCTTTCTTATCTTCCTTCTTAAAAAAGGGTTTAACAAATAAACATCTCTTTCAAACCCATTCTGACCACACGTTCTCTTAGTCTTGCCTAATTTCATCAACCTTTCTTATCTTTCTTCTTGGAAGGGGGTTTAACAGGTAAACATCTCTTTAAAACCTCCTCTGGCTACACGTTCTCTTAGTCCTTCCTAATTTCATTAACCTTTCTTATCTTCCTTCTTAAAAAAGGGTTTAACAAATAAACATCTCTTTAAAACCCCCTCTGGCTACACGTTCTCTTAGTCCTGCCTAATTTCATTAACCTTTCTTATCTTCCTTCTTAAAAAAGGGTTTAACAAATAAACATCTCTTTCAAACCCATTCTGACCACACGTTCTCTTAGTCTTGCCTAACTTCATCAACCTTTCTTATCTTTCTTCTTGGAAGGGGGTTTAACAGGTAAACATCTCTTTAAAACCCCCTCTGGCTACACGTTCTCTTAGTCCTGCCTAATTTCATTAACCTTTCTTATCTTTCTTCTTGGAAGGGGGTTTAACAGGTAAACATCTCTTTAAAACCCCCTCTGGCTACACGTTCTCTTAGTCCTGCCTAATTTCATTAACCTTTCTTATCTTCCTTCTTAGAAAGAGGTTTAACAGGTAAACATCTATTTAAAACCCCCTCTGGCTACACGTTCTCTTAGTCCTACCTAATTTCATCAACCTTTCTTATCTTCCTTCTTAAAAAAGGGTTTAACAAATAAACATCTCTTTCAAACCCATTCTGACCACACGTTCTCTTAGTCTTGCCTAATTTCATCAACCTTTCTTATCTTTCTTCTTGGAAGGGGGTTTAACAGGTAAACATCTCTTTAAAACCTCCTCTGGCTACACGTTCTCTTAGTCCTTCCTAATTTCATTAACCTTTCTTATCTTCCTTCTTAAAAAAGGGTTTAACAAATAAACATCTCTTTAAAACCCCCTCTGGCTACACGTTCTCTTAGTCCTTCCTAATTTCATTAACCTTTCTTATCTTCCTTCTTAAAAAAGGGTTTAACAAATAAACATCTCTTTAAAACCCCCTCTGGCTACACGTTCTCTTAGTCCTGCCTAATTTCATCAACCTTTCTTATCTTCCTTCTTAAAAAAGGGTTTAACAAATAAACATCTCTTTAAAACCCCCTCTGGCTACACGTTCTCTTAATCCTACCTAATTTCATCAACCTTTCTTATCTTTCTTCTTGGAAGGGGGTTTAACAGGTAAACATCTCTTTAAAACCTCCTCTGGCTACACGTTCTCTTAGTCCTTCCTAATTTCATTAACCTTTCTTATCTTCCTTCTTAAAAAAGGGTTTAACAAATAAACATCTCTTTAAAACCCCCTCTGGCTACACGTTCTCTTAGTCCTGCCTAATTTCATTAACCTTTCTTATCTTCCTTCTTAAAAAAGGGTTTAACAAATAAACATCTCTTTCAAACCCATTCTGACCACACGTTCTCTTAGTCTTGCCTAACTTCATCAACCTTTCTTATCTTTCTTCTTGGAAGGGGGTTTAACAGGTAAACATCTCTTTAAAACCCCCTCTGGCTACACGTTCTCTTAGTCCTGCCTAATTTCATTAACCTTTCTTATCTTCCTTCTTAAAAAAGGGTTTAACAAATAAACATCTCTTTCAAACCCATTCTGACCACACGTTCTCTTAGTCTTGCCTAATTTCATCAACCTTTCTTATCTTTCTTCTTGGAAGGCGGTTTAACAGGTAAACATCTCTTTAAAACCCCCTCTGGCTTCACGTTCACTCAGTCCTGCCTAATTTCATCAACCTTTCTTATCTTTTTTCTTGGAAGGGGGTTTAACAGGTAAACATCTCTTTAAAACCCCCTCTGGCTTCACGTTCACTCAGTCCTGCCTAATTTCATCAACCTTTCTTATCTTTTTTCTTGGAAGGGGTTTAACAGGTAAAAATCTCTTTAAAACCTCCTCTGGCTACACGTTCTCTTAGTCCTTCCTAATTTCATCAACATTTCTTATCTTTCTTCTTAGAATAGGGTTTAACAGGTAAACATCTCTTTAAAAGCCTCTCCCGCCACACGTTCTCTTAATCCTACCTAATTTCATTAATCTTTCTTATCTTTCTTCTTAGAAGGGGGTTTAACAAGTAAACATCTCTTTAAAACCCCCTCTGGCCACACGTTCTCTTAATCCTACCTAATTTTATCAACATTTCTTATCTTTCTTCTTAGAATAGGGTTTAACAGGTAAACATCTCTTTAAAAGCCTCTCCCGCCACACGTTCTCTTAATCCTACCTAATTTCATTAATCTTTCTTATCTTTCTTCTTAGAATAGGGTTTAACAGGTAAACATCTCTTTAAAAGCCTCTCCCGCCACACGTTCTCTTAATCCTACCTAATTTCATTAATCTTTCTTATCTTTCTTCTTAGAAGGGGGTTTAACAAGTAAACATCTTTTTAAAACCCCCTCTGGCCACACGTTCTCTTAATCCTACCTAATTTTATCAACATTTCTTATCTTTCTTCTTAGAATAGGGTTTAACAGGTAAACATCTCTTTAAAAGCCTCTTCCGCCACACGTTCTCTTAATCCTACCTAATTTCATTAATCTTTCTTCTTAGAAGGGGGTTTATCAGGTAAACATCTCTTTAAAACCAATTCTGGCCACTAGAATCCATTAATTTCCTCTTTTATGTGCCGGAGGAGCATTATTCCCTCCCATTAATTCCACCTACCTTATACTTCTTCCCATAAAGGGGTTTAAACTGTAGACGTCACTTGAAACCCAGATATATTGTAGGTCTATTAAATGTACGCACCCTGAACATGCCAAGTCATGCCACGACCCACTATAGGATTTATATATATGCACCAGAATCCTAGCTATATTCTATCCTTCGTAGACGACTAGTTGTATTGGCGATCTCCACATAAATAGAAAAATAAGATTTTAATGAGTTGAGCTAACCTAACCTACTCGTTCAATGAAAGCATAAGATCACACATAATTCTTTCATACGATGAAGGTGGATGTACTGTTCCAGTGGAACGTCATCAATACGTTATGTGTAATGTGTAATTGTTTTCTGATTGCCCACTAGTGCAGTTAATACGAGATAAACAGCCTTTATCGATCTGTAGCAAATCCAGGTCATATGCCCTGTATGGAGCGATATTATAATTTTATCACATGAAAATGCCACGGTTCAATTGAAAAATCACGTAACATAAAAATCAATCTTTTAAATAAAAGAACAAATTTGTTTGATGTTATAAATAAGTGCATACGAACTCACAAAATAATATACTTTATTCTCATACGCGTAAAATATAACTCCATCAGTAACACTACTACAAATATACAACTGCAACTACATATTGCTTTGTGAGTTCGTGAGCATTATTTATTTATATATAGCTTCAACTCACAACCAAGCTGAATTAATATTTATTTTTTGAAGTTGTTTATTAGAAACACCCTGCCTGAAATTGTGGAACTTGCTCTATTGGTTACAACCACTTTGCCATGTCAGTGCTATCGATAAATCTGACAATTCTAATCAGACGGCAGGATAAACTGTAACTAGTGGGTTCGTCTCTGATGATGGAAACTTAGAAGCTGAAACGTGACAACGTTGTTGTAAGAACTGAGTTTTAGTGTTTTATATGCCACTGAAAGAGTAATTACCGAAATTCTAAAAGTAAAAAATACTGACAAAGAAAATTACACTTGGTGATGCAGAATGTTTTCATCTGACACAGAAAAAATAATATCTACTGGTCAAATGTTTGAAATTAAAAAAAAAATAAAATAAAATAACTTCACTTCCCAACACCCACAAAACCTATTAAATTCACGGTATTTTTACAAAAGCAAATCACTATGTTATACTTACATTTGATTATGGCAAAAATATATCCGGTTAGGGTGGAGTTGCCTCTTTTGAACTCCTTCTATTACCTCACATTCTCCCCATATATTGTCTTGTTCAAAATTTCAATTTTTAATACAATATTTTTTAACAAATACACTTTTTAAACTTGTAGTGGATGAAACTTGGAGTTAATACAGTTTTTAAAATACTAATTCATTAAATTTAATGAATTAATTTTAGTTTCATATGAGAGAAAACATGTTTCACAAAAGGGGCAAGGTATGCAATAGATTTATTTCGTCCCATTTGGCTTAAAATATTAGATAACATATGATTTCATAAAACAGTTGATTTATTGTTATATTTTATGTGGTAGAACAGCTGTTTTTACACATGTGTTATGTTACATTATTTATATAAATTGTAATTATTTAATAAAAAGTAACTAAAATAAAATTGTTCGTTGATTCGAGTGGACACGACTTTATAAAGTTTTTCTTGTATATTACTTGCTTACAAAAATTATTTATCAATACACAAGGCAAACAGTTGAAAGTTTTAAAGTGTTTTCTTGTTACGTTCGGCGCGGTGATGCAATAACTTATAGACAAATTGAGGCCACTTTTCTCGTGAACAGGTCAGCTTATCTTAGCACACATCTTGGTCTTTATTTATTACCAAATCTGTCCTAAGAGGATAGACTCTGTAGCTATATTCTAACGTAGTGTAACACAGTACTATGTTTTTTGTCGAAATTGTAGTCGTGTTTTTGAAAATAACAAATAACTATTGCTCACATTGAAATTAAAATTAGGCTAATTTTCAATAAATTACGTTAAACAGCGTAACGCCTGAATCAGGGTAAATAAAAGATGTAGGCTACCCGTTACCACCCCTTGTAGGAACATGTAATACAAAAAAATATTTCAAGTAAATTCCTACTGAGGTCAACAAAGACAAATTTTATCATTGTTTGCTTATTTTAAATTTGTTTCTTTATTTTATTTTTTACGTTAATTTTTAACCTTAGATTACTATTTATGATAGTGTGTGATAATCATGGCAACAGTGTAAACTAGGTATGGTCGATTCAGTGAAAGTAACGGATCGGTAACTTTAGTAACAACGCCAGGCTTGGATTAGTGACTTTTACCTGTGACTTTAGTACCGGTGACAAGGGATACTGAGACTGCTCTGTACAGTGCGTGAGGTTTAACCGTGTCTCTGACCTTAAGATCGCTAGGGTGGACTGGGCTACAGTGCGGGGTCAAAACCCAACACTTCAGAAAACATCAGTGTCGTGTTTAAAGTTTAAACAGCTCTAATTAACTAAATGATAATACTGTATTTTTTATGTAGATATGTTTTCAGTTAGGCTAGTAGTCAAATGCTAGCGCAGAACGAGGGACACCGTTAAACCTCAAGCACTGTATGTGCCAATAAACAAGCAGGCAATACCTCACTGGTGAAATGACTCCACACCTCGCTTTTTTTTAAAAGGCTTATTTTATTTTAAAATAAACTCCTACGAAATTCAGAACAAACTACCGAGTGCGAAATAGCATCTACTGTACAGAACACTGTCACTGTCGTGAAACTTGACGACAACCGTCCACTCACACACGACGTACATGAGCAGAAGCAGTGACTTTCCGTTCTAAATATCAGTACCATTCCAGTCAGCTACTGTGACATTTTGCCCAATCACAACAAAGGCAACCCCTTCTCTCCTTCAGTCAACGATACTGCTCGGCATGACAGACGCCGTGAGCAGAGCCATTGACAGCGACAAATCAACCAGTAACAGCCGCGGTAAAATATTAGAACCATTTCATCCAGCTACTGTGACATTTTGCCCAATCACAACAGAGACAACCCCTTCTCTCCTACAGTCAACGATACTGCTCGGCATGACAGACGCCGTGAGCAGAGCCATTGACAGCGACAAATCAACCAATAACAGCCGCGGTAAAATATTAGAACCGTTTCATCCAGCGACTGTGACATTTTGCCCAATCACAACAGAGGCAACCCCTTCTCTCCTACAGTCAACGATACTGCTCGGCATGACAGACGCCGTGAGCAGAGCCATTGACAGCGACAAATCAACCAATAACAGCCGCGGTAAAATATTAGAACCGTTTCATCCAGCGACTGTAACATTTTGCCCAATCACAACAGAGGCAGCCCCTTCTCTCCTTCAGTCAACGATACTGCTCGGCATGACAGACGCCGTGAGCAGAGCCATTGACAGCGACAAATCAACCAATAACAGCCGCGGTAAAATATTAGAACCGTTTCATCCAGCGACTGCGACGTTTTGACCAATTACAACAGAAACAACTTCCAATCGATCCATTGTCACTGGAACTGGCATTGTCCATATCTTGTCACTGGTATCACCAGCGACCAACCAATATCAGTGACAAACCACCGTGACAGAAATATCGACCATCCCTAGTTTTAGCTAGTACAATTCATATACATCTTTGAGAGATAGATATCTAGGTATTTGAAAGTTGGCACAGTGCCAAAGCGCGCTAGACTCCGAACACGAAGGTTGGCATTTCGAATCCCGATAGCCCCCCAAAATTTGTTTATAATTTAATTATTGAATAAATATTTGAAAAAACTTTAACAACATCAATTGTCATAGAATTATAAATTTGTTTGTTACAACTTAGCAAGATTTGTAACTTTTCGTTTGCAATTTCATTTTGAAATTTCTTTGTACGAAGCCTAAACGCTGGGGAACATTAATGAATGAGGGAATAGCGGCCCAAACAGGCAAACTGCCAGTTGCGATGTCTTTCGCAGTTTCCGATCTCTTAAAATACGACGCCTGCCCACCTGCTAACTTCTATATGCAGTCTCAGACAAAGCAAACATGATTTCACCTGGAGAGAAGCTGTTAGTGTGACTAGGTTTTTCTTATTAATGCAAACTATACGTTCCGGTCTCTGAAGTTGTGAGTAGTATATAAGCAAGCCGCTCTCTTTGGCTCCGATGGAGATCAAATCAGCCTAAAAAAGGTGACATGCAGAGCACGACCTTTCCCTTAACACCTTATCAGTTCATGTTCATTCATTAATCTTATTGCCCATCTATACATTCCTATGCAGTCGGGTAGAGTATATCTACCTATCACCCCACTCCCAAAGGCGTAGCAGTGACAATGTATTGAGGGGGGCGAAAGGGGGAAATTTTTGAACATTTTTTATCTTTAGGGATCATATTTTTTTGGCACTAAAAACTATACAATTGTTGGGTCGCCGGGAGTTGTTTTGCTAGAACATACTAGGGTACAAAATCTGTTTGTATTTATTAATAATATAAATAATAGTCGATATTAGTCTTGTTTCCTATTATTGTTGGAGTAGAATAAATTTGTTTTATAGGTTATTATTTTTCTGCTAAAATTAATTGGTTTGGGGGCACGTGCCCCTGTTCCCCCGGCTACGCCCCTTGTCACGAATCGCCGATTGTCCTTTATACACATTCCCACTTAGTCCTATATTACTCCAGCTACTCTTCGCAATACTTCTTACAATGAGAGTAAGGCCCTAACAGAGAGGCTACCTCGGGTAATTGACACCATGACCCCCCTACATCCTCTACACAATCTCTACCATAATCCTATCAATGTCCCACAATCCTTTCCTAACATTTGTAGCCGATACTAGTCGTACCGCCTAATTGTACACAACTACAACAAAATAGCAATAAATTATTTGGCTACAAGTAGCGAGTGTCTTTACTGTTATTCTTACTAGGGAGTGTAATCGATAAATACTTGCATACATGTGTAGAGTTTTCTGACTTTCCTGATATTAAAATATTTTTCTTTGTTGACACGTTTCCACAAAAAACTCCATTCTCAAAACTTTAATAGTACTTCTAAACTTAAAGTACTATTAAAGTTGTTAATGGTGATGCGAGCGCTCGCTTGTGCCTACATTTCGAAAGTAATTTGAAACGGAATGGCTTTAAACACTCTCGTTAAACTTGCATCATCGTAACGCTGTCGAAGAAACAGATACTCAGATCTGTGATGTATAAACCGATTCATGGTGGTATAAAACCTAATAATTTTATAAAATATGTCTAAAACAGTCTGCACCTATGCCATTTATATCGTTAAAGGAGCAACTGCCTTCTAGGTTATACAAGTCCCTATACCACCCATATCGTCAAACCAACAGCCTTTCAGGTTATACAAGTCCCTATGCCACCCATATCGTCAAAGCTACAGCCTTCTAGGTTATACAAGTTCCTATGCCATTTATATCGTCAAAGCAACAACCGCCTTCTAGGTGATATGAGTCCCTATGCTATCCATATCATAAAAGCTACAACCTTCTTGGTTATACAAGTCTCTATACCATCCATATCGTCAAACCAACAGCCTTTCAGGTTATAAAACACCTAACGACTCCAATAAACCTCTCCGAATTTACTTGGCTTCGCGTTGAAAACTTGACTTGCTGCAGCCTCTTGCGATGAGTCAATCGACGGGAGTAGCCATATTTAATTGCGTTGTCGCTAAAGAGCCCACCAGATGGTCCACGAAGCTGGAGATGACATCAGCCGAGCAAAGCGCGTTGTTCATTTGTGCGGCATATGTCTGTCAAGGTCGTTGCAACACTCGCTGGCGGCGGCTGCTGGTATCATTGCGTGCGAAATAATAGCCCGAGTCAAAGGTTTTACTTGTGAAAACTGAAAGAAAAGGTATAGATATAAAAGACGATCGTTTTATGAGTCAAGTATAATATTTCATTCTGTTACGACGAGGTTTCGATAACTAGATCGTTATCATTAGGTTTTTATTTTAAATGAGGACACTGAGATGTGTTCATAAAGTCAAAGAAATATTTTTCAAATATCTCAAGTTCTACACTCTAACCTAACCTATAACCATATAAACTAAATCTATCATTCTCAATATTCTTTAGCAAAATACGTCTTTCCTCATTTCTTATTTCCGTCCTTATTTAACATAAAAACCTGATGATAACGATTTAGTTAGCGAAACGTCGCCGTAGTAGAATATAATGTTATACTTGCCAAACAACCGTTTATCATTTCCATCGCCAAACCTGTGCGAGTGTAACAAGAGTTATTGAAGAAAAGCATTACTAATAGAACAGTTAGAAGAGTTTAAACTAATATTACTCTAAAGGTAAATAATTTATTGTAAATTATTCTTATGATCTCTCTCGTAGTTTTCTCATCCCTTAGAAGTTATGATTCTATTTGATATTGTATTCCTACATTTGGGCCAGCTCTGAAGGGTTTCAGCTTCTCTCAGCGTTTGTTCTAGCGGATCATGTAGTCCCTACATCTCTTAAAATCGGGGAGTGGGGATTACAGCCGTCTGAGCGAATAGGAAGTTCACACATATTGCTGCGTGGGTGAGCCTTGTTGCCAATTAGACGTTAAACTTCCGTTCGTCGCCCAGTGACATCGTAACTGCGGCGGAGTGATTTACTAGTGACGTAGCTTCCTTCGTTCTGCAATTTCAGTCGCTGGCAGTGGCGGGTTGAGTGTCAATGCTTTCGAACTGACATCGCATCCCTACCCTGCCATAGACCCATTCCTATTCTACTTTAAAACAAAGTTATACCTCTTCCAGGTTATCTCTGTCTCTTTTGATGGTGTGGCGGGTTGTTGGAAAATAAACAATCGCTTAAAAATAATGCTGAATAAGCACAGTTATATATTACAATTAACATAAATAACAGCTCCTAACAACTAAATAACACAAAATATATTAATCAAATAACACAATAACAGAGTCATGTGTATTAAATCCTTAGACACGTTTCTATGACCAAGTCATCATCATCAAAGGATGTAGCTACAATAATTTTATAAAACTAAAATTAATCAGTCCGTCAGAGAGAAGGGGATTTGGTGCCCCTTCTCCACGAGGTTATGCAGCGCCTGTCTGCAGCAACAACGTTATTGTGCTTAGCCAGTGCTATTGACATTTGGGTTTAGCATTTAGTCGGGCAAGATTTCTTTCGGGACGCTTGTAGGGGTAAAGAAATTGAAATAGGTTTACCAAGTATATCCAGATGCAAAGAATTTACTAAATAATTAGCCCAAATTTGGATTTAATTTTAGGTTTAGTTGGAAAACCTTGTTAAAAAAAAATTAATAGGCATAATTATAACTTTTATTATAGATCCTACAGATAAAAATTAAGTTACGTTTCGATAACTCTGCGCGTAAAGCCATATTACGCTCACACCTGGTATTATCATCGTTGTGGAGAAATATCGTTCGATGCACGTTTGTAAAGTCTGCAGCTCGTATAATTGCCATCCCTCGCTCCATGGCAGAACACTTTTACGTACTTGTATCGAAAGTGACTGTTAAAAGAACAAGATGATAAAAAATCTTTCGTATTTTGTAACTTATTTCACTGCTTGGAATGACAAATATCTTGCAATGGATTAATTTTTCTCTTATTGGATTCTGATCCAAATCTAATAACTGGATGACTGGATAGAAAAAAATTATTAGATCTCAAACAAATTTATAAGGAAAAAATGCTCAAGATCAAATTTTTACATAGAATGTTTTTTTAACTTATCATACTACTACTAAAAAGATGTTTTTATTCCATACGTACTCTCTATTGTAGCTTACATACATTTTCGCTTAACGATTTTAGTCCCTGCAAATATCCTTTGAAGACATTTGCTATAGTTATAAAAACCCTTAAGAGCCCCTAAAGAACCGGCGCTCAGGCTTAAACCCTCCCCCTCCAGGGGCCGGCACTATGCTTAGGGTGACAGATGGTAAAAAAAAGTTGTAGAACAATTTGTTGCACAATTATTTAATACAAACTTTTAAAGAAAATTATTAATTACTATTATTCATTGCTTAAAGTTAACAGCAAAAAGACGTGACACATGGACACAGATGCAAAGAGAAGACACAACCATAAGAAGGAAACGTTATTGCGTTACGGTAGTGTGCAGCGATAGGTAACAATTTGGCCAAAGATAATGGAATGAACACTACATTACAACTGGGGATCATAAGCGACACAGGCAGTGAGGGATGAAACCTTTAACGGAGTCGAATGAAGGGACAAATGATCGGAAATGTGCTGTAAAACCGACACATTGAGAGAGGGAGAAAATGAGAGCTTAACATAGACTTCAAGTGAGCAAAAACTATGACTGCTATCGTCCACGGGAAAGGATTGAGAATATGAAACAGGGTGAAAGTAGGGGCATGCACGATGGTAGGGAATAGAAGAGGATTCACGGCACTACGTGTCTAGAGGCTCGTACTCTCTATTGGGGACATAAAGTAGTGCCTCCTCGAAACACTCAACGGTAAAGAAACAGTGCGCGTTGGCGGAATTAGGTACGACTAGGGGGAAAGGCATACAGATCTGGTGCTGAGAATAGGGGAATATTATGTATCGCGTGGGTAGCGTCGTTTCCCTAAAGCAGCCCGGGGTAAAGAGGCGTGTTTACACATTACTCGTCACTGTTCATTACGCACACATATCTGACGTCATTTACTATAAATATAAAACTTTTAAAGAGATTACAATTATCGTTTAATCTTGGCAGGAGCGTAGCTCAGGGGGCACGTGCCCCTCGAAACCCATTAATATTAGCAGAAAAGTATTAACCTTTAAAACAGCGCTATGTTTGTAGCAATACTGCTTCCCGATGACCCAAAGTTGTGTACTTTTAACTACTAAAAAAGCATAAAATATGATTTCTAGGGTCAACAATGTTTAAAATTTCCCCAGGAGAGTACCACCATCCCCAAACATCCTCTGGATACGCCACTGAATCTTGGTGTTTTCTTTAATAATTTACGGATACTTTTCTCGAACTTTCTAACTAAAATTTGTATTCTTGAATTTTATAGTCCATTACGTTCAGTGAATCTTATTAATCACTTAAACAATAGTATATGACTATCCGAACTTTGAATTTAGTAAATTTGTTATTCATAGTGAAATATAGTAAAATTTTTATTCATTCCATCTAACGCCCTTAGGAAGGACGCTGCTAAAATTGCTACTAAGTAAATATTGTGGTCAATGTAACACTTCTTTTACAAATTTTTCCTTATTAGAAACTTTTGATCGTCATCTATGGCTTAGAAACTTGGTACGCGAACAAGAGAATGGTAGTAAGAAGGTTAAACACTTTTCCTCTCGTGTTTTCTTTGAACATAGTGAAAGGTTTGGGTATAAATTTGGTTTTGAAAGTCTTATTATACTGGAGGAAGAGGACTTACTCTGTAGTTGTCCGTGTTAACTTGCAAAGGAATGTAATCAATATTTAAAATGATTTTGTTAAGTTATGTAGTATGTACCTACAAACCATTGTTGTATAAATTAAAAACATCCCAGAATTAGTTATTGTCAATTTGTACGGTTGAACCTTTTGTTGTTTCCGTGCGTTTTATACGTAAGTATTGTTCTCTCAATGATTTCACTGTTTTTAATTATTTTTTAGATGAATGTATGACTCTCGCTACTTTTGTGTACCATTTTATTTTTGACTAAAATTTCGTTGACTTTTTTAAAGTTAAGTATTGCAGTGAATATACTTGTATTTTATAAGCGTATTTATAACCAATGTTATATAGTTTACAGGCTTGATAAGGGGAAGGAAATAGTTGCCGAAACGTTGCACTAATTAAGAAAAACTGCTTTGAATCGATATTTAACCGGTTTATCATTTATTCAGTACTTATTTCAATAGTTCAAATGAACATGAATGGCTTAAAAAGGTTTTATAGTAGCTATAACACACGTGACATTTTCTCCACCACTATATGCTTACTCATGAAACCACAGTACGGACTTACGTCTATAAATATTACGCAAACTACAGTTAACAATGAAGAGGAAATCTAGTACGTGGTTTTTTATGAATTCTCTAGAGGCGACCCATTTGCCTGCTTTTGTGGTCGCGCATCCGTTTTCCTCAACGACCAGACAAATGCCTGCCTCAAAACACGTCATTAACAGAACTATTTCTGTTTCCACCTAGTTTACTTAATACTGTAAGATCAGGGCAGACGTGCAAGAAGAGTTACGTCACTGAGGGGATTTAAGATAGATAAGGGTATGATCTAAGGGGAAGGTTTACCTGCCAGAGCAACAATGTATAGAAAGATAAGTAATAGATATACTGTTTCGTAGAGGTTATGCGTTCAGCCATTATGAACATTATCGCCTAGGCAGAGTAGGAAAGGATTGTGATTTAGGAAGGGTCGATATTTTCTGTCACAGTGACTTGTCACTGATATTCGTTTGTCGCTGGTGGTGCCAGTGGCAAAATATGGAAAATACCAGTTCCAGTGACAATGGATCGATCGGAAGATGCCTCTCTTGTAATGGGGCAAAACGTCGCAGTCACTGGATGAAACGGCCGCCATTGGTTGATTTGTCTCTTTCACTGGATGAAACGGCTGTCATTGGTTGATTTGCGCCGATTATAGTGCAGTGTCATTGGCTGAAGGGGGAAGGGGGGACTTTGTTGTGATTGAGTAAAATGTCACTGTCGCGACTGAAAAGTTACTGATATTTTACCACGTTTGTCACTGGTTGATTTGTCGCTGTCACTAGTTCTACTCATTTACGTCGTGGGTGGGTGGACGATTTGTGTTAGGTTTCACGACAGTGGCGGTGTTGTGTAGAGTAGACGCTATTTCGCACTCGGTAGTTTGTTCTTAATTTCGTAGGAGTTTATTTTTAATAAAATGAGCTTTTCAAAAAAGAAAAAGCGAGGCGTAGAATCATTTCATCAGTGTGATATGTCTGCCTGTAATTGCCACATACAGAACAGTCTCAGTATCCTTGTCACCGGTAAAAGTCACTGATACAAGCCTGGCGCTGTCACTAAAATCACCGATCCATTAAAGTCACTGTATTCACCATCCCTATTGTGATTGTATGTAGGAAACCTTTGATATATAAAACTCCTTGTTAGAGGATATAGGATCACGTGGGAAGGGTGGCGTACCCGACTCTATATATATTTCGATTCATAACGTCCTACATCCAATTTCCATTTCCTTCTGTTAATCCATTCGTTTTCGGGGAGTTCCCTTCAAACGTAGCAAAATAGGGTTAAATTAACTTTTTCGAAACTCTACTTTCAAAAGATGAGAAGTAATTTAGCCTGATCAGAAATATAAAGATAAAATATACTATCTACCGCTAATAACATTGCCTCTGGCAGGTGTGCGTTAAAAACGTCCTGACGTCCACCGACCCGACATTATCCCTCTTATTAGCAGTAGATAACACTCCAAAAAGACAACCAACATGTACTTTCGTCCGACCCCATTACATCCATGAGGCAGTAATTAGTTACAGACAGTGTAAGAAAACCCCTAATTTTTAAATACTTCAACAGCTACCGTACGAGTCAAAAATAAGGAACAATTTGCCAATGGACTTATGCTATTAATATAGGTGGAGCCTATATCTATTTCTCTTCGGCCTAGCAACGATAAGTTCAATAATATTCACATACAATTACAAACTTTCGTACGCTAAGGGATGCCTAAAACGAAAGTTTTTATTTTTTTGTGTTGAAGGAAAACACTTGTAGGAATGCAGATTTAAGAAAATATGTAATCTGTGTTGACTATGGGGACAAATAAAACCAGTTTAGTTGAATAAAAGAACTGGCGAACATTCATGCTAAACAGGACATACAATTGACATATTAAATTATTTTTTACCTTCTATCAGCTCACAATCTCCTTATATATATATATATATATATATATATATATATATATATATATATATATATATATATATATATATATAGATAGATAGATATATAGACCTATATATATATATATATATATATATATATATATATATATATATATATATATATATATGTATGTATGTATATATCTTGTACAGATTTTCAAACGTTAATAAAATACGTTTTTATTCATTTTATCAAGTTCAAATACATTTTATTACACCTAACGTGGATGACAATTGATGTTAATAAAGTTTTTTCAATCATTTAGTCCGTAATTAAATTATAAAATTTGGGGGGGAGGGGTTATCCGGATAGAAACAGAATCTTCATCAAAGTCTAGCGTGCTTTGACACTGCGTCAACTTTCCAATACCAAGAAAAGAATTTCTCAAAGACATACATGCAATTGTTTCCCCTATCTGATTGTCGTCGAAACCTCAATTGTACAACCTTAAACTGTTGCCATAGTTACACCAAAATATCATATATAGTGCTACAAGGTTAAAAATTAATGAAACTAATAAAATAAACAAACAAACTGGAAACAATGATACAATTTTTCTCTTGACCTCAGTAGGAAATTACTTTAAAAAAATAATTTGATAATACTTGTTCTATTTTATATTATTTCCTTGATTAGTAAAGGATTTTTTACTTGTATTCGTTACGATTTCTCTACTGAACGAGTTAAATAACATAATGAGATGATGCTCCTTCATTCATAACCAACATAGTTTCATGTTACAATGTTGGCAGCACTCTGCGAACACCTGTGTTTGTATTACGCATACGAAAAACCGTTTACAATACGTTGACACAGTGACTGGCTTTTAGAAATAACTGCATGCATAACCACTACAGACAAGGATTTTTCCAAAAATTTTTGTGTGGAAGGCGTTTCTTTACATACAAACAAATAAAGATTTCAATGGTATACAGAGAGGTAAGCACTTTTAATGAGGGTATGTTAGGATGACGTGGGGCTAGACAAAAAGCGCTCTCAGGAAAGCAAAAGCTCGGTAAAATACAATGAAAGTAAAGCTGTTCGAAGACTTTAGTAAAGATCACGCTGACAACCTCATGACGTAAGAAAGACGGAGTTTAAAGTATTTAGAGAATGGTCAGTTTTTAAATATCTGATTGGTTTACTCCGTAAGTATAGAAATTACATACGTAATCGATATTTGGAAACAGATTTTGCCCGGTAATGTGGAAAGTCTTCAGGGATACAGAAATAATTATAAACTTTGTAAAAAAAAACAAATCAGTTTTACTTTACGCCACAAAAATACTTTATATAATCAATGGTTTTTCAAAAAAAAAACATTATATGATAGTATAGCTACAGAAAATACGGTTAGGACTGATTTTATTTCGTAAAAAATGTTTCCTAGTTCACGAGGTAAACAGACGAAAGCGTTAAACACGGTGTTTTGTGCGGCGATTGCAAAGAAATACCAAAATTGAGGTCATTTCAATTTTAAACAAGTTGGCTTATCTTAACAATCATTTATTTTTTTTATGACCGAATCTATCATAATCGAATATTTGTAGAAATACTTTAATGCAGTATAATACACTATAGTGCTCTGTTTTATAATTAAAACCTTGATTTTAAATTTTGTGTGTTGTAACGTTTTTGTGGCTTTTCAATTCCTTTTATTAATTCATACTCTCCTTATACATATATATATATAAAATAGTTGATAAAATATTTTTCATTTATCCACTCAAGTTCAAATAAATTTTTTTAAACTTGTAGTTATTTCGTCCCATTTGGCTTAAACTAAATGATAATATATGATTTTATAAAGCAGCTCATTTTGTTACTTTATTTATATTAATTGTAATTATGCAATAAAAAGTAACTAAAATAAAACTTTTCTTTGTTGACCTAGGTAGGACTTGACTTTATAATTTTTTGTTCACTTTATTTAATTTTAATTAAAAACTTTTGGGGCGTCGTTGCAGTTTTTTATCTTTTCCCTATTCTTTAGACATTATACATATACATGTATAGTGTTTTCGCCGATGTCAATTAAATCTGAAATATCAATTATTAACAGATAGGCAATTAAAAGCAGCTAGTGCACTCACGATAGGCATTGTAGCCTATAGGCGATAGGCAATGCTACGAGATTTGTACAGTGCATGAGGTTTAACCGTGTCTCTGACCTTGAGATCGCTATGCTGGACTGGGCTGAAGTGCGGAGTCATAACCCAACACTGCAGAAAACATCAATATAGTGTTTAAAGTGTAAACAGCTCTAATAAACTAAATGATAATACTGTAATAGTTTGATGTAGACATGATCTTTTGTGTTACTCTGATTCTGCAAAGAAAAGGATGCGATTACGAAAGAGACGATAGGTGCATTGTATAATGTTTTCAGTTAGGCTAGTATTCAAATGCTAGAGCAGAAAGAGGACACTGTTTAACCTCACGCATTTATACCATAGGGGACAAATGTCGAACTCCTTTTATCTTTAGCGACTCTTGGTGGAGAGCAACGCTTCAGCAGACAACGCCAATCTCGCGATACCACCATATGGTGACAACAAAAATAGTACAGTGTTTCCAAATGTCAACACGTGTCTACCGCTCCAGTGTAAACATACTTACTAGCCAACGCCCACCCTTGGCAGTTGAGCCATTTGGCGACGCGCTGACCAGTAGAGAATCCTTGAAGATGGGACTGTTGTAATCCTGGGCCCAATCCAGGGCTGTGTAATCATTAAGGTGTTCGGCATCAATAAGTTCACCACCACACAGCAGACACTCAGGGGTCGGTAGCACATGAATGCGGTGGAGGTACGCAGCAAGGTAATCATGACCTGTCTTCAATCTGAAAGCTGCAACGCTAACAGATCGGGGTAGGTTTTGGTCAATTGGTCTCCCAATCGCAAGATTTTCCCACCGCTTTCCTGCTGAGAATTCCGTCAATCTAACGTGATTTCATTTTTTGGTGGACGTCTTTATTAGGGACATGGAGGACTGTAGTAAACTCAGATGCTCGGGCTGAGGTAGGTTTGTTCCCTCCCTGGTTAGTTGATCAGCCTTTTCATTGCAAGTGATGTTTTTTACATGGCTCGGGATCCACTGGAAATTAAGTACCCACCCGGCATTTATGAGAGCATTTAGTTTTCTTCTACAGTCTATGGTTCTACTACAGTCAGTCTGTGAGTTCCCAGAGAAGTTCAAGATGGCGGTCTTAGATCCAGCAAGGTAAAATGCCTTAGCCATAGCTATTAGATTCTCAAGTTCAATTTCTGCAGCATATATGGCGACTACCTCTCCCTCGTAGTTGCTAAAATGGACCCCCACAGCAGAAAATTCCTCAAAATATATGCAGTAGTATGCAGCACCTGTTTTGCCTGATCCAGGTATGGATGATCCATCTGTGTTGATACATTCATACTTCGGAGGGCTGCACTTCCTAAGCTCCTAATCCGAAAATGCATGCTTCGGCAAGTGGTGATCTATCAAGAGAAGCTCTGTCTCAGGGAGCTTCCTGAAAGCAGTCCAGTGCAAACATGGAATAGTGTTCGAATTTAAAACATTTATAATAGTTTTGCCAACCAAAAGACCTATCACTATTTCCTAGTAAGATTTCAGAGTATAGCCTATCCCGCTGCACACTAAAATGGTATAAATGGGAACTGGGCAATAGGGTTGCCAGAAGAACAAGCAAAGGTACGACTTCTAGGCGTATTAATCGAAGGGTAAGGGGAAACTAGTACGGCCTACAAGCTAAGATAAATGCAAATAATTGTATATCCAAACAGCTGAGCATTGCTCCACTGGTTGCTCGCTGATAATGTCCCCAATACACTAAATTGTCATGGCTCTCTCCTCCTACAAGTACCATTACTTACCCTGGCTGCATCTGCATTACCTTTCTCTTCTCCTTATAAGAGCAGACGCCTCTTTATGACGACGATAGAGAGTTAGGTTTATTTCCGGTAATCAACCCTGAGCACACCCTCTATTCCCCCCTAAGCATCCCCCCTCACCCAAGTATAAGGGGCTCACTATCCGCTCTCAAAGTATCTACTCTTCCTTTCTCTTCTCCTGATAAGGCTAGACACCCCATTATGTTGTTCCCAATAATACATGTCTACTTCCAGCAGAACCTGGTACTTTCCCCCGATTCCCACTAGTACCATGAGATAATCATGTCCTTTCTTTACCTACTTTTACTACCCTTCTTTACAAGAGGTTGTAACTATGTGTGATCCCGATGGAGATTAGGTCTACTACAGGTAGATATGACCCCCCCCCCCCCTTATATTCGATACCAGGGTTTTGTATTTCTTTACCTTAAAGCTATCTATCTTTTGATTCAGATTCTTATTTTAATGTCATTATGTATCTTTTACTTTAGGTAAATCTATGTTAAGTGTTTAGTCTTAGGTTGTAGTAGTAGTTTAGATTTAGGAATTATTAATATTTAGCTTGTAAGCATTCGTTAAGGCAACGATAGGTGGTAGCGAACCGGTCCGATGGCTAGTAAGTAAGTAGAAGCAGAATATCCCGGAAGCGTTACGGTACCTAAGTACTTTTTTCTAGGTACTTACTAACACCTAAGTGTTTTCCATGTTGAGTGAGTAATAACCTACCCTAACATAACCTAACCTAACCTAACCTAACCTAACCTATCCTAACCTAACTTAACCTACCTAAGTACCATTTAGCACTACCACCCCTACAATCCCTACCACAAGCCAGTTCTCATTTTGATACAGTAGGCGTTTCTAGTAAGCAGAGGTGTACGGTGTTTCCTATGTTGAGTGAGTAATAACCTAACTTAACCTATCCTAACCTAACTTAACCTAACCTAACCAACCTAGCCTGGTCTGACCTAACCTAACCTGACCTAATCTGACCTAACCTACAATCCCTACCACAAGCCAGTTCTCATTTTGATAGTCACAGTAAGCGTTACTAGTAAGCAGAGGTGTACGGTGTTTTCTATGTTGAGTGAGTAATAACCTAACCTAACCTAACCAACCTAGCCTAACTTAACCTAACTTGGCCTAACCTAACCTAACCTAGCCTACCTAAGTACCATTCATACCTACCACCCCTACAATCCCTACCACAAGCCACTACTCATTTTGATAGTCACAGTAAGCGTTACTAGTAAGCAGAGGTGTACGGTGTTTTCTATGTTTAGTGAATAATAACCTAACTTAACCTATCCTAACCTAACTTAACCTAACCAACCTAGCCTGACCTAACCTAACCTAACCTGACCTAATCTGACCTAACCTAACCTACCTAAGTACCATTCATCCCTACCACCCCTACAATCCCTACCACAAGCCAGTTCTCATTTTGATAGTCACAGTAAGCGTTACTAGTAAGCAGAGGTGTACGGTGTTTTCTATGTTGAGTGAGTAATAACCTAACTTAACCTATCCTAACCTAACTTAACCTAACCTAACCTAACCTAACCTAACCAACCTAGCCTAACCTAGCCTGACCTAACCTAACCTAACCTGACCTAATCTGACCTAACCTAACCTACCTAAGTACCATTCATCACTACCACCCCTACAATCCCTTACCACAAGCCAGTTCTCATTTTGATAGTCACAGTAGGCGTTACTAGTAAGCAGAGGTGTGCGGTGTTTTCTATGTTGAGTGAGTAATAACCTAACCTAACCTAACCTACCTAAGTACCATTCATCACTACCACCCCTACAATCCCTTACCACAAGCCAGTTCTCATTTTGATAGTCACAGTAGGCGTTACTAGTAAGCAGAGGTGTACGGTGTTTTCTATGTTGAGTGAGTAATAACCTAACCTAACCTAACCTAACCTAACCTAACTTAACCTAACCTACCCTAACGGAACAATTATATCTAAAGTTGTTTGTAATCATCTTGAATTGACTGATTAAACTACAATTAAAAAATACTTAACTAAGTGAATATGTAATGGCTTACTTATTGACGCGTTTCAAAACACTCGTTCCTTTTACGAAAGCTAAGCATCTACGCAGAGGAAAAGGAACGAATGTTTTGAAACGCGTCAGCAAGTAAGCCATTACTTGTTCACTTAGTTAAGTGTTTTTATTATAATTATTTCTAGGTTGTTCATATGTTCATGTGTGCGCTAATTGGACCAGTCGACCTCCCTACTTGGAGGATTAACACAGATCGGATGGATCTGACTACACCTGCAATGATAACCTTGTTGGTTTTCGTTCAAACACTATTCTTTATAGGCGACAGTATACTTAGCCTAATTGCTTTTTAATTATACAATAGCCTTCTGGGGACAGTGCAAACACCTCTGACTTTCTCGGAGAAGGCAATTCACCAAGCCCCAGTTCTTCCCTCCAAATATCATCACTAGTATATTTCCCTTAACGTTTCTGGTAGATATTGTCCAATGGACCAAACAGAAAACATCATTGCCTCGTCTCTGCCCCCCCCCCAGATATACGTTCACTTCCCATTTCCCAGACAAGTAGAGGTTCACGTTTTTCACAACGTAGGAAATAGAGTAAAATGAAAGAAAAGAATCGCCGCCAGCCGAAGTAGCCAAGTGGAATCACGACGCATCCTTGCATGAAAGTTTGCACAGCTTCCTGGAGGGGGAATCTCGGGTGAGTCACGCCAAACCGGTTTGCATAACTGTCGCGGTGTTGAGATCGGCCATGGCGGTTCCAGGGAAAGTTAGTACATAGCGCTTATGCAATGGCACGGTTTGAAGCGCAACCAGGTAATGCCAAACGGGCTGGAAATAACAAATATAATTTCAGAGAATATGACGGAAATGTCAGCCAATGCATACTTGATTATCCAATACGGTGAAATATACACTGATTGTATCCACTTAGAAAATTCGGCTGATACATAAATCTAGTAAACAATATTCCAGAAGGCTTGTGCGTTAAGATTATAAACAAAATAAATATATACAACTCACAATTACAAAACTTTATTTCATGCGTGTTTCAATGACTTATGCCACCATCATCAGTGATGCTATTACAAATATATAACTTGAACTCAGTTAAAGTTATATGTCTGTAATAGCATAACTAATGATGATATAAGTAATTGAAACGTGTATGAAATTAAAGTTTTATAATTGCGAGTCGTGTACATTCATCTTGTTTAAAAATGTAGTGTAAACAATTCATGTTTTATAAAATATTATTACGGGGTTCACTAAATATATTATTGGTATAATAGACATTCGATTATCCGAGCCCCGATTAACCGAAATATTGAACAAAAATATTGACAACTTACTGTACGTTCTTAAGGTACCGATTAAAACGTGTTAAATATATGACTTTTAACGAATAAAATATTTTAAAAGTTGATATCTCGGTCGGATTCGAAATGAATGACAACATGTTTGAAATTCAGCACTTTGGCGCCGAGCCAACTTTTCTATAGCTAGAAATCAATTACTTAAAAGATGTATATTAAATTATAAGAGAAAGGTTTATTGCGATTGTGAAGCACTGGGGTGGATAGAATGAGAAATTATAGATCGCCATAAACTTCATAAATAATGAGAAAGGAAGACGACAAGCGAATAAATAGTAACAAACACAAATAATAGTCCAACACCATATAGGACCTACTGTTTAAAGAGAAAATCGAAAAATTGCAAGGAAATTCGTTTTCTATTTTGTCACTTAATATAGTGATTCTCATATGTACATAATACATATTTATATTATTTGTAATTATAGAATAAAAATAACTAAAACAATTTCTTTTCGACTACAGGAGGAATTGACTTGAAATTGTTTTCCACAGCTTAGATAGATAATTTTTTCAACTCATTCAAGATCGCACTTCTGATCAAAATACATTTAAAAAACAATCCACACAAACCATTTTCTTTGAAGTAGCCCTACGAATATCGCGTTCGCCTTTGCCTAATTTTGCCCAGCTCCGCGCAGTTCACCGTACCCACCACATGCTCTGCGCCGCGCAGCTCCTCTTCAAACGATTCTGCGAAGAGGTTTAAATATATAGATCTTCTGACGGCTTATAACTGCTCCTTCCACAAAATTTACCAATGAACACATTCCATTCCATATTCAATGAGTTAAACAGTTTGACAACAATTAAAATTTACAAAACAGACACCCATTGTTGCATTTGATTTTCCAGATTTTAATGCAGAAGCCACATGCACAACCGTAGCCGAATCAAGAGATGACTCAGAACCACGTGGGATTCGGCCACGTGACCAATCCCATGCTTGGAATGTTGATTGCGTGCGCAATGAATTAAACGTTGGCCGAACTCCTACCGTAAGGAAAGTAAAATCACAATAGAAACACTTTCTCCGCGCCCACAACTGTTAACGCACACGTTTATCCCACAAGAAACATTTTTGTGACAAGTGACTATAGAAAAACCGTGAGTTGGCCACCGCTGGAGCTTGAACACTAACCGAACAGCTCTGAAGAATTTCTAACTGGTAATTTAGATTTGCTCGCTTTTTTGTTTTAGTAATTCGCTTTCCAATAAATAAAGTACAGTTGTTGTAAAAATATGTTTTAATGTTGAAAGCAAACACAAAGTTGAACGGAGGATTTTTAAGTTAAAGAAAATATCATTGACCGAATCTTCTTTTTAAAATTTTACACAATTTTTACAATCTGATCTAAGTTTTTAAATTTTACACATTTGTTTAAAAAGATTGTTAGTTTTAACTTTTTTACAAAGATATTTTTATTCAAACACCCTCTCAAGGAACTCAGTTCCGTAGCTACAAATTTGATTGCCTTTTCATTTTTCCAATTCGTTCTATTAGTAAACACTTGTTATATATATATTTCAAATTTTAACCGTTAATTATATACTTTTTATTCATCCACTCAAGTTCAAATACATTTTTCTATATTTGTAGTGGACAACATTTGATGTTAATTAAGATTTTTTGAATTATTTAATTAATTAAGTTTTAATGAATTATTATTTTAAAAAAACTGTATAATACCAAATGAAAGTTTAAAAATATATATTTGAACTTATTGGATGAAAAAAAGTATTTTATTAACGATTGAAATTTGAACAAGATATGTGAATTTATATAGGGAGTGTATCAACTAATAGAAGGTATTAATAAAACAAATTATGAATAAAATGTAAAATAATTTGTACAACACACACAGGAGATTAGCGGGAAAAAATCGATGAATTAAAAAATACTATCGATATTTATGGAAAATACTAACTGGACCACAAAAAAAATTAACTTATCACAGAGGTGCTAAAGTACGAAAAGTTGTGATCATGACATCTATAAGCCTTCTATAAAGGTCCTGGAATACCCTTAACGATTGTGTTGCCTCGTTGAGCTAGTTAAACAGAAGAATCTTGGCATTGCATATAACGCCCATGGGTTAATGTCCGGTGCGAAGACAAGACATACTTCCTTTCTACGCTTGGACGAGTTTAAGCCTCTTTACAGGCCCCCGTTGTGGCCGCCCCTCATTACTCCGGCTCCATCTCCTGTTTGCATCGGACGGTAACGCAGACAAGGCCTACTTCCTTTCTACACTTGGACGAGCTTAAGCCTCTTTACAGACCCGCGTTGTGACATTGCTGTCCCTTGATTCCGCCTGCTCCATCTCCTGTTTGCATCGGACGGTAACGCAGACAAGGCCTACTTCCTTTCTACACTTGGAAGAGCTTAAGCCTCTTTACAGACCGGCGTTGTGACATTGCTGTGGCCGCCCTTGATTCCGCCTGCTCCATCTCCTGTTTGCATCGGACGGTAACGCAGACAAGGCCTACTTCCTTTCTAAACTTGGATGAGCTTAAGCCTCTTTACAGACCGGCGTTGTGACATTGCTGTGGCCGCCCTTGATTCCGCCTGCTCCATCTCCTGTTTGCATCGGACGGTAACGCAGACAAGGCCTACTTCCTTTCTACACTTGGACGAGCTTAAGCCTCTTTACAGACCGGCGTTGTGACATTGCTGTGGCCGCCCTTGATTCCGCCTGCTCCATCTCCTGTTTGCATCGGACGGTAACGCAGAGAAGGCCTACTTCCTTTCTACACTTGGACGAGCTTAAGCCTCTTTACAGACCGGCGTTGTGACATTGCTGTGGCCGCCCTTGATTCCGCCTGCTCCATCTCCTGTTTGCATCGGACGGTAACGCAGAGAAGGCCTACTTCCTTTCTACACTTGGACGAGCTTAAGCCTCTTTACAGACCGGTGTTGTGACATTGCTGTGGCCGCCCTTGATTCCGCCTGCTCCATCTCCTGTTTGCATCGGACGGTAACGCAGAGAAGGCCTACTTCCTTTCTACACTTGGACGAGCTTAAGCCTCTTTACAGACCGGCGTTGTGACATTGCTGTGGCCACCCTTGATTCCGCTTGCTCCATCTCCTGTTTGCATCGGACGGTAACGCAGAGAAGGCCTACTTCCTTTCTACACTTGGACGAGCTTAAGCCTCTTTACAGACCGGCGTTGTGACATTGCTGTGGCCGCCCTTGATTCCGCCTGCTCCATCTCCTGTTTGCATCGGACGGTAACGCAGAGAAGGCCTACTTCCTTTCTACACTTGGACGAGCTTAAGCCTCTTTACAGACCGGCGTTGTGACATTGCTGTGGCCACCCTTGATTCCGCTTGCTCCATCTCCTGTTTGCATCGGACGGTAACGCAGAGAAGGCCTACTTCCTTTCTACACTTGGACGAGCTTAAGCCTCTTTACAGACCGGCGTTGTGACATTGCTGTGGCCGCCCTTGATTCCGCCTGCTCCATCTCCTGTTTGCATCGGACGGTAACGCAGAGAAAATGAGGGTACTATGGAACTATGAACTGGTATATAATGGTTATAGACAAAGAAAAAACAAGACTAGAGAAAGTTGCGTCATCTTCAATTCACCGAATAATTAACGAGTAATTATTTGGGCAGCTTAGTAAAAACTATTAACTTGGTGACGTATTTCGAAACAGTAGTTTCATTGACGGTAGCGTGTTAGCTTTATCAATAAAATGACTGTTTCGTAAGGCGTCGGTAAGTTAATAGTTTTCACTTAGTTACTCAAATAATTATTTATAATGAAATCTAAAGAGATAAGTATAAACGCGTGACAGGAAAGGACAAACGGGAAACAAGGGCGATTTTCACTCTCTATAAAGAAATGAACAAGAGGGATTTTCACCCTCTATAAAGAAATGAACTAGGGGGTTTTCACTCTTTATAAAGTAATGAACAAGGGAATTATAACTCTTTATAAAGGACTGAACAAGAGGGATATTCACTATCTATAAAGAAATGAACTAGGGGGTTTTCACTCTTTATAAAGTAATGAACAAGGGAATTATAACTCTTTATAAAGGACTGAACAAGAGGGATTTTCACACTCTATAAAGAAATGAACTAGGGGGTTTTCACTCTTTATAAAGTAATGAACAAGGGGGATTTTCACGTTTTACAGAGATCTGAACAAGGGAGGTTTTTAGTCTTTATAAAGAACTGAACAAGTGGGACTTTCCCTCTTTATAAAGAACTGAACAAGGAGATTTTCATTCTTTACAGAGAACTGAACACGGGGGACTTTCACTCTTTACAGAGAACTGAACGAGGGGGATTTTTACTCTTTATAACAAACTGAACAAGGGGGATTTTCACACTTTACAGAGAACTGAACGAGGGGGATTTTTACTCTTTATAACAAACTGAACAAGGGAGATTTTCACACTTTACAGAGAACTCAACGAGGAGGATTTTTACTCTTTATAACAAACTGAACGAGGGGGATTTTCACGCTTTACAGAGAACTGAACGAGGAGGATTTTTACTCTTTATAACAAACTGAACAAGGGGGATTTTCACACTTTACAGAGAACTGAACGAGAGGGATTTTTACTCTTTATAACAAACTGAACAAGGGGGATTTTCACACTTTACAGAGAACTGAACAAGGGGGATTTTTACTATTTGTAACAAACTAAACAAGGGGATTTTCACGCTTTACAGAGAACTGAAAAATGGGTATTTTCACTTTTTATAAAGAACTGAACAAGGGGGTGGGGTTTACTATTTATAAAAAACTGAGGACATTGAAGCTAAGCAGTCTCTTAAATACCTCAGAATGATTTAAAATTCGCTGCCGTTACATTTTTAAAAAAATAATGAAACACTAGGAAAATCAAAGAAGGATGGCATGTACAATTACAATGGGTTCCTAGCCATATAGGCATTGTAGGGAACGAACTGGCTGATAAAATGGCGAAAAGGTGTGCAGTAACCGACCCACCAACTGCCCCATTATCTCTAAACTCTGCAAAGAACATTATCGACGGTCTTGACAACGCCCATACTCGTACTAAAATGGCGGATGTGGCGGAAATAAGAGCGTCTAGCCTACAAGGGCCCGTTGGCAGTACCCTACCACGAATGAAAGCGGTCGCCAGATTTCGCCTACTGACCGCGTAGTGGAAGGCCCTACCTGGCCACTAAGACGGAATGGACGGCGAGCACCTAAACGTTTGTCCAGATCTCTCCTGCTGCTCTAAGGACCCCGTTGGCCGCTACTAGGAGACGCAGCGTCGAATGTCTGAACTGCCAAGAAAGGGAGTTGGTTGAACTGAACTATTAAAAAAAATGGAACATATTTTTTGTTTGAAAGCTGTGAATTCGGCGACAACATGAACCAATGTCACCCACCGACTGTTCCTACTCTACCGGATATCTTGTCACCGGAGGAACAATGCGTGCGCGCTTGTTTTAAATTCAGCGTTTATCCCTTATTCTATTGGCTGAAAATAAATCACAACCGAGCACGTGTCGTACGGTCAGGATTCCGCGAAGCGTGAATGGTTATTTATATCATTATTTGTGTGTTGGGGCGGATGTGAGAAGACTTGTGCTTAATATGTATGCGTCGGAGCCAGTATCCGACAGACAGGACAATGGTCGGGTCGGGCCGAGCCCAATATAGGCGGCGCGTTTGTGCGAGCGCGCTCTGCTACAAGTGGGAGGACGCTTTATATCGGGGAAAAAATAGTGGCCCATTGTTAAAATCGTTTGTCGCAATCACCTGTCTGAATTAAATTTAAAACTCTTAATTCCCTAGAGCACCGACAACTAATTAAAAATAAGCTCATGCATTTCTACTGACTCCAGGGAATTGAATTTTCAAGGGTTCTTGTGGGAATCCAAAATAGACCGTCCCTAGTAAGGGAACCCTTACTGTCTCTTGAAAACATTATCCTGTTTATTTTTGTATTTTTTAATAAAAAAAAAAACTACAGAAAATGCTACTCGTAAGAAGTTATACTATAGATTATTATAGTTTTATTAGTTGTCTAAAAATAAATTAATAATTTAAAATATAAACTTTTACTGCAGATCGATATATTTGATATTCAATACTGAGCTGGTAGTTTGCTAATGTATCGTATTTTGAGAGAAAAATTGTGGGAGCTTGGAAGGTCGTACAGAGTTGGGAGCTGGCTCGAATTAAAGGTATTGACACGAAGGTGCGAGGAAAATATAGGGTTTTCTCAATTTATAACATTTATAGGGTTCTGAGTAACTTTAAATAAGAAATACATTGCAATGGCATTATGATTTGTAAACAGACAAATATGTTTGGATTCGCAAACCCGGCTAGATATTATTATGGTACATTCCTAAACATTGCATAAGGCTATTTTCATTAAAATTTCTTCTCTTTTGTGTGCCGGAAAGTTGTTTTTTATGAAGTTTTAGAAAGGTGAAAAAATCAGTTCGCAGTCGTAAGTTGTGCTACATCTGCCTGCTTTCGCGGGTGATACAGTGACGTCAAAACTGTAGTGACGTCATGTTAGCCCTATTCTCACACACGTTTTAATGACATATACGTATATTTAAATAAACCTATAAAATTCTAATCAGGATAGATTTGGTTGTGACTTTATACTTTACCTAAGGGTTAAATGTATAAAATTTCAACCAAATCTATCCTGACTGGATAATTCATAGGTAGGGCCTATATAAAACTAACATTACGTGGCAATAACAAAAATTATAGTTATCAATATAGCTTCATGACATGTTTGATTAAGTTTATACGCATTCCATTGGGGGTGGGTAATCTGCGTATTTACCAAAGTTTTGCTTCCTAAAACGACTAAAATTATTACGAAAGTTTAAAATTTGTTTCAATATGAATAAGGGCATTGGCCCTTACAAACCCCTAATATATATATATATATATATATATATATATATATATATATATATATATATATATATATATATATATTAATATATTAAATATTAATATGGTGATATGTTTTCTTGTAATATAGTTAATAAATTAAAAATATTTCAAAAACAAGAATACTTTTAATGAATATATTTATTCAAAGCTTTTCGCCGGTAAAATAGTACCAGCATCTTCAGGAAAATAATTGTCTCATAAAATATTTTTACAAAATTAAATCATATGTACTACAAAGAATCATATGTTTATAAGTATTGCACTTTATGTAGTTTTTTCTATAACATCAATGACCTTATAAATAGTTTGGTGCCTTGATCTCACTTGAATTTGTTCATCAATTAATTTGTCTTAAACTTTATGCTTATAAATTTCCAATGTTTCAAATATGTTCATTTTTAATCCTTTATTTAATTCTTTTATTAATTTCATATTTTCTATTTCCGGAAACTCGTGTCCATTATTAATACAATGCGTAGCTAAATTTGATTTGTATATGTTTTCGAGTTTCTGTTTTCTTATTATATTATTATTTAATTTATCTATAGTTTTTCTTTTATATCCATTTTCTAAACCAATTTGATATACTATATTTTTCTCTTTCATTTGATCATTAAAGTTCATTGGTGTTTTGTGCATTCTATGTAGTAAATTATAAAGCGCTGCCATTTTTTTGATTGTATGGATGATTTGAATAATTAGGTATTATTTGATTTGTCTGCGTTGGTTTTCTATATATGTTATATTCAAATGATTCATTATTTCTAGTAATTGTAATACCTAAATAATTTAGTTTATTATTTATTATTAAATTAAATAATAACATAGTAAGAAAACAGAAACTCGAAAATAACTTTGTACCTAATAAGAGAGAAAATATTTGGACAACTTTTACATTCACTGGCTTAACGAAATAAATAAAATTACAAGATTATTTAAAAAAACGAATTTACAAATCACATATAAAACTAATAATAAAATTTAAAATTTATTAAATAATAACAAAAATCAAAATAATATGCACGAAAGAAATGGCGTATATAATATAAAATGTCAAACTTGTATTAAATTATATGTAGGACAAACAAAAAAGAAATTAAAAGAAAGATAAAATGAACATTTATACGCTTATATCAAACCAAACATATACAAATCAAATTTAGCTACGCATTATATTAATAATGGGCACGAGTTTCCGGAAATAGAAAATATGAAATTAATAAGAGAATTAAATAAAGGATTAAAAATGAACATATTTGAAGCATTGGAAATTTATAAGCATAAAGTTAAAGACAAATTAATTGATGAACAAATTAAAGTGAGATCAAGACACCAAACTATTTATAAGGTCATTGATGTTATAAAAAAAATTACAAAAAGTGCAATACTTATAAACATATGGTCGTTTGTAGCACATATGATTTAATTTTGTAAACATATTTTATTAGACAATTATTTTCCTGAAGATGCTGGTACTATTTTATCGGCGAAAAGCTTTGAATAGATATATTCATTAAAAGTATTCTTGTTTATGAAATATTTTTAATTTATTAACTATATTACAAGAAAACATATCACCATATTTAATATATATATATATATATATATATATATATATATATATATATATATATATATATTTAATTTATTAAATATAACTGTAGATTACATTTTGGTTCGATAACTATCGATTATTGAAGTGTCAGCAAAAATGTAAAAAAATAATACTCTGTGATCTAGAAAGTACTTGGAATAATGAAAAATATATAAAATTTTGAGCCTAAAGTAAAAACACATTAATATGAAAATACGAAAATTGTAAAAAACACACATTTATGCCACAGACACAATCTGCATTAAGTAAATATTTCTTTATAAATCTGAGAACCATATTGTATACTACATTACAATACAGTGACAAGGTATCTCATTGACACAGGTTTGGGTTGTTGCTAATGACGAACTCGGGCTAATGAGCCGCTGTAAAGACTTATTGGCAATCAGCTGATAGAGCGGCCTCCACTTTGTGGCCGCTAATGTATGAAGGCCACTTCATTTGGTAATTCGTTAGTTTATGTTAGGAAACCTTTTTTCGTATATCACAAAATCCTCCATAACCGGTTTCCTCGTGACCTCGCCACTATATTTCAATGTACAATAACATAGTGTTTTGTTTTATAAGGAAACTTCAGTTTATAAAGTTTTGTTTGTATTGTAAAGCGAAATTATGTTTCCTTTTTTTTAGGAAATGTTTTATTTTTGAGGATGTCACATCACACACACTCAAGGCCACACTCCTACAACCAACCAACCAACCAACCACACGCGCGCGCGCTCGCACACACACACACAAACAGTCACAAACACACACACCAAAAAACAAACACACCCACACATACACAAACAAATAGTTACACACACACACAAATAGTCACACACACACACACACACACACACACACACAAACACACACACACACACACACACACACACACACACACACACACGCACACGCACACGCACACACACGCACACGCACACACGCACACGCACGCACACGCACGCACGCACTCGCACACACACACACGCACGCACGCACGCGCGCGCACACACAAACACACACAGCCAAACACACGCACACGCAAAAACAAACACACACACAAATAGTCACAAACAAACACACACACACAAACAGTGATATATTTGGATAATCCATAATTTACCTAACAGGAAACGTTTGTTTTTTCGTATGAAAGAGTAAATTCTAGTTGAAAAGTTAAAGTATATTGTAGTTAATTAGATGCTAAAAAATAATTTAATTTCACAATAAAAACAAAAAAACTATAAAACACAAAATAACTATAAAATACCTCATTTCTAGATAATTTACGTATTTGTTACACTAAATATAATAACTAACAACTTTGTGAAAATATCCTCAGTATAAATAATTTCAAAACCTTCATAATACACAATGACAATCGGGTGGAGCAATAAAATAAATGCAATGCTTACCTGATCGCAGATAATATCCCACTTCTTCTCGTCGTCGTACTGCTTCAGGACCTTGGCCTTATCCGGAGGTAAGTCCATGGAGGCCTACACAACATAACAAATTAAACATTATTAAATGTTAAAATATGCACATATTATAAACCTGAATCTTATATTTTCTATTTTATAGAAAATATAATAATTTTAATAGGTTCTTAAGTAATATGAATGATTAGTAGAAGGGCTGTTCAAATTTTAGAAATACATTTTGTCATATTTCATTACTTTCTATTGGCTTTTTATATTAAATAATTATTTAGAATGTGTTAAGTGTTGTTTCATTACAAACAAGATCTTACAAACCTGATCAGGGTTTAATATTCCTGATGATGTTGGTACTGTTAGCCAACGAAAAGCTTTGAATTGTAAATTCAATTATAATTCTTGTATTTGTATTTTGACTTAGTTCTTTATTAATACACAAGAATACATATTGCGATATATATATATATAATGTGTGTAACATTTTTCTCGAAAACTACTCTAAAGATTTTCACAAAAATTGGTATTTTGCTGTTTTTTTACCTGAGCAATCCAATGGGCTAAGTGAAAATTTTCCAAAATATCGTTATCACCAAGTTATCAAAAATGTTTAAGAACTTCATTTTGAAATCTTGTTGCTGTTCATGACTAGCTTAAATATTACAGTCCCAAGTAATATTAAAGTGTAATAAGTAAGTTCATTTTGTCAAAATTACATTGGACTGAAGCAAGAGTGAACTTGGAAGAGTGACCTCGTTTATATTTCTGGAAATAAAGTGATGGAAATATGCAAGGCACGTAAGCAGGCAAGTGTGCTGTCTGAATGGAGTAGCGTATGCATGTCTCGCTTATACCCACCCTCCAGGGGGCTATTAAATCCCTGTCTAATAGGTCTGCAATCTAATGGTGCATCTCACGTTGTTATGGGTTTAACGTGATATTTACTACAGATACACCAGCAAAACCACTCCCTGGATACACTCAACAAAACTGCTGAGGGAATTTAGACGACTAACAAATCTGTTGCTTGATAAGAGAACTTGGGCGTCATTGTGGAAACCTGAGGGGAAAATGTTGTTAAAAAAATGACGCAAAAACAATAATCTAAATAACTGATTCAACGAATAAATTGAATTTCGATGCTGAAAATACATCCTAAATACTTTTTCACTGCAAATATTGGAATTAAAACTATTTATATCATCATACCGTATAAGCCGAAATAAACACTACTGAAACTGAATCCGCTGCTGTTGCCTTTATGATCAGCTGTGCTGACTGTTGATTGTTGCCGCTTATGTCTGGCGAATGATGAAAGAAAGCCTTTCCGTGATAACTCACCAAACGCCGACGCCCAACAACAGGAAAAAGTAACCACGTGTATAACGAGCATGAAACAACCCCCCCCCCTCTTCACCAAAATGATGCAAACACTTCAAAAACGTTACGAGTGTTGCCTCAAATTGCACAGAGGTCGTATAGAACATGTATATACCAGAGTCTAACCGATTTAGCTTCTTTTTACTTGTATATGTTTGTAAAACTATGTAAAAATCTTACGACTGCTTCAGTACTGTTTATTTTAACACATACTGTACAACGAAATTAATATTATGCAAAAAAATAATACTGGATTTCAACTTAATATAGACTTGCAATATAGAAATTTTTTTAAGCTATGAATTATATGAAAAAAGTAGCTCCCGTTCATACAGCGTATCAAACATACGATGTTCTAAATATTTAGAGAACTGTATTTGAAAATAACTGAAACATAGCTTCTTGAATGAAGTAGAAAACGGCTGCTAACGCTGACCGGCACCATTATTATCTTCGGGTTTATCCGTTTACCTTCGGAAATCTCACGGAAAATGTTCTCCTGGCGCGAACTGCATACTTTTCTCTATCCCAAAATGTCTCACTGGCGTAATTAAGTTTTTACAAAGAGCACAGTGCAGAAAACCCGGAAACACAACATCTGCGAAGTGTCGTGGCCGCGTGTGCCATTTAGATCCCGCTAGTTTTAATGTTGCAGGGAAGCAGGTAGTGCAATTAATGTGATTTCATCAAACCTACCTGGCATCGCCTACAGGCACCTACTCCCACAGTCTTAGCGATCGACTGCAAAGCTGCAACGTATCGATTTAATACTTGTCCACAGTTTTTTTTACAACCATACGAAACTAGTTTTATCCGACCAAACGCCTCCGTCTGTCTCCAGATATAGTCATACTTTTGCACGCGTTGGCTGGAACCTACAAAAATGATGTCTTTATATGTAGCAGACAGCACAACTGAAAGACTTCTTTTAATTCTCAACTCAATCGTTCTAAAATCGTTAGGGCCCAATACGTTTTGAAAGTTCTGAAACAATACTCTTTACGACCAATTAAATCAAAAGACATTTTACATTTAAAAGTTCAACATTTTTAAACGCCTGATGTTTATTTTGCGCTTTAGTGAAAGCAGATACAAGCTCATTAGCAGAAGGAAAAGAGTCGAAAGGAGACAAAAACAGACTTAGTGACAAAGAAAGTTGGAAAGAACAGAGAAACAGAGATGCAAAGAGACACACAAGCAGAGGTGGGGAAAAGAGAGAGATACCGACAAAGACACGGACTGAATAAAGAAAGAGAGAAACAGAGGATATGGGGGAGGGACAGGTAGACGGAAAGGGAGGATAGCAGAGAAACAGAGAATTTTAAAAGAGAGCATGGAGAAGAGGACAAGGTAGAGAAGGAAAACAGACTGTAAAAACGGAGGTAAATTAACAAACACAAGAGAAGTCAGGGCGAGCAAGAGGAAGAAAGGTGAGATAGGGACGGATGGAAGGACAAGGAGGATAAAGGCGGGAAAGAGAAAGAAAGGGAAGGGAAAAGACTGTAAGAAGAGACGTACAAAGAGAAAAACAAAAGGGAGGCAAGGGCGAACAAGCGGGAGAAAGAAAGTGAGACATAGACCGTGGGAAGGATAAGGAGGAAAAGAGCGGGAAAGAGAAGGAATCAGACTGTAAAAAGAGAGGTACAAAGAGACTAACAAAAGGGAGGCAAGAGCGAACAAGCGGGAGAAAGAAAATGAGACATAGACCGAAGGAAGGATAAGAGCGGGAAAGTGAGAGAAAGAGAAGAAAACAGACTGTAAAAAGAGAGGGAATGGGAGGCAAGGGCGAACAAGCGGGAGAATGAAAGTGAGACATAGACCGAGGGAAGGATAATGAGGTTAAGAGCGGGAAAGAGAAGGAAACAGACTGTAAAAAGAGAGGTACAAAGATACTAACAAAAGGGAGGCAAGGGCGAACAAATGAGAGAAAGTAGGTGAGACAGAGGCCGAGGGAATGACAAAGAGAGAGGGGTCGTTATTTGAAAAAGATTGCTAGGGAACCGCTGAAACAAGCTTGTTACTTACAAAGACACCCTAGACCTACACAAATGACAGGTCAATAGGCAGAACAAGTCAATAAAGCGGTGAAGAATGGCCATCTTGTTACAGTTGTCCTACAAAAGGTCTCGTGTTGAAGTGTTTTGGAACAAGAGCTAGATAGAGGACTTGGGTCTGTAAACGAGTATATCCCAGTGCATACTATGTATCTGTGACAAATCGAGTTAACCCGTTGCATATCGTCCTACTAACCGATTGCATCACCCAAAGGTTAACAGTAATGCCCAGATAATGCTAAACGCAGCAAAACATGCACATTTCCTTTGGCCACCGCTATCGTATCGCTTAGCAATGTAGATAACGGTTGTATTAATGCCATTTTCATTACTTGTTAATATAACTTGGTATTCGGTCGTTAGATTTTATGACTGCTATAAAACAATAAAATATCCGCAATCACATTTTAACAACGCGACTAAGCCTAATTAATTCAGTGACGCATGCTTGACACGCAATAACACTACGAATCTGGATTTGCGCCTTGAAGCATCGTTACTGGGAAAACACGCAGTAATTTCAGTTAAACTGTTGTACGTCTGCTAATAATTCCCATTTAATGTAATTGCAATTGGAGGGTACATGATTCTCAACTTCAACTGAATAAAACCTCAAGGAAACGTTTACTAAAGGTAAATAATAAGAAGTAATAAAAACGAAAATTGTTTAAAGTCAATTCCCACATAAGACATGAAAAAGTTGTTATTTTAATTACTTCATATTAAATAATTACAAATAATATACATAAAGTAACATGACCTATGCCTGAAAACAGCTGTTCTAGTACATAACCTATAATATAACATCAGCTGATTTATGAAATCATATGTTATCGCTTATTTTAAGCCAAATAACTATATTGCATACCTTGCCCCTTTTGAGAGAAGTTTTTCTCCAATATAAAGCTGGAATTAATTGATTAAATTGAAATAATAAATTAATATTTGAAAAAAGTTTATTAGCATCATGTCATCCACTACAAGTGTTAAAAAAATATATATCAACTTGAGTGGATGAATAAATAGTATTTTACTAAAGGTTGAAATTTGAACAAGATATATTAAGGAGAGTGTGAACTAATGGAACTAAGAAAGTTGTTCTATTTTACTCGTACAACCATGTTTAGTCGGTGTTAATGACAAATCGTGGGAAAGTTCAACTTAGTACAACTAAAGAATAGTTGTATAAAATGAGCAGTTTAATGGAATCTTATTTTAAGCCAAATAGGACGATATAACTATATTGCATACCTTGCCCCTTTTGTAAAATGTTTGTCTCATTTAATGAAAATAAAATCTAATTATTAGTAAATTTAATTAATGAATTAATGTTTGTGAAAATTGTATTCAAGTGTCCTCTACTGAAATTTTAAAAAAAGTAGTCTTTTTTAATTTGTGTGGATGAATAAAAATAGTGTTATTAACGATTGAAAAACTGTACAAAACATTTATAAGGAAAGTGTGAGATAATAGGAGTGTATCTACTAATTGTAAAATAAGTGGATATTTAAAAATTTATATTTACTTGTTAAGGGAATGATGTTGTTCTCTCTCTCTCTCTCTCTCTCTCTCTCTATATATATATATATATATATATATATATATATATATATATATATATATATATATATATAAGGAGACTGTGCATTAATACAAAGGAATTGAACAGACTCATTTGAATTTCAATAGAATTGAATAGACTCGTTTCGGCAGCCCCGTCATCTTCATCAGTGATAGGTTTACTCTAAGTGGTATATTAGTGTATCTGGAGATACACTGAAGGAGCTCTGGAGAGGACTTCAGGATAAAACACTGCCCCCTCCCAATAGGAAATGAAACTGATATATTTGTAGAAATTCTACCCAAACATAATGCATTTTGGTGTAAGATTGGAATGAGTCATTGGGCTGTAACACGTCAGGAGTTATGTGAGACAAAGTACTCTCCCTAAATGAGATACAACTCAGGCCCATAGTAGAGCCAATCACACGCCACGGATAACTGAGGAGGTGTAACGCCAAGAATTGGGCAAATTGGGCTTGGCTACTGCAAAGAAATAATTCTTTAATAGGGATAGAGAAAATGTACAAAGGCATATGCAAGGGACCTAAACCCTATGGCCTCACCGAGATCCTATCATAATCAATAATAATTGGTGATGCCACGTTAACTACGGAACTAAATGTTCTGGTTTCGATGCCAAGTGGTCCCAAAGATTTTTTGCCTGGCTTTTTAACACCCAGATCGAAATAGCCTGTGATAATGAGTGCCTGAGTGATAAGGGCGGCTGAAACATAATTTTGGCCGCATTGCCGTCTTTGGATGCCCAATGCTAGGGCCTCTTCTGCACCGTGTCGTGGTATAAGAAATGCATTATATCTTTATTTGGCACAAGTATATAACGGCAAACTTCTTCAACGATCACACCTGTACGTGCAAACAACATAACCTGCGTTGCAATGCATGTTATTCAAACACTTCAAGTATTAAATGAATGCAAATACGCTTGATAATCCAGTCAAAGATATTTATTTTAAAAATGTAACGTTTCGGCAACTAGTTGTCCTTATCAAGCCGGTTGTGCTATAAAAAACAAAGTCCTTACATTTAATATATGTAATGTGAAGAGACAAAATATCAAACCCAATAAACTTCATTAAGAACTTCCTTTAAACAACGTGTAGTGTTTTGCTAGAAGGAAGTTCAGATAAGGGTGACTAGCTGCCGAAACGTACATTATTAAAATAAATATCTTTGGATATCAATCGTTTTCTCATTCATGAAATAACCTGAGTTAACCTCAAACTAAGCGTGAACTATTGATCGAAACGTCGACCTATCTATAGACAGCTGACTTAGTGTTTGCTGCAAGTGCAACATATCTCTGCCTAAATGTGACAGTTCCGAACTAACCAAAACAATAGAAGCCCTGTGTTATTGCACCAATGCTGTCACTATGAAGCACAATGTTAGAGTCACTGTATCAAGCAGCATGTCCTATACTGCAAACACTTTTTGACCGTCATGCACTCTTTATAAAATCGTATGTAATGTATCATATTGACAAAAAATAGATTACTTATCCTTGGTCTTGCACATTATATGTTGCAGTTTAAAATATCACTTTCGCCCTTTCTTGTCACATACATATTCTTCTTAATATTCCTTTACATCGTCATTAGTATTTTTTTTTTGTTCTATGGCTTCATAAATTAAAAACGAAACAAATAACATATTTTTTTTAAAGTAAATTCCTACTTAGTTTAAAGGAAAATGTTATTTTAGTTTCTTTTTACCATATAACTACAATTAATATAAATATGTATATACACATGTCAGAATAACAATATTAAGTGGCAAAATAGAAAGCTAAATTTCTTCCAATTTTCTATTTTCTTTTCTATTTATGGAGTTGGACTATTATTTTTAATTGTTACTATTTATAAGCGATATTTTTCCGTAGCTTCCACTGTGTCGTAGTTTCTATTCGTTTTAATTTCTCATTGACCGTTTCTGAAGGAAGGTTCGATATCATTAATCCAGTTTCATTATTTGTTAAATTCTTTTCACTCATTTTTATTCCTTGAGCATTATTTACGATATTGCGTGGTAACCATGTTTGCTTTGTGGAGGCATCAATTTCTTGATCTTCGGAGGCATTTCCCAATGCCCAGGTATTGGTCTTATTGTAGTTAATCTCCAATCCCCATTTTCCAAATTCTTCTCCCAGTGTTTTCAACATGTAAGTGATATCTTTTTTGTCCTCTGCTAAATTTATGCCATACCTCACAGCAAGATAAGCCTATGAATGTAGGTTTTATCAATGTTTATTGACGTACTAAATTTCTTGTTCCAATTCTTTAAGGATTCATCTATATAACTTTTCATAACATGCATATCATGTTTACATACAAATGTGCGTGCGTGTGCGTGTGCGTGTACGAGTGTGTGTGCGTCCTAGCGTGCGCGCGCGCGTGTGTGTGTGTGTGTGTGTGTGTGTGTATCACTCCTCAGAAAATTACACATAGGTTTGTAAATGCCAGACATTTGAGCACGAGTTTATTCTGTGAACAGTGTTCATTCTAGTTCCTACAGCACACACTGCCTATCTGTACGTCTTATCAATCTCGCACAGATTAACTGTCATGGCGCCCAATTCTCGTCCCCTATGGAAGGAAGTTATAAATCACCATTGACAAGTGTGCAGCGGGGTACCGCGAGGAGGTAGCCGCGAAACAAAGCAAGGACACGGCTTTCTCCCAGGATTGTCCTGAACCAGGTTTATGTTTGGGAACCGGTGATATAACTTCCTGTAAACAAGGTCAGTGTGTTATGTTGGTAACACTTATTGCCGGCGATTAAAATCATTTATCCTTGCGCCAAGGTTGACAGACCTGCAAGGTCTGTTAGTCAACAGAGTATTCATTAAAAAACGATTTTTGTTTTCTTAGTTAACTTGTAATATTGGTAATTTTTGAAATTTTTTGTGATACTGGGTTTTGCCATTCCCTGTAAACATTCAACTAACGATTTCCCAAACACAGGACTACCCTGTAAACATTCAACTAACGATTTCCCAAACACAGGACTACCCTGTAAACATTCAACTAACGATTTCCCAAACACAGGACTACCCTGTAAACATTCGACTAACGATTTCCCAAACACAGGACTACCCTGTAAACATTCGACTAACGATTTCCCAAACACAGGACTACCATGTAAACATTCGACTAACGATTTCCCAAACACAGGACTACCCTGTAAACATTCAACTAACGATTTCCCAAACACAGGACTACCCTGTAAACATTCAACTAACGATTTCCCAAACACAGGACTACCCTGTAAACATTCAACTAACGATTTCCCAAACACAGGACTACCCTGTAAACATTCAACTAACGATTTCCCAAACACAGGACTACCCTGTAAACATTCAACTAACGATTTCCCAAACACAGGACTACCCTGTAAACATTCAACTAACGATTTCCCAAACACAGGACTACCCTGTAAACATTCAACTAAGGATTTGTCAAACACAGGACTACCCTGTAAACATTCAACTAACGATTTCCCAAACACAGGACTACCCTGTAAACATTCAACTAACGATTTCCCAAACACAGGACTACCCTGTAAACATTCAACTAACGATTTCCCAAACACAGGACTACCCTGTAAACATTCAACTAACGATTTCCCAAACACAGGACTACCCTGTAAACATTCAACTAACGATTTCCCAAACACAGGACTACCCTGTAAACATTCAACTAACGATTTCCCAAACACAGGACTAGCCTGTAAACATTCAACTAACGATTTCCCAAACACAGGACTACCCTGTAAACATTCAACTAACGATTTCCCAAACACAGGACTACCCTGTAAACATTCAACTAACGATTTCCCAAACACAGGACTACCCTGTAAACATTCAACTAACGATTTCCCAAACACAGGACTACCCTGTAAACATTCAACTAACGATTTCCCAAACACAGGACTACCCTGTAAACATTCAACTAACGATTTCCCAAACAAAGGACTACCCTGTAAACATTCAACTAACGATTTCCCAAACACAGGACTACCCTGTAAACATTCGACTAACGATTTCCCAAACACAGGACTACCCTGTAAACATTCGACTAACGATTTCCCAAACACAGGCCTACCCTGTAAACATTCGACTAACGATCTCCCAAACACAGAACTACCCTGTAAACATTCGACTAACGATTTCCCAAACACAGGACTACCCTGTAAACATTCAACTAACGATTTCCCAAACACAGGACTACCCTGTAAACATTCAACTAACGATTTCCCAAACACAGGACTACCCTGTAAACATTCAACTAACGATTTCCCAAACACAGGACTACCCTGTAAACATTCAACTAACGATTTCCCAAACACAGGACTACCCTGTAAACATTCAACTAACGATTTCCCAAACACAGGACTACCCTGTAAACATTCAACTAACGATTTCCCAAACACAGGACTACCCTGTAAACATTCAACTAACGATTTCCCAAACACAGGACTACCCTGTAAACATTCAACTAAGGATTTGTCAAACACAGGACTACCCTGTAAACATTCAACTAACGATTTCCCAAACACAGGACTACCCTGTAAACATTCAACTAACGATTTCCCAAACACAGGACTACCCTGTAAACATTCAACTAACGATTTCCCAAACACAGGACTACCCTGTAAACATTCAACTAAGGATTTGTCAAACACAGGACTACCCTGTAAACATTCAACTAACGATTTCCCAAACACAGGACTACCCTGTAAACATTCAACTAACGATTTCCCAAACACAGGACTACCCTGTAAACATTCAACTAACGATTTCCCAAACACAGGACTACCCTGTAAACATTCAACTAACGATTTCCCAAACACAGGACTACCCTGTAAACATTCAACTAACGATTTCCCAAACACAGGACTACCCTGTAAACATTCAACTAACGATTTCCCAAACACAGGACTAGCCTGTAAACATTCAACTAACGATTTCCCAAACACAGGACTACCCTGTAAACATTCAACTAACGATTTCCCAAACACAGGACTACCCTGTAAACATTCAACTAACGATTTCCCAAACACAGGACTACCCTGTAAACATTCAACTAACGATTTCCCAAACACAGGACTACCCTGTAAACATTCAACTAACGATTTCCCAAACACAGGACTACCCTGTAAACATTCAACTAACGATTTCCCAAACAAAGGACTACCCTGTAAACATTCAACTAACGATTTCCCAAACACAGGACTACCCTGTAAACATTCGACTAACGATTTCCCAAACACAGGACTACCCTGTAAACATTCGACTAACGATTTCCCAAACACAGGCCTACCCTGTAAACATTCGACTAACGATCTCCCAAACACAGAACTACCCTGTAAACATTCGACTAACGATTTCCCAAACACAGGACTACCCTGTAAACATTCAACTAACGATTTCCCAAACACAGGACTACCCTGTAAACATTCAACTAACGATTTCCCAAACACAGGACTACCCTGTAAACATTCAACTAACGATTTCCCAAACACAGGACTACCCTGTAAACATTCAACTAACGATTTCCCAAACACAGGACTACCCTGTAAACATTCAACTAACGATTTCCCAAACACAGGACTACCCTGTAAACATTCAACTAACGATTTCCCAAACACAGGACTACCCTGTAAACATTCAACTAACGATTTCCCAAACAAAGGACTACCCTGTAAACATTCAACTAACGATTTCCCAAACACAGGACTACCCTGTAAACATTCAACTAACGATTTCCCAAACACAGGACTACCCTGTAAACATTCGACTAAAGATTTCCCAAACACAGGACTACCCTGTAAACATTCAACTAAGGATTTCCCAAACACAGGACTACCCTGTAAACATTCAACTAAGGATTTCCCAAACACAGACTACCCTGTAAACATTCAACTAAGGATTTCCCAAACACAGACTACCCTGTAAACATTCAACTAAGGATTTCCCAAACACAGGACTACCCTGTAAACATTCAACTAAGGATTTCCCAAACACAGACTACCCTGTAAACATTCAACTAAGGATTTCCCAAACACAGGACTACCCTGTAAACATTCAACTAAGGATTTCCCAAACACAGACTACCCTGTAAACGAACATAAATTCAATGTTCACCAAGTCATCGTTTGGAATGTACAGTATTTAAATTGAAAACAAATTTAATTCACTCACTTTGCCAAGACGTGTCTAATTTTAAACTTTAAAATACCGTTATATGGGATTTATTATTTTTTTTTAAATCCGTCTTTGCGTGTAAATTGTCTCCCCCGATGCGGAATGTATAGACATTATACCAAACCCTACTTCCATCAATGTTCCTTGTTATTTGAAGGTTTTCCTGAGATAATAAATATATTACAAAGATGATTAGACCCGTATGACTAATATATTAAATCTATATTTAGAATTAAACACGTGTGACTATACCAATAGCAAAATGCGAATGCCCCTGTGGGCGCCAGGTCAGTTCTCTCGCACGCACGCACACTCGCCCTTACAAGGGCAGAGGATTACACCCGAAACCGGCCGTATTTCATTTCCATTGGCCATTTAGTGTTATCTTCTAACCAAACTCAACTTTTTTTAAGTTGTAATTTTAACTAAATTTAGTTAGTAAATATTTATTCTATTTACAATTACAAGAAAAAAGATACCAAACGACCCATGATTTGCTTTGGTAGTTATTAGTCACTTTCACGTATTAAGTAGTGTTTTCCTTTAGCGTTTTTACAGTGTTTTTATTTCACGTTGTCCCCTCATGAACAGTGACAATAAATTGTACATTGTTTGGTATAAATTTTCTCGTAACGATGTGCAGATTTATTTTATGCTAAACTTCCTGAGGTGTGTTATCAAATTAGAGTTTGATCAAGGAAGCACCACTAGAGGACTAATAAACAGAGCCCCTGGAGGAATTACGGCCCGTCCTAATCCGCTGCCTTTGTGTGTGAGTGAGACTCCCTGGCGTTCAGGGGCACTCGTATTTTGCTATTACTGTAATTTATTGCAAGAATTTTTAACCCATGTAAATAATTTATTAAAACTATAAAAGAATAAATCCTTAGGTATAATTAAATTATTATTAAGGTAATTATAGAACCCTTACCAATTTTCAGAACAAAACCCACCACAGTTAGGAACCCCATACCCATCTCGTTTAATTTTGTTTAATTTCTTCTACACATGTAAAGTACTAAATTAACTTAAACTGCATAGGAACCCTCTTAGATCAGCAAAATTAAAAAATTGTTTTCAACATTAACCGACAGGTTACGCCCCATTCGCAAAAAGCTAACGTTCCTGTCGTTTTGTCCAAAATGTAAATTTCCATAAAGAATTATCACGTAAAACCTGGTTTTGGTAAAACGATATAAATGTTACCAATTCAGTTTGTTTCCTTTTCACACGTTACTCAAAAATACATTCTCTGCAAGGAAGAAGTGATTTTAAGTGTTCTAAATCATAAACAGTAGTTAAAACCTTCGTTAAATATCAGCATACAAACATAGCCTCACTTTACAAACACAGCCATTTATGTAGTAAACCTTCAGGAATTATTGCACTACGTTAACCCCCTTAATACACAATAAATACATTCCTATATTTGTAAAACATGGCTACAAAGGTTCGGTTAGAACAGGTTTAGGTAAAATAAAAAATATTAACTTTCGTAAAGTAAAATTCGCGACTGCTGAGGTCAAGGACTTGGCCTCCATTGTAAGCAACGACCTCGGGATATGCATATATACGGTACGAACTTTTAGTGACGGAAATCTTAACCTAACAGTTTACATGTTAGCTAGATTGTAAAATATATCATAATTAGATTATAATTTCAGCTTGCGAGATCTATATACTGTAACATACACATAAAAATCAGTGTATTTTTATTGTTTCAGTGTGAAACATTAAAACAATGTCGTCAGTCATGTTTCAGCAACTACATTGACACCATCAGTAAATATCATACAATAGTTAGTTTATTTGATTAAATCTTGCAGCATTTTCATCAAATATCAAGATAAAGATTAGATGACGATTAGATCAAGATTAGCGTAGTCCCAGATGATGGCAGTGTGGTTGCTGAAACATGTCTGACGAAATTAAAGACGGTGAGAATCGACTTTTATATGTACACTATAAAGGGGTTATTTTCTGTAATTAATATTTGCAAAATAATTATAAACATCTATAATTATTATAACTATTACCTCACTAATTATTGACTCTAACTGCTAGTGAGTCATGTTGTATTATCTTCTTGATTAATTTTTAAAGTAAATATATTTTTGTTAATTATAGTATTGTAAGCATTAGTTTACAAAGATGAGTTTTTGTAAATATTATGCAAAATATTTGCAAACTTGATAACGCCAATAAATCAACCGTCGAAACGTCGTATATGTAATAGATTAGTTTACTGGACTTGTTTATCAACTATTAAAATTATTATCCAGACACAAGCGCGCGCACATACACGCACACACTCACAAATTATTATTAAAGAAACATTACATTAGTAGAGTTTCATGTATGTTTGTGTATTTAGGTTATCTTCGTATTTTTGTACAGTAAACTATTTATAGGTTATGGCACAATCTGTAAAGTTTGTATCTGTGTGCAGTAATCTACCGTCCAACGGATTTGTATTTACTGCACGCAGCTTACAAGTACGTCTTCGCACACAAGTGATTATACAACATGAATACGCAAACGTTTGTTACAGATATAATACACTTTAAAAACTGTAAAATATTATGCTGCTTGACAACGGGCAACGTGAACTATTGAATCTGAGGCGAGGTGTCCGATAGGCCATGAAATCATGCTTATATATAGAGCCCTTACATACCACAAGTGGCCGGACCGGTTTCTGACTCACGTAACCTACTCTCCTCTATGCCGTTCCTGTTATTCAGCAGGCGGTGTTTAAATGGCCTGATCATGGAGGCATTTAAAATTAAAATGTCCGCCTACACATCCAAAGCCACCGATGGCAACGTGTTGAAATCGTTTTCATAATATATTTCGTTCTGGTATTAACTTGGTTATAAAATCGAAAACTACCGTGTAATACCGGTTCATTTCCTAGACCATATGTTCTTAATTATTATACGAAAGATAGGTGAATGCTGTTGTTAAATTCCTTCTATTAGTTCTCACTCACCCTATTTAAACCTTGATCAAATTTTCAATCGTTAATAAAATATTTTTTATTCGTTCACTCAAATTAAAATACAGTTTTTAACTTGTTGTGGATGACGTTTAATATTAATTCAGTTTTTCAAATATTTATTAATTAATTAAACTCAATTATTTCATTTTAGTTTTATATGCGAGAGAAACTCTTTACAAAAGGGTCAAGGTATGAAATGTACTTATTTCCTCCCATTTAGCTTAAAATAGACGATAACATATGTTTCATAAAACAGCTGATTTTATGTTATAGGTTATGGGGCAGAACAGCTGTTTTTAACACATAGGTTATGTTGATTTATTTATATTAATCGTAAGTATTTAATTAAAAGTAACTGAAATAAAATTTTTCATTGTTGATCTAAGTGAGAATTGATTTTAAAAATTTTTGTTTATATTACTTGTTTCACGTTGAGGGTTCGACGGAGAAAATTTTGATCTCAAACCTTGTCCCATTGAATTCAGCCAATAAATATAACTTAATAAATTATAAATTATTTAATTGTATCGGTAATACTTATACTTAACTTTGTCTTATTTATTCTTGAACTTTAATAGCTTTATCGATTGTATTAATTACGTATTGGTGCTTCTGTTTCTATTTAATACTCAGCATAATTCCTTTCATCGAATAGTAGAATAGTAGCGCCCATTTTTTGTTTTATAGAATAAAAATGCTATTTTAAAAAAGCGTGCAGACAAAAAATTCCTAAAGTTATCGGCTTGGAAAGTAGGATTTTCAATTTCACAAATCTAAGAAAATATTATCGCCCAAAAATCACTGCAAAGATACCCCATTGGGTTTTTTCTTTACTACATTTTAATCTTAATTATCTCCAGCTATCGAATGAAAATAATTAATAATTACAAACGTAGAAGATTCTTCTAAATACCTTGAAGGTTAATGTCCACGCAAAGTATGGGTGATAGTCAAAATTACATATTTATTATAACAATAAGCGTAGCAAAGTTCCACACACCTGTTACTTCCCATATTTATATGCAGCAGCACTTTATAATTAACAGTCGAAATCTTTTAGAGAGGAAAAACATGCAGTGTAATATACATAATCTAAAAATGTTGAAAAGTTGTTACGTTAAAATTGATGATAAATGTTCAAATTTATTACTCCCCACATTTTGATTTATCACTACCCATTTTTAATTAGTCACTGCCCACATTTTCATTTAACACCGCCTAAATTTTTATTTATCGCTTCCCTATTAATTATTTATCACTGCCCAAATTTTGATTTATCACTGCCCATTTTTGATTTATCACTCCCCACATTTTCATTTATCACTGCCCATTTTTTGATTTATAACTGCCCACATTTTGATTTATCACTGCCCATTTTTGATTAGTTACTGCCCACATTTCCGTTTAACACTGGCTAAATTTTTATTTATCGCTTCACATTATTTATTTATCACTGCCCATTTTGATTTATCACTGCCCACATTTTGATTTATCACTGCCCATTTTTGATTTATCACTGCCCACATTTTGATTTATCACTGCCCATTTTTGATTTGTCACTGCCCACATATTCATTTAACACTGCCCACATTTTGATTTATCACTGCCCATTTTTGATTTATAACTGCCCACATTTTGATTTATCACTGCCCACATTTTGATTTATCACTGCCCATTTTTGATTAGTCACTGCCCACATATTCATTTAACACTGCCCACATTTTGATTTATCACTGCCTATTTCTGATTTATAACTGCCCACATTTTGATTTATCACTGCCCATTTTTTATTTATCATTGCCCACATTTTGATTTATCACTGCCCACATTTTGATATATCACTGCCCATTTTTTATTTATCATTGCCCACATTTTGATTTATCACTGCCCATTTTTGATTAGTTACTGCCCACATTTCCATTTAACACTGGCTAAATTTTTATTTATCGCTTCCCATTATTTATTTATCACTGTCCATTTTTGATTTATCACTGCCCACATTTTGATATATCACTGTCCATTTTTTATTTATAACTGCTCACATTTTGATTTATCACTGCCCATTTTTGATTTATCACTGCCTACGTTTTCATTTACCATTGCGCATTTTTGACTTTTCACTGGCCAAACGTGTCATCCCTTCTTCGTATAATAAACACTGTCACACGTCCTGCTTATCAAACTACACAAAACTTTAACAAAGAAAATAGACAGTTTTTATTTCTAAAAAATTGTAAGACCTATGGCCCATTGTTTCAATTAGTGAAATATATGCGAGAGGGGTCATGCGAGAAACTAAATGGGTTACAGCTGTGTATTCACATCAACACGTAGGCCTACTCTTGATAACAACCTAGTCGCCTGATTGTAAAATCATAGGCTACGGCTTCATCTTAATTAATATTAATCAACAAGTTTTTAAAAGAATTATAGTTACAATTATTTTCACCCGTAGCACTTTCATTTTACAAAACATAACACCTGTTCCATTGTTGTGGGGATTTACCGAGCCCCTTCAGTTTGTCGCCTTACAAAGACTTTGATTAAGATTAGTCCATACAGCGGCCCAAAGGGCGAGACACACTAGAAGTTTTTTTTACCGTCGTCGTCGTATCAGTAGTTTGGTATTGCTCCTTGCATATTGAGCGGTAAAATGAACGATGGGATTATTTAACGCAGTCGGTAGCAATTCAGCCGCTCACTACCACTAGAGCCGACGGATTTTTTACCGTCGCACCCGAAGTAGCTTGTCGTCCATTCTGCTATCGACATCTCTTTGTGTGTAAAATTTGTATGGAAGTTGTATGAAAATTTACATCTTTATTTGAGGAATTTATTTAAGGAAGACTATATTTACTGTAAATAATAATAAAAATAATGACATTATTCAGAGTTCTAACTTGAATGTAAACTTTTCTTCGGATAAAATATTTTATTTTGAACTTAAAATGTAAACTACACTTTAGAAATGTGTCATTATGGTTTGCTAAACATTTCAAGAGATGATATCCAGAATGATTTGTAAAATGTCATACATTTACAGGCTAAGCGATATGTATATATTCTATACCAAGATAAGTACACCGATATGTGTTTACAGCATACATAAAAGATAAAACCACCTTATGGATGGGTTAGTTGAGACTTAATTAATAATTTCATAAAACGTGCGCAGATGATATAAACACAATTGTGTGTGGCTGTGTGTATGTGTATATAAAATATATAGCAAAAACAACAAAGGTTATTCAGATACAGGAAATATTTATTAATTTTATTCAATTCTTGTATTTGAATAGCCTTTAGTTGTTTTTGATCATTATGGAAGAAAACATATATATATATATATATATATATATGTATATATATATATATATATATATATATATATATATAGAGAGAGAGAGAGAGAGAGAGAGAGAGAGAGAGAGACTATATATAATTACATTGTTAATCATTGAGATGAAGTATTACATTAAAATAATAATTTCATGTATTTTATGTAATAACATAAATTCAAACATTTTCCCCTCACTATCTGAATAATTTTCATATTTTCTTCAACAGACGCAAAAACGTTGTCACTTCTGTCGGCACTACCATAAATTTACTACCAACATATGCAAAAAAATCATAATTTCTAAAACAAACCATAATATCTTACATTAGACAGGAAAATAAACAAGGCACTGAAACAAGGAGTCGGTGTGACGATTAGGCGGCGACGGATATTTTAACGCCCAGTGTGTAAACGCGACATTATGTCAGAGCGGCGACGGTAAAGAAACGATCGTGTTCTCCGCCCTAAGAATGCAACAACCCCGAGAACACTGCAAAATTACGATGAAGCAACTGAAGCGGTTACCCTGGCAGCTCACTGGCGTTAAATCGTATTTAGCGTCACGGGGCGTAGGAATGCGGGAATATTCAAGTGACGCTAGTTACGTCGAGACAAACATGAGAAGCCCCATTCAGCGGAAGTACAGGGGATGGCGAAATGCAGACCCATATAGGCGTTATCATCTGCAATGAGCAGCAGATAAGGCGAAGGAAATGAGATAAGAAGTGACAAAGGAAGTCTTCAGTAGGAAGGAAAAGATAGTGTAGTAGGATGTCTAACAAGAAAGATACAAAACTGCCTTCATATACACCTTCTCCGCTATGTTTTTACTAGCGTTTATGTTTGTACTATCTTATTGGAAAACATTACCAATAAAATAATTAAATGAATCAACTATTTATATTGGGGTGCTAACACAAAATTACCATAAACAAATCAAACCCACACACACACACACACACACACACACACACACACACGCACGCACGCACGCACACACACACACACACACACACACGCACGCACGCACGCACGCACGCACGCACGCACGCACGCACGCACACACACACACACGCGCACGCACGCACGCACGCACGCACGCACGCACGCACACACACGCACACACACACACACACACACACACACACAAACACACACACACGTATGCTTATACGCACTTATATATATATATATATATATATATATATATATATATATATATATATATATATATATTATTAATTAAGTTTTCTTGTATAACAATCAAACAACTGAGAATAAATTGGCAATATTGTAATAAATTTGGCAACAATTATACTGATTCTAATCTAACATATGTTGTATAACTTGCATTATTCATTCCTGATTATGTTACAACTGTTTGCCAACGAAAGGCTTTAAATAATAAAAAAAATAATAACTAGTTCTTATATTTGTATATCCTCAGTTGTTTTGATGTGTGTCGTGTGTGTGTGTGTGTGTGTGTAATTATAAAATATTATTTATGTAATATATATATATATATATATATATATATATATATATATATATAGAGAGAGAGAGAGAGAGAGAGATTGAGAAAGAAAGTTTTACACATTAAATCCTAAATTTACGGTATGCGTGTAGTGGATTATGCTACAATAGGCGAAATATCTAACAAGCCCCCGATTTTTTCTCAACCTAGGTTGGCAAATTGCTTTCTATTGAATTCTATTAGAATTTCTTAAGAGAAATAAAAGCCTTTAACAAGTACATTGGGATCGATACATGAGAAAATTCTTGTTTATTCTCTAACACGGTGTGACTGGGTGCTTGATATTTATTAAATACTCGCCATGGGTCCCCCCCCCGCATTAATATCCCAAAATGTCATTTAGGACTTTGGTCATTAGAATTAATATAACGGAATGCAGAACCAAGTTTTTAAACATGTCTAGCACATGTGTAGCGAATCTGATATAGCCAGACAGTACCTATAGGTGATTAAGTTGATAGTCCTATGCATTGGAAAGCAATTAACGGTTGACCATAGTTGCCACTGACAGATGTCTTGCAGTTATTATTTACGCTATAATCTAATACTATATACAAGTCACGTATGTTTGATTTTTTTATATGTGATTAAGAACAAATGCGAACTATTTTAGCACGCGTGCATATGTCCTTGATAGCATCGAGTCACGCAACTTGTAGACAAGAAATCGAACTTTATATAGCAGAATATAAAACTGCATTAACAGGTCTGCCGTCACTAAAGTGGTGCGGAGCAGGTGCGTGCTTACGTAAATTGCGTCGCAAGAATGGCTCTACTTCGTTGGCAGTGTACCAGTCGACGATCCGACACTGCGTTCTGCAAGGATCACGGATGTATATTTTTAAGTAAACTCACAGATATTCTACAGTTTTTAGCTACCTATAGCCATAGTATTTAGTCATTCAATGTCTCCTATAGTAAAACATACTCAGAGAATCGTTCTGGGATATTGTGACTTTACAGAGGCGTGGAAGAGCTGAGAGGTTGGAAGACGAGACACTAGGAACTAAAAGGATAGTTCTTAAAAAAAATAAAAGATAAACTATTAAAGAGGGAAATAAATAAAATAACTGTTCCTCTCATGTAGAATAGTTCCACATAAAAACGAGTTGTTTATAACTTTGCACGAGCAAGGATCGAACATATTGTGAGTGAGACCACCTTCTCAATTTTAATTTAAGTCAATCTCCACTCTGCCCCAACTGTAGAACAGAAGAGGAGACCCTGGAGCATATCCTCCTGCAGTGCTCCTCGCCAATGCCATCAAGAGCAGCTCTGCTGTCTGCACTGGGAAGGCAAGGATAACATGAGAACAATATTAACCAATAAACAGTTCTGGACCTTGGCTGTAGCCACGTATTACAGACTTCGGACCATCGGAATCACATGATCCTGGACGTCCGCAGCAAGAAGTAAGTTGTTTACAACTGAATGTTGGAAATACTAGCTACCGAAACCAGTAATGCTAGCTTGCCCCGGTCAAACGTTCTTTATCATTATAAAATAATATTAACGATTATTATTATTTTTACTTTAATGAAAATGAATGAGTCTTGAACTCTGGGCATGCGCTCGGAACAAAAACCAAAACTTGCATATTAAATGTAATGATTACAGATCACCTGTATGTTCTTTTGATAGCAAAGATTTTTAGCGGGTTTGGTTCGTCAATAAAACGATTGTTTCGAAACGCGTCAGCAAGTAAGTTCAAAAAGCGTGCACTCAGTTACTAATAATTTTAAAAAACAGTTGGCAATTCCCGGGGGCGGATCGAGAATTCTAAACTGGAAGGGGCACAACAGTTCTGCAACGGGAAACGGACAGTAAGCCAGCGACGGTGTCAAGAAGCAGGGGCCGGACAATAAGCCAGTAATCCAGTAAGCTGTGTAACAATCCTACCGAGGGAGAGGGGGGGTAGCACTGCTCACAAGAAATGGTCTGAGGGTTGGTTGTCACCACAATAATGTAATGAATGTTGAAAAAGTTTTTAATATAATCGTCTTTGTTACAGTTAGGAATATTGTTATATATTTGATTGCCCTCTTCTGTAATGTTTTAATGTTAGGAAAAGCAAAAGATGGCACTCAAATGCAATGAAATATTGTACCGTTTAGAGAGCAACAATCATTCCATTCACAAGTAAATATAAACATTTAAATATCCACTTATTTTTGAATTGGTGGATACTCCTTCTATTATCTCACAATTTCCATATAAATGTTTTGTTCAGTTTTTCAATCGTTAATAAAATTATTTTTACTCATCCAGACAAGTTCAAAAAGACTACTTTTTTTAAACTTGTAGTGGATGACACTTTAATGTTAATACAGTTTTTACAAATATTAATTCATTAATTAAATTTACTGATAATTAAATTTTATTTTCATTAAATGAGACAAACCTTTTACAAAAGGGGCAAGGTATGCAATATAGTTATTTCGTCCTATTTGGCTTAAAATAAGATTCCATTAAACAGCTGATTTCATACAACTATTCTTTGACAAATCCTACGACTTGTCATTAACAACGACTAAACATGGTTGTACGAGTAAAAAAGATCGACTCTCTTAGTCCCTTTCCATCAGTTCACACTCTCCTTAATATATCTTGTTCAAATTCAATCTTAAGTAAAATACTTTTTATTCATCCACTCAAGTTGATATATATTTTGCTTAACTTGCAGTGGATGGCATTCAATGTTAATAAAGATTTTTTCAAATATTAATTCATTAATTACATTTAATAATGAACTAATTTTAGTTTTATATGGAAGAAAAACTTTTTAGCGGAGGGGCAAGTTATGCAATATAGTTATTTCGTTCCGTTTGGCTTAAAATAAGTGATAACAAATGATTTCATAAAACAGCTGATTATATGTTATAGGATACGTGGTAGAACAGCTGTTTCAAGGCATAGGTTATGTTCCTTATTTATATTACTTGTAATTACTTAATAAAAAGTAACAAAAATATAATTTGTCTTTGTTTATAATCTGTATATAATCTTGTATTACTTGTTGAATAATGTATTGTATCTAATGTACATTTTGACAGTTTGAGGGGGACGTGACCTTTGTGCCCCTTTGAACCCGCCATTCGCAACGTCTATATTAATACAATAACATTCCTGTATTGCGTTGTGTAATGTCGTAATCACGGAAATGCTTGTTACACCGATACATTGGCGAAACCATTCAATACTAGAAAGCGGCTGCAATATCTAATTGCGTGTAACTCCACTGGTTGTGTGCAGTCATGATTAGCAACCGGAAGTACAGTTAGCAACGGAGATGAACTAACGTTTCCGGTTTTGCGTAACGAAAGCGAAACGCGTTCACGGCCTGTTTGTTGATATTACGCACGGCCACGACAGAGCGTAGTGCGACTCCTGCGTCAGTAGGAGCTCGCTAGACTATTTAGAATAATAAATACTGACACTGCCAATAATCACGTGTTTACTACCCGCCGTAGCTTCGGCCTTCATACAGTGATAGCCCTACATTACTTCACAGAGCTTGCCTCGTACAGAATCAATCAATAAACGAGGTGAAATATTCTACTAACAGACTGTAGTTATTTATTTATCACCAAAGGACGACGATTTTGTCCTGCCGCCAATTCTGTTATCACACTTGCTTTTGCTAGCCTCTGCACAAATCTGTTGCTGTCGTAAGTTTCAGTCGGTTCTTGTATTGTCACAGAGAAAGAGAGACAGAGACAGAGAGAGAGAGAAATACATAGACATATATATATATATATATATATATATATATATATATATATATATATATATTAATATATATATATATATACAGAGAGTGAGAGAGACCGACACAGAGAGAGAGAAAGACAGACTGAAAGATATATATATATATATATATATATATATATATATATATATATATTATTAATATTAATTTAATATTAATTAATACTAAATATATTACAAGAAAACATATCACCATATTTAATAAATATATATATATATATATATATATATATATATATATACAGTGAGAGTGAGACATAGAGAAGGACACAGAGAGAAAGAGACAGAAAAACAGAGAGAGAGAGAGTCAGACAGAAAGACAGACACAGAAAGAGAGAAAGAAAGACAGACAGACAGAGAGAGAGCGCGACAGAAAGACAGACACATAGAGAGAGAGAGAGAGAGAGAGAGAGAGAGACAGACAGACAGACAGACAGAAAGACACACAGAGATAGAGATAGAGATAGATGGATGGATGGATGGATGAGAGAGAGAGAGAGACCGACAGACAGAGAGAGAAGAGAGAGGAGAAAGAGGGACACACACACACACACACACAAAGGTTCTGATTATTCAATTATATATTAAAGTAAAAGTTTAAATGTTTTCTCTGGTATATACTTCGTTGTAATTTACGTAGGCCCTACGATAATGAATCGTATTTTTAATCTAAAAATGATGTCGAAAAACAATATATAGCCTAAACTGTGTAAAAAAGGTTATACAGTATAAGATATCCGATTTTTGGGTTAAAAAACTATCACAATTAAACCATGATAAAATTTTAATTACATTTAATTACAATAGGAAAATGAGTGTCTGAGCTACCATGCGAGTGAATTTTCAACCTTGTTTCGACTTGAGATATGTTCACGCAGGTTTTACCTTTTATTCTCACAAAATCCCCTCGCATTACTCCCTCAACAACACCCCCCCCCCCGAAATACGATATCTGGTTAAGCCCCATGTGAAAGCGCAGCCCTCTGTTTATATATTTACATGAGTTATACTTAATGTTTGTCAAGAAACACTCGGTACATTTTGACAAATCCTTGATATTCATTGGTCAGAAGGGTTAGCCTTACAAAGTAAAAGGGTCTTTACTTCTAAGAAGTCACTCTAATAACATCAAAATTGTCTAAACCTCAAATCTAGTTACAACCGTGTACAGCCTACTTCCTAACAAAGAGGTTTAAGACCTTGAAGAATCACCCACCGTCCATTATTATCTGTTGTTCCTATAACGAGCTATCCCGTAATGAGACATGATATTCCTGTTAGTTAAACACTTTACGACGTTATATCAGCGAATAATTAAATGATAACTTACACCAACTCACCACAGTAATCTATTCCTTGAACGAGCCTCAATGCCAAAGCAATCATTGACAATGATTGTAGCTAATAATTGCTAAACCAGCACCGGCCAAATTACGTCTCGACCAGGCTTCTATTCGGCCCTCTCAAGTATTTAGTGTATAAAGTATAAAACAAGAAATTATAGACAAATAATTTTTAAAAACAATTCCTACTTAGGTCAACAAAAACAAATTCTATTTTACTTAATTTTTATTAAATAATTACAATTAATGTAAATAAAGTAACATAACCTATGCGTTAAAACATCTGTTCTACCACACAACCCATTAACATAAAATCAGCTGTTTTATGAAATCATATGTTACCACTTATTTTATGCTAAATGGGACAAAGAAACTATATTGCATACCTCATCCCTTTTGTGAAAAGTTCTTCTCCCATATAAAACTAAAATTAATTCGTTTTTAATTTAATTATTGAATTAATATTTGAAAAAAACTGCATTAACGTCCAGTCTCATCCACTACAGGTTTTAAAAAATGTGTTTAAAATTGTGTGAATGAATAGAAAGCATCTTATAAACGACTGAAAATTTTAACAAGATATATAGGCCTATATGGAGATTGTGAACTAATAGCAGGCACTGAATAAACAAAAAAGTGTTTAGAGAAAAATGAAAAACAATATTTGTAATTATTTGTTCAATATGTAATAATATGTTACACACGCAGCACATAGAATAAGGGCAGCCGCTCATTGTTTTCTTGTTTTTTTTGTTACAATTTTAAAACAATGTCAACAAATAATGTTTATTGTTTTAAAATTTCAGCTCCAAAAAAAATAAGCGGTGGTTATTGTATGAGGTAACGACGACGACAGCCTCAATTGGTTTTTCCCCAGGAAAATAATTTTAAAAACAATAATAATAAAATAACAGTAATAAACAAGTGGACATAGCCTCTATGTGGCACTCATCTATAGTAGCACTTACTTTCTTGTTTAATGAGGCATGCCGATTCCAGAGATGTATTCCATTGTCAACTTAGACAGCAGGGGCGTATCCAGCGACTTGCTGTGGGGGGGGGGGCGATCGATGCATTATATATATATATATATATATATATATATATATATATATATATATATAATATGTGTGTGTGCGCGCGCGCGTGCGTAAATGTAAAGACATAAAACAGAAAAAGTTCTTTCTACGCTTGCGTTAGAAATCGGTAACGTGATAAAGATTCGTAGCAAATTAGACTTTTTAATAAATAATTATTTCAGTTTCGATAACACTTACGGCTAGAGAATATTATTTCTCATAATAAGCTATTATTATAAAAATGGTTTATTAATTAATATAAGAAGTTATTCTTCCACGAACAATTCCGGAGTCAACTGCGAATATTACGCTTGCAAAATTACGTATTGAAAATCATATGTTCGAGACTAAGCTTCACTAGCGCACACAACTACACTAGAGCACACGCTTCACAACTATCTGTTGTTAAAACGCTTAGACGTTTACGAGGGTATGCCGAGGGAACGCGTCACATTTTCAAATTGAAATTTTATTTTTTATTTATAATAAAAGATGAATTAACTTAAGTAAAAGTCTAATGTAATAGAAAGTCCTAATTTAATAATATATTGTCGATTTTTAACCCAAAGTTCTTGAGAGTTGGGGGGGGCGATCGCTGACATAAATTTGGATACGCGCCTGGACAGTAATACGCGATGGGATATACCTCCCGAAACGATCGTCCGCATTAAACAAAAAATAAGTTCTACCATAGGCAAGTATTAATATATTATGTCCCAAGTGTTTAAGTGTAAACTAGTAGCTCAATTTGAAGATGGAACCTAATGCGAAGTAGTCCGTGACCAGCGACTGCGTTTTCATGACTACCAATTGGCCCTGCACACAAGAGGGTTTAATGGCCCTGATCTAAATTATAACAAACAATGTTTAAATATCTGGTCATTGACGATGACGACGGTCACTGAAACGCTCTTGAGAAATAAACTATTTGTTGGGAGTTGATGTTTGTTATAATTTATTATCACACACAAAACCGACATACGAGTATTAAGTTGCCAGTTCTTGTTAGTGTGACATGGTTTTTTTTGTATTAATCTTTAAACAACAAAGGTTAAATTTAAATCAATTCCTTTTAACAGCATAAACTTATTTTCAAAGGTAGTCAGTCAGTCACAGAAGGAGGAGGTTTTGTAGCCCCCAAAGTTGTGGGACAGAACCTCAAATATATAGTGAATACTTTTAGAAAAATTAAAACTTTTCACCTAAGCTCCTCTTACATAGTAATTTTAGATTGTTCTTTAATTTTAAAAATATTTTTTCTGAATAATTACAATTAATATAAATATAACATAACTTATGCGTTAAAACAGCTTTTCTACCACATAACCTATAACATAAAATCAGCTGTTTTATGAAATCATATGTTATCACTTATTTTAAGCCAAATGGGACAAAATAACTATATTGCATATCTTGCCCCTTTTGTGAAAAGTTTTTCTCCTATATAAAAATGAAATTAACCATGGAAATCCCGAAGGATTTGATAATCCCATATAACCTTTCTATAATAACATT
>JBAIZL010000010.1:55715759-55725759 GCA_036971475.1 Prosapia bicincta | reverse complement strand
ATATTCACATGCCTTACGCACTAACATTTAAACTCATATTTATATTTATATCCTTACAAACTTGCATACAAACTCATATATTCACATGCCTTACGCACTTACATTTAAACCCATATTAATATCCATATTTTTAGAAACTTCAATACAAACTCATATTCATATTCACATGCCTTACGCACTAACATTTAAACTCATATTTATATTTATATCCTTACAAACTTGCATACAAACTCATATATTCACATGCCTTACGCACTTACATTTAAACCCATATTCATATCCATATCTTTAGAAACTTCAATACAAACTCATATTCATATTCACATGCCTTATGCACTTACATTCAAATTCATACTCATGTCCTTATAAACCTGCATCCAAACTCATATTCATATTCATAGCCTTATGCACCTAATTTTAAAATCTTGCTCATATTCATATCTTTACAAACTTGAATACAAACTCATATTCACATGCCTTACGCACTTACATTCAAACTCATATTCATATTCACATGCCTTACTCACTTACTTTCAAACTCATATTCATATCCTTACAAACCTGCATACAAACTCATATTGACATGCCTTACGCACCTAAATTCAAACTCATATTCACATTCACAAGTCTACCTCACTTTCATTCAAATTCACATTCCTCACGCATCTACATTTAAGCTCACTTTCTTATTTACATACAGTAGCTTACATACTTGCATTAAATCTAGTTACAAATGTTCAAGCACTATTGGTAACACGTGCCGACAGAGGGGATCTGAAGCACGCGACGCGCCGATACAGTAAACGTACGAGGGACAAAAGGTCGCCTTGGTGAAACTCGATGGATCAGACCCCCCCCCCTCCTCTCTAAACCACCTTTCCAACAGCTGTGCTGAAACTAAAATAAGCAATTAGACAGGTGAAGATTTGCATCAAAGGGCGGAGAGACAGACGTCAGCTGCCTCGGGGCTAATTCAGAAATGTCATGAATCGAACGTTCCTGCATCAGCGTTGGCGAGTGTTTTAGAATTCTAATACCCCACTAAAGCACTCCTCTGCAACACATGCTTGTTCGACTGAAAGATTAATGTTGTTACCAAGGTTTTTTGCAGCATAATTCTTGTTGCTTTTTCTATATGGAGATTCACATCGTTTTTTGCCACATGTGCTTGAAAGTTCAAAGTAGGGTTTTTGCAGCATGTGTAACAGGCTTGTTCTTACTACAAGATAATTTCTGTAAGATTTATTTTAATATGCCTAACAGTCTTGATTCAAAATGTTTAGTGCTTACATAGCACTTAATAGCATTATAAAAGGCCTCAATAGGTTAACAAAAGGCCAATTAAACTAAAAAGAAGATGGAAGAACAAAACAATTAACTTAAAAACAAACAATAACGCAGTTGGAGTGAAATTGTATTAACAAGGTAATACCCGCTATCTTCACTGACGTAGAAAAAGCCGTACTCTAATACATGAATACTGTTAACAGAAGATAGCATTTACTTGCTCTTTACAATTCCTTCTATTAGTTCACACTCTCCTTATATATTATCTTGTACAAAACTTTCAATCGTCAATAAAATACTTTTTTATGCAAACACACAAGTTCAGTTTTATACGAGAGAGAAACTTTTCACAAAAGGGGCAAGATATGCAATATAGTTATTCGTCCTATTTGGCTTAAAATAAGTGGTAACATATGATTTCATAAGACAGCTGATTTTAGCTTATGTGAATTTTATTTTTAGGTTATGTAGAATAGCAGTTTTAACGCATAGGTTATGTTATGTACTTTATTTATATTAATTGTAATTATTTAATAAAAATAACTGAATAAAATATTTCTTAGTTGACCTAAGAAGGAATTGACTTTGAAAAAGTTTGTTTATATTACTTGTTTTCTTTGTAGTTTTAAGAAGATAATCCGGACCTTCTATCGCTTACGAGGAATAGTCTAATAAAATATAAATATAGATAAAATCAAGGTTAAGAAATAAACCCGCCTCGTTAGTTTGTAGATGAGATCAAGGTATCACATGGCCATAAAGCGGTATCTACGGGATGAAGTAACGCAAAGGGCTGGAGCAAGGGTTCTGAGATACTGATAACGTGATACTGAGAATAAAGAGTCATGGGCAGAGTTATTACCCTCAAGTAGGCCTACTCCCGACTCTTTGTGACATCCTTGTAACCTTGTTGTACATTCAAAGAGTAATTCTCTACCGTCTTCTACCGTATTCACTCATTAACAGAAGCGTAAACTAATTCGAAGAACATATAATATACAGCCTGCGAGACTAAGTGTGGCGACAAGCGGCGATAAAATCGGCCCGGAATAGCCTCCTTCCGTGATCCCGCCGTGCGGCACCGGTCGTTCCCATACGTGACTACAATTCCCATACCTACCGCGATGTATATCGAGAACGTGTGTTTTACCTCGTGTCACTTTACCAAAGGCAAATGTAGGAAGTAGTTTTTCCGAGTTTCCGATGTTTAGTTATTATTTACGTAGAATTACTATTTTACATTAACCACCAATTACTATTCCTCGTTTATACGCCTAGCTATACATTGTTCCCGTTAAAGAGCACCAAGGTATATATTTTCGCATTCGAGAGCAAAGAGCTAATATTTTACGCATTAGAGAGCATTAAAACTATATATTTTCGCATTAGAGAGCAAAGCGCTAATATTTTACGAATTAGAGAGCACCAAATCTATACATATTAGCATTAGAGAGCGGAGATCTAATATTTTACGCATTAGAGTGCACCAAAACTATATATTTTCGTATTAGAGAGCAGAGAGCTAATATTTTACCCATTCGAGAGCGACAAATGTATACATTTTAGCATTAGAGAGCGGAGATCTAATATTTTACTCATTAGAGTGCACCAAAACTATATATTTTCGTATTAGAGAGCAGAGAGCTAATATGTTACGAATTAGAGAGCACCAAATATATACATTTTAGCATTAGAGAGCGGAGAGCTAATATTTTACGCATTAGAGAGCACCAAAACTATATATTTTCGCATTAGAGAGCAAGAACTAATATTTTACGAATTAAAGAGCACCAAATCTATACATTTTAGCCCTAGAGAGCGGAGATCTAATATTTTATGCATTAGAGTGCACCAAAACTATATATTTTCGTATTAGAGAGCAGAGAGCTAATATTTTACGCATTCGAGAGTGCCAAATGTATACATTTTAGCATTAGAGAGCGTAGATCTAATATTTTACGCATTAGAGGGCACCAAATATATACATTTTAGCATTAGAGAGTGGAGAGCTAATATTTTACGCTTTAGAGTGCACCAAAACTATATATTTTCGTATTAGAGAGCGGAGGGCTAATATTTTACGCATTAGAGAGCATCAAAACTATATATTTTGCATTAGAGAGCAAAGAGCTAATATTATACGCATTAGAGACCACCACAAACTATATATTTTCGCATTAGAGAGTGGAGAGCTAATATTATACGCATTAGAGACCACCACAAACTATATATTTTCGCATTAGACAGCAAAGAGCTAATATTATACGCATTAGAGACCACCACAAACTATATATGTTCGCATTAGAGAGCAAAGAGCTAATATTTTACTTCTTGGAGACCACCAAAAACACTATATATTCTCGCATAGAGAGAACCGACTATACATTTTCCCCATCAAAGGGCATCGAGCTATATATATTTTCTCCCTTAGAGAGAGAGAGCCCTGCTATACTGTTTTATATACTCCATACACGCTAACAATATAGCCAGCTTTAGTAGAATTTATAGTGGTCAGATACAATGGATCTTTTAATCTGAAATGGATTGACCCCACGAATTAAATCCTCAATTGTGCTCTTTACCCTTAAATATTAGCAGTTTTTGAAACAATCCCTTTTTCCTCGTTACATTTCACTACACTACTTTTGAATTATTCTGTCTATTGATCCATATAAAAGATAAACCACACCGCAGTACTTGTTTCCTTCTATTACATTAAGTTGCCCTTATCCTGTAGCAGAGGTGACTCTTAATATGAGAATTAGTTTTAAATATTGTTCTACGTCATCTGACGGTTTCTGAGTATAATATTTTTTTGTAAGCAACACAGATTTACGTGCAAATGTGACTTTAATCTGTAGATTAAAATGTTACGTCAAAGATCGCCCGACGTTTAATTACATTTCTCAACTTAAACTTTCTCCAAGTTACACGCCGAGCGTCCAGCTTCACAAAACTCAAGCGAGGCCTTAGGGTTACGGATCTAGCTGTGCGGTGTAACTTAGCGCCATAGAAAAGAACTTGTAAAACCTGATCCACTAAATATAAGCTCGGAAAATGTTGTATTAATTAAATAACGATCGTCAAATATCGAGATGTAATTTAACACGATCGCTGCGTTACAGTTAGCATTTTATTCGGATATGCTGTTATATACCCCAGCATTGTACAAGAGACTTAGCTGAGTGTTGCAGCGTCAAGGTGACGTCGGATATTAATTAAAAAAATCTCTCACCACAAATTCAACAAATTTTATTTTAACCAGGTTGAAATAAAATTTGTTGAATTTGTGGTGAGAGGTTGTTTTAATTAATATAAACATTTACGCCACAGTTGCTTTAAGTTGTTGTGACGTCGGATGTTTGTTTTAGTTTGGTCAAGATTACCCGCCATTTTTGTGTCAGTGGTGTTAGTGAGAGTTTAGTGCATGTCCGGTGACAGTTTATGACATGGAAAGTCTGCCTGAGATTTCTATAGACTGTTTATTTAATACCAATGATACAGTAAAGTGTACTAGGGACCCAATAAATGTGGCTCGGAGTATACGGAGTCTGTGGTAAGCGACGACGACCGCCATGACAGTGACCTGGATCCAGCTACAGTGGAAGTCGATTACGATCGCGATGAACTGTCTGAATCCGATTTGGAAGGAGAAATAGATAATCCTCAATAGACACCTAGTACATTTATCGTTCCATTCCCTGGAGAAAATCAACCCTATGACTGTTTCAGACTACTTCCTGATGGCATATTTTTGGAGACTATAGTGAAAGCTACTAATAGTTATGCATGGAAAGAGTTATCAATGCCTGAATTGAAAACATTCATAGGCCTACTGATTTATACGGGATCACAAAAATTTGTATATAATTTTTATGAAACCTTTTAAAAGCTAATTTGTAATTTTCATTTCAAGAAAAAAATTTTATTATTTCAATTGTTATTATTTATTTCAGTTACAAATGTGAATTACATGCATAACATGAAAAATAAAATACTGATAATCATGGGACGCTCGCAAATTGCAGCCGTCTCTGACCGGAGACAAAATGGCGACCTAGTATGTTTTCCCATTTCAAGGCTTAAACTAAATGTTTGTCATATTCTTTTATTTCTAAAGGAAAACCATCGGAATAAATTTTAAAAAATGTCAGCGCCTTAGAACTTTACGCAAGAGGCTTTATGCGGCGAACGCGTTGAATGACTTACTGACTCAGATCTCTCAGGGAGCTTCAGCTTACAGTCTTCTTAATGTTGCACTGTTTGAGAAGAATTATAGGCAACTGCCGACCGTACTTCCGATCTACTGATTAGGCAGCCATTGGTGACGTCACTTCCTGTACGAGGTCGTGAGCATTGACTCCTGAGTCTGTGCTTTGACCTTGGCAGTTTATCTGTTGATTGCTTCACTCTAACATGTTTTATTCACAATGCATGACAGCTTAAGGAACTTCCGCGAACAGGATTTAGGTTACACTTGATTATTTAACAATTATATTGCTCTTTTAATTAAGCTTACGAAATGTCGGTGAATACATACAACCTAGTTTAGACTGTTTCATATTTTGGATAAGTCTAATTTAGATTTTCTCATATTTCGGGTCAGTTTAGTTTATAGTTTCTTATATGTCGGGTTAACAACTTGGGTCAGTCTTGGTTATATTTTTTTCATATTTCGGGTCAATCTGGGTTATATTTTCTTATATTATATAATAATATTATGTTTTGTCATATTTTGGGCCAGTCTTTGTTGAATTTGCTCATATTTTTCACCAGTCTAGTTTATAGTTTCTTGTAGCCTATGTTTGGGTCAGTCTATTTTATAGTTTCTCATATTTCGGGTCTGTCTAGTTTAGATTTTCTCATATTTCGGATCTGTCTAGTTTAGATTTTCTTATATTTCGGGTCTGTCTAGTTAGATTTTCTCATATTTCGGGTCTGTCTAGTTTAGATTTTCTCATATTTCGGGTCTGTCTATTTAGATTTTCTCATATTTCGGGTCTGTCTAGTTAGATTTTCTCATATTTCGGGTCTGTCTAGTTTAGATTTTCTCATATTACGGGTCTGTCTAGTTTAGATTTTCTCATATTTCGGGTCTGTCTAGTTAGATTTTCTCATATTTCGGGTCTGTCTAGTTTAGATTTTCTCATATTTCGGGTCTGTCTAGTTTAGATTTTCTCATATTTCGGGTCTGTCTATTTAGATTTTCTCATATTTCGGGTCTGTCTAGTTAGATTTTCTCATATTTCGGGTCTGTCTAGTTTAGATTTTCTCATATTACGGGTCTGTCTAGTTTAGATTTTCTCATATTTCGGATAAGTCTAGTTTAGATTTTCATAATTTTTGATCAGTTTAGTATATATTTTGTTCATTTTGGGGAAAGCTTAGTTGTCATTCTAGTTTCTATTTTCTTTAGATTTTCTATATCGAAACAGTTTCTTAATTTCTTAAATATCTGGCAATAAATCTGGAAAGCATTATCTGGGGAGTATTTTGAGTTTCACTGAGCTTCTGAAAGATTGATTCTATTTACTAGTTTCTCAACGACTGTAACAGCTGTTGGAGCGTATTTGTTTAATATGATTCCATTACGTAAACGGAGCTCGTGGCGTTTTGATTTATGGCCACTAAATGTAGTTCTCCAACGGAAGTGGCTTTAATGCGATCAAGTGGGTACAGGTGCTGACATTCCGAGCCCAGTGGTTTGTTGGGGAGCAGCGAGCATCGGTTTTAAATGGGTCGAGTTGGGTTAACTTGTAACACATTGACCTGTGGCCTTGAACTTCGGTACATTTATAGATATGCAGGTAACCAAATTCGTTATATTTATTGCTGTTGTCCGCTGAAATTATTTAAATTAATAAAACACGTTTCTAAAAGGAACTAAATGCATACAAATGTTTTCCTAAATAATAGGTCCAACCAGGTTCCTGTTATTGGTATTTTTATATCTAATGAATTCGGCCAATATTACAATTCTATATGAATAAAGAATTATTTGTTTTTTATTCTTGTGTGTTAATTTTAAAATAGAAAGTCGTTGAAAATTGTATTAATTCTTTTTTAACTGTATTAACATCAAGTGTCATTCACTATAAGTTTCAAAAAATGTATTTGATCTACATTGGATGAATAAAAAGCATTTTATTAGCGATTGAAAATACGAAAAAGCAATGTATATAAAGTATGTGAACTAATAATACGAATTGAAAAAAAATGATACATCTATTTTAGTTTCTTATATATATTTTTTCTATTTAATTATTTATGCTTTTTAGTTTTATGTGATAATTTTAAAATATAAAGTCGTTGAAAATTTCTATATAATTCAGCCTTTCACTAGCCAATTTTTTTCCTGGCGAAAAACCAATTTCGCTTATCATCGCCAAACAAAGTTAGATAAAACAAAATATAGTAAAATTACATACAAAAAATAAAACAAAATTTACAAAACATAACAGTAAAAACATAAAAATAAATATGCAATAATAAATATGTAACAATAAAGAAAAACAAAACAATAGATGACCAAAAAATAAATAACAAAACAACTTAACAATAAATCTATAACAATATAAATAACACGATATACAAAATAAATGAGTTAGCAACAATTAAACTATAAACACAAACTAACATGAATACCTCTATACTATAATAAATAAATAAATATGTAAGTTGAATTTTTTCAAAAATTCAAATATTAAATTTGAAATAGAATATTTAGTCGGCGCAGAAATGCGATGACACGGTCTCACTAGCCCATATATATATATATATATATATATATATATATATATATATATATATATATATATATATTTAATAAATTAAAAATATTTCAAAAACAAGAATACTTTTAATGAATATATTTATTCAAAGCTTTTCGCCGATAAAATAGTATCAGCATCTTCAGGAAAATAATTATCTAAAAAAATACTTTTACAAAATTTGAATTTTGTACTTACTGCATTGCTGTAATTTAATTTTGTTTACAAACGTGGTAAAATTATTTCGATTTTTAAAGGCGAAGAAATAAAGCACTAAACCTACGATAATTGGTGCAGTAAGTCGGAACGAAATTCGGTTTTTTGCATTCGATTCAGGATGCCACCACGAAAGTTTGTGAACATAGCCACTTTATAAGAAATCAAAATTGCATCGGTGCATAAGAAAAATGCATTTTTTAAAAGTGCATTCACTGGCTCGATTAAAAAAAAATTTATAACTCGGTGAATAATCACAGAAATGGGCCAAATTTTAGGTTTTTGGGGTCGCTGAACACTAATGATATCCGTAATGACCCCCGGAGTACCTGGGGCCCAGGGCGGATGACATCCACCTCATCTCCTGAAATTTTCCGTAAGTACAATACAAAATTGATCGAAGCTCCTTACTCAGGGTTTTTTGGGGTCGCTAAACACGAATATAATATCGGCAATGATCCTCGGAGTACCTTGGGCCCAGGGCGGGTAATACCTACGTCATCTCCTAGAATTTTCGGCTCAAATTTTCCTAAATTTTTCGGCTCCTAGAATACATTCGGCTCAAAATTGATCGAAGCTCCTTACTCGGGGGTTTTTGGGGTAGCTGAACACGAATATAATATCGGCAATGATCCTCGGAGTACCTGGTTCTTCAATGATTATCGCCGATATTATATTCGTGTTCAGCTACCCCAAAAACCCCCGAGTAACGAGTTTCGATCAATTTTGTATTGTACTTATGGAAATATAGATATTACATGTCAAATAATTCAAATATTAAATTTTGAATATAATATTTAGTCGGTGAAGAAATGCGATGATACGGTCTCACTAGCCCATATATATATTACATATTGCACAATATCATTGCATTGTCATCCATATTCCTAAACTCTATTTAAAGTCTGTAGCACATCGGGAAGTTGGTTAAAATTATATTACAGAATTTGTACCGAAGAATACGATTTCCAAGCTAATACAAACGTGGTAAAATTGTTTCTATTTTTAAAGGACATTACACTGACGCTAAAATGTTTTAGGACCTTTACCTAAACATATTTCCAAGTTAACATTCTCAAATTTATATAAATCTTGAGCTTATTCGTGAGCAAAGCTAATAAATAAATAATAACGACTCAATAATTAACTTTCTCAAACGCGTTTCATAACAAAGCCATCATCAGTGGCTATAACAACACAGAATCTAAACTATAATTAAATATAACCAGTTAAAAGTTTAGATTTTGTGTTGATGATGATTTTGTTATTAAAACACGTTTAACAAAATAAATAATTAATGATATGCTGTGATATAATTAACACCCTGAAATGTATACGGAATGGACGTAAATGCACTGAAGCGACCGTCCGGATATTGGATGCGTTGATCAACCTGGGCGTAGCCCTCAATGCGTGACTAAACGCTTCCACTTGTACACGCACACGAACACGCAGCGGCAAATTCGAGATGCGTATCACAGACGGACAGATCGGGCAATAATAGAAGGGTGTGTAATGCTAGGGCGGGGCGGGACTACAGGCCAATTGCTTTAATGATGTCCCTGTACAAACAAGGGCTGGCTGCAACGGGAGAATCTGACAAAAATAACGGTTATTTTTCCCAACGGAAAATATGATCGATAAAAATAAAGCCAAACTAGTATTTCGACCAGAGTGGATTACTAGATGAATCTCCAGCGAAGTGACAAACGCTACTTACACATATT